>CM030362.1:6126594-6638845 GCA_017893485.1 Hemerocallis citrina
ATATTTGCTCAAATGCTTTCTAGACGTTTATCAACAAATGAGGATATTGGGTGATCTTAGAGAGCAAAAAAGAGTGTTGATTAGTAAGAATGATCTGCTTACAGATGAAGCGGTGATACACTCAGGGCCGGCCCTGAGTTCCCGGGGACCCTAGGCGAACTTCTGAAATGGGGGCCCCTAATAACATATATATTTTTTACGCGCAAAATATGTGCCTATATTTATAAGGAAAGTTCAAATTTGGGACCCCTAAAATCGTGAAATCTCCGGGGGCCTAAGGCGGCCACCTTATCCGCCTCCAGGGTAGAGCCGGCCCTAGATACACTGATACTCAAAGAAAACTACATACTACTAGTGTTAACTGAAAAATGAAACATGATTTAGCAAAAATATGACACCACTCTGGCGAAACAAACATCCCTTGCACGATAGAATTTGAGGTGAAGTTATCGTATATCACAATGCGACCATTGAAGTACGAGCATCAATTGTCGTTGGCTATTTTTTCAAATTTTGTAAAATTTGAAAAAAAAACATTGTGCCACAATCATTGGCCAAATACCCATTTTTTTAGTTTAAGAGGAACAAAATCCGGCCATATTTGAAAGGGGATATATCAATTTGGAAAATATAGAAATCAAAAGATCATATTCCGTTTTATTCCAACATTTTCCCCAAAAAGTTTCCGAACAATAATAAATGATCGTGTCCAAATTTTCTTTTTTTAAATTTTTGCTATTTGACGGAATATGATATTATGTCTCTTTTATAAAAAAAAATTAATGGACGGAAAATAATTTTCCATCAGACAAGATTCTCAGACAGGATATGATATCTCATCCTTTATTTTTTTTAATTTAAAAAAAAAATCCTCAATTGGAAAATGATATCACATCTGTAACTTTTTATTATAAAAAAAAAAAATTATAAACGGGACACAAAGTTATCTCTCTTGTCCGTCTTTTTTTTAAAAAGGCAAAACTCATTTTTTTTGAATTTAAACGAACACGGCTATCTTCCAAAATTTCAGTTTCTATTTAATAAATTCTCAAATTTTAACTTTGCAACTATTAAAAAAAAAAGAGTAATGTTACATCCACTATCAATTTTACTACATTTCTCTTCACTATCTTAGATGGCACACTCTAATAGGTAGGAAAAAATAGAGTAGGTGGGAGAACTCTTTAATAGGAGTGTGTCACCTAAGGTAGTGAAGAGAAATATAGTGAAGTTGGTAATGGCTAAAGCATTACTAAAAAAAAAAAAAAAAAGAGATAAAAAAATTGCCACCTACGCCTACCTCCTACCGGAAAATACCATAGTACCCTCATCATTCATTATAAACTCTGCCCTAGTTCTCAACACTTTCGTCACCCCAAACTCAAAGAAACAAATCATGGCTCAGTACTTCTTGGACTCTTGCTTGTTGTGTCAAAAATCACTTAGGATTGGTGATGATATTTACATGTATAGAGGGGATATGGCGTTCTGTAGTGAAGAGTGTAGGAGAGAGCAGATAGAGATTGACGAGGAGAAAGTCGGGGTGGCCGTGGCGAAGAAGAACACAGTGGTGAAGCAGTCGAAGGCGGCCAAGGAGATTCATTTGAGGGCCGGCGGCCGGTACCGTTGTCCGTCGGTTAATTCATAGCAAATTTTGTTAATTTCTTTTTTCCAGACTTTTGACTTTTTTCCATTTTGTTTAATTTGCATATTTCTCCAAGTGTAATACTTTGGGATGTAAATGATGGAATTGAGGAGGAAATTGATGTTCACATTGATTTCTGTTATACTTAGATGGGATGGGGGCCGAATCATAGGATATGATTTATGTATTTTATGTTATTTAAATTGTCTCGAATCTTCGATTTTCAGCAACTAGAAACAAATGCGGTCTTATGTGCAGACTTTTCGCAGATGTCGCACACAATGTCGAGAGATCGACCAGAACAGAAGAGAAAGATAGATTATTGGAATCGAGCCTCAAACCGAACCCGAATAGCAAATCGGATCGGCATTCGTGTCCGCGGGTGCGACCGCGCACACCCGTGCCCACTACGCGAACCGAATCGGGCCGGGCGGCGGCGGCAACGCGCGCGTGTGGCCCACGGATTCTCTCCACGCCACACAAGTCTACAATGGAGTAAAGGATGAGTTGATATATGAGCACTCACATGATAAGTCCATTTCCAATGTGGGACTAAAAGCAAACAATGAGGAGGTTGATTTTGACCAGAATAGCCAACAATTTCATGCTTCAGACTCTCATAAGACTAGTTTGAATACAATGATAGTAAAGATAAGTGGAAGTTAGTAGAGATGACTTGTGTACCGATTGTTATGTTGGTCGCGAATGGGATGCACTTTAAGAAAGAAAAATAAATACTGTAACTCACTCATAAATATACCAATTTCAAATAACTCACAAAAAAATTGCTATTTTCATACAATTCATAGGCAAACTCCATAGTACAATAATCTCAAGTTCCTGGATTTAATTAACAATTTTTCCTTTATAGAGCTAATTAACATACATATGTATGGTAGAAAGATACGGATATAGCTAGTCTCCTAGTGCTTACGATTCCGTCACCCCAAATTGCACGCCGTCGACTTAGTATCAAGTATTATACGTACGCAGCTCCATAAACACGACACGCAATTACAAATAATACTTCACAAATTAAGTTGACTATAGTAATTTACATGTGTGATATATGTCTTAGTAAATGTAATTTTTTTAAAGTAAAAATTCAGACATAGTCTGGATTTGAACCCAATACCTCCTTTATAATAGTTATGCACGTGCGTTGTACGCGTTGATAGATTTACAAATGACACTAAGACTTTCTCCCATTATAATATTAGAGAATTAGAGAATTAGAGATTAGTGATTAGAGATTTACGCGTGTGATGTACGTATTAATAAATATAGTTTTTTAAAATAAAAATTCAGAAGTAGCCTGAGTTTGAATCTAAGACATCCGTTATAATAGTTATGCAGGTACGTTGTATGCATAAATAGATTTACAAATGATACTAAGACATTCTTCCATTATAGTATTGGTAACTTTACAATCGGCTACAATTTCATTTTCTATGTTTTACTATACAAAAAATCAAGTTTCCCACTTAACCCACAATAGGAAGAAAAATGTAGGGTTGGCATTCGGGTCGAACGGGCCGGGCCGGACCGAACTCGCCCGGGTTGGACCTTGACTTGGACGGGCTTGGGCCGGTTTGGCGACTTAACCGGGCCTGGCCAAAAGTTGTTTTAGGCGACCCGTCCAACCCGTGTCTGGTCGGGTCGGGTCGACCCGTGGGTTGGGCCGTTTAAATAGATAGGTTTTTTTTATAAATATTTTTAACTTAAAATAATAATACTAATAAACATAAAAAATCGTAATAATAATAATAAGATTGAAAGAGTGAAATTGGAAAAAAATTATTGAAATATTATTCATATGAATTTAAGTTATAAAATTTTCACAAATCTAATGAAATGAAGAAATCGGTTCACAAATATGTTTTATACACAAACATATTTCTTAAATACAATTTTAATTGACTTCAATTTTTCTAATTTAACATAACAAGCAAAGATATAATATAATTTCTAACGTGTCGGTCGAGTTGCTATTACAAGCAAAGCTGCTGCTGTTGTTGTTCTTCTTCTTCTGGCGAGTTGCTCCCACTTGTGGACGTTGACAGTGTTTTCCCTTGTGTCCTATCTTCAGCTTTCAGCCAGTCTTCTGTACAAACGAGCATCTCTAACGTGTCGGGCTTCAAGCGATTCCTGTAATCAGTTAGAACTCTGCCACTTGAAGAAAATGCACTTTCAGAAGCAACTGTAGAGACAGGAGGAGTTAGTAAATCTTTAGCCATAATTGACAGAATACTAAAAGTGTGTTCATGGTCTTTCCACCATTGTAAAATATCTAGTGGAGAAGAAGAAGGCTCAGAATCTTGTTGGTTATACTAATTTATTTCATTTGGTTGATTAATCCTAGATTTTTTTGATTGAATTTGTGCAAGTAAATTAAATGTTCTATCATCAAATATACTATTACCTTTACCTTTAGAAGTAGCAGAAAAAGAACTAACTACAGAAGTTGTACTACTAGAAGCAAAACATCTATCATAATAATCATACAAGTTATTTAATGTAGAAACTGAACTAAAAACGTAGCGCAATCAATTACTATTTCTATATTTTTCCCAAGTAATGCAAAAAATATTTCAATCAAACTCTTCGTACCTTCTAATTTGATACGAGGATCTATAACGGTAGCAACACAAATCAACATAGGAGGAGGAAAATAATACTTCAAAAAAATTGTGTGTGCAGGTTTTACAAGCTCACCAACATAAGTATTATTTAACATTTCGTTAAATGTTTGCATCATGCTAACTAATAAAATAAAAATGCTATTAGAAGTAGATTCAAATGTTTTTGAAAATTTTAAAGTTGCGGTTTTAAAAGATTCTAAAAATTTCAACAAAGATTCGGCATAAAACCAATCGGTGGGAGTCATTTCAAAATTTGGCATATTTTTTGCGATACAAAAATTATTTACAACTGCTTTTTATTCAGTAATATGGAGTAAATCAAAAGTAGAATTCCATCGATGTCTAACAACCTTTGGAAATCTTCTAAAGGGTACATTTGAAATCCGACACCAATTTTTCCATTCTTGAAATACGCTGGGACTTAATGCAATGAAATGTACACAATTTCTAATTTTAACTATATATGGATCGGCTATTTTTAATGTATCTTGAATACATAAATTTAAAATATGACATGCACATCTAACATGAAAAATATTGTCAGGTGGAAGGTTTAATACGGATTTTAAAGTAGTAATTGCTACATTGTTGTTAGATATATTATCAAAACTAATGCACATGATTTTATCGCGAATATGAAAAACATCACAAATTTCTAAAATACGGTTTGCTATTTCAGCGCCACTATGGAGATACGGCAATGCCGCAAGTGATATGATTTTTTTTTGAAGAATTCAATGATTGTCGATCCAATGACAGGTTATTCCCATCGTTGGAATATTGTTCACACCCGTCTAACAATCCGAAGTTAAACTAACTCTACAAGTCAAACTCCATAAAATTACAATCAAAGCGTCATTCATTTCGTTGTACACTTTAAAACAATCCGATTTGCAAGTATTTCTTGGAATTCTTCTAAAATGAGGGTTTAAGGCCGTTTGATTAAAATTTTCCAAGTCCCTACTCTCGGGATAGGAAAATGGTAACTCTTCCTTTATGACTAATCGGGTCATTTTCCGACGAACAAGATCGGGATCATAAGGGTGGCTATCAACTAGACCGGTTCTAGGGTTGATTTTTTGTTGGTCTTGTAGGTCAGCAAGAATGACATTATAGTTATTTTGGATGTGTCGACTAATTGTACCAGTGCTGTCACCCCTTTTGAATTTGTATGCCTTAGAACAAGTTTTACAAACTTTCAAACCTATACCCGGAGTTTGTTCGTCCGGGATATAATCGTAAAACTTATGCCAATCACTACTTTCTCCTCTACTTTTCCTACTACTACGGGGTTGTGTAGTTTCGGTTGGTTGTTGTTGTTGTTGTTCTTTTTCTAATTATATGTCACCTACAAATTCGTCGTGTGCACCCCTTATTGGGTAGGAGGATCATGGTACTCTTGGGCAGGCTCGCTAATTGGGACAATTGGTGGCCTACGAAAAGAGGAGGAGAAATCTTGCCCGCTACGACCGCTACCGCGTAATCTAGACATAATGTAGTAATGTATGTAAAAAAAACTACACAATATAGGAAAGGTTAATTATAAAAAAAAATCTAAAAAACAAGAGGGTTGAGATAGAGAAGATCAAAAACCAACAATAATTACAACTACAACACAAAAATAAAATAACGAGAGAGGTATGAAATTTTGATACTAGATACGCGTATATAAAAAAACCGTGAAAATAAGAATAGAAGTAGAACTAGAAATAAGCGATTCCGGAATTGAAGAGTTGAGGAGAGCTTGATTCTTGAAGGAGAATTGACGGCTTGATCAGTTGGAGTTGGACGAGAGTTGAAGAGTTGAAGACGTTGTTGAATTTTGATTTCGATACGATCGAAATTTGATCGTGTATATGCCTTGAAGACTTGTTTGTTGAATACTTCAATTGTTGAAAAAATCCTTAGAAATGAGTTATAGTAGTAGAGAGAGTAAGAGAGTAAGGTGTGATTTTTGTTATGGGATTTTGGAGGGGTATTTATAGGCTAAATTTTTTTTTAAAAAAACCAAAAAAAACCAAAAAAACAAACAAACAAACAATCAAAAAAGCTAGAAGAGAGCCAAACAGCTCTCTGCCCAACGGCCCGTTTGACCCGCAGGTCAACGGTCGACCAGTGACGGGTTGAACGTTCGACCCGCACGGGTCTAACGGGTCGTAACCCGCGGGTCGATCCGCGGGTTTGCGGCGGGGTGTGGATTTTAAAACGGGTTCGCAGGCCGGGTACACGGGTTGGATTCGTGTTTTCGACGACCCGGGTCGACCCGTTACTGTATACGGGTTCGACCCGAACCCGCCTAACCCTTTCACGGGCCGGGTACAACGGGCTGGTCGCCGGTTGACCCGGCCCACTTTCCATCCCTAGAAAAATGATTGACCGCAAGTGTCACTGTAATTCGGGAGCCAAAAAATTTTCTGACACCTTCGTTAAAGCGCCCCTTATAGCAAAATAACATAAATAATAATCTCTAATCTCTCATCTTTTAATATTATAATTGAAGAAGGATCTTATTGTCATTTGTCAATCTATCAACTCGTGCATCGTACTTGCATAACTAATATGAATGAGGTATTCCCGTATTAGGTTCAAGTCCTCACTATGTCATTTTTTTTTACTTTAATCTTTTTTATATTAAACATGCATAACATGTGTAAATTATTATCCATCTATCTATCTAACTATAATATAATATATTTACTTACTATTTAATGGAAGAGTTTGTCATAAACAAACAAATTTTAATATTTTTTTGTCACAGAAGAAATGCCACTTTTGTCACCAAACAAACATGTGCATTGCACGTGCAACTCCAAATTTATTTTTCAACACGTGCATCGCATGTACCCATCAGAATTTTTCATTCTTAATTTTTAAAAAATATGTGTGTTGCCCGTTCAGCTCATTTTAAAAAAAATTAAGGCATTCATCGCACGTGCTAATTGCTATTATCTTACATGTATCGTACATTTAACTCCAATTCTTTATCAAAACGTCATCGCACATGAAAAACACTAGTATCTTAATTACTAGGTATAGCTAAGATATTAAGGATTCACGATGGGTATAATGTGGTTTTTGGTTTGAAGCCACACCAAGATGTGAAATTTTAAAATTAAAGTTAAAAAATGAAAAGGTAAAAAAAAAACTCTCTAGTGACCACACCATAGAATATTATATAGTAGTATGTTTTCTTCTGATAGCGCATAGAGTAGCTTGTTTTCTTTTTTTTAATTTTCTCCCTCCAATAATATTTTTATTTTATTTTATGTACAAGCAAGTAAACATTGTGTGCACTTCACGGAACAATGATATTGTTTAGGCTAAATTATACTAGTATCAGACATGTGCACACGTGCACGTGAAAAAAATTGAAGGATAATTGTGCACGTGGAAAAAATTGAAGGATAATGAAAAGGGTAAGAAGAAAATAATTTCCAAACCGATCCACTTTCGAAAATATTTACAAAACAGGTCCACTTTCTAAAATATTTATCAAAATTAGTCCATAATTAAAAAGAAAATAATTTTCAAACTAATCCACTTTCAAAAATATTTACCAAACAGATCCATTTTAGAAAATATTTACCAAAGTAACCCAACCCGTGCGTTGCACGGGTTGGGTTACTGACTAAGGGGTTTTCCCATTATAGTATTAGAGATTAGAGATTAGAGATATATACTACCACCTTTATTAGCTGCTGTTATACAACATTATAATAGTTGCAAATTACATATTGAAAAATTAAAAATTCAGAAGCTTATATAATTGAGCCCACGGTATATGAAAAGTGAAAACGACCACTGAATATTTTATGAACTAAAAAACAAAAATCAATAATTAAAGTAGAAAATAAGGGGAAAAAAATCTGGAATAATTAAATCAAGCCATTGCATGTGGTGTGGGGTCTACAGAGAACACACGTGTGAGAGAACAAGTGGGTGCTTGCCAGCTGGGCTTGTGGCCCACTTGACTTGTCAACCGTTGCACTTGCACAACGTGTGAATTACAATACTTAATTAATTAATAAATTATGGGAAGAAATTATCTCGTGTTAGTTTTAAAAGCTTTTCCAAAAATGACCAAAGCCAACTTGCTCGCCGGCCTTGGATTTGGATCCTCATATATAGTACTGATAGACTCGATGGAGATGGATGCATAGTATTATAACCATCAATCAAGATATAGGTGAGTGAAAAATAAAAGTCAGGCCGCAATGCATGAGGTTTTTTAGGAATGACAGGATTCTCGAGAATGTGAGAATGGAAATGAAAATTCTCAGAAATATTGCATTTTAACGTTTGGTATTGTGCATTGCAATACTGAAAATCCTTTATTATTGTATTTTTTTAAATTTAGTTTTTTAAGTTATTTTATTATTTGTTATGAGAATCTCATTATTTTAGGGGTGAACAAATTTTTTTGTTCTAGCTTTTTGGATTATTTTATTGTTTGTTATGAAAATCTCCTGAGAATCCTCAAATTCCGTGGTTTTAGGGAAGAATGGAAATCATTTCCAACAAAGAATTTTGATTCCCTTGAGAATCCATCATTTCTTTCAAAACTAAGCTTGGCACGTACCAAACAAGATAATCTAAGGAGTAATCTTGGATTTATTTGTACATTTTCACGTAGCAAATGCCCCTTAAAAAAAATTTAGCTCTGGCTTTGTTATAAATACCCCTCCAAAAAAAGAAAAATTAGTAATTGATTTTTATGATAGTAGGAAAGGCTTCTCTACAAATTAGCCTTAATTAAGTATTTTTTTTTCATTGCTTCTTTCACTAATTAAGTTCCACAAAAGTTTGGGAGAAAAGTTATAAACTGAAAATAGTGCTCAAAAAGTGGATCATCAATCGACATCAAGCAAGATAACAATTTTTTAAAAAATTCATTTAATAATGAAAAAGAAGGGTTGCATCATCATACTGAATAATAAATATTTCAATTTTTTTGTCAAGTGGCCAAATCAATGTTTCAAATAAATTTTTTAGTTTCACAAATACATTTATAAATTAAAAATACATATTCACACATAAAATAATACACACTATAGGAAATCTTATGCACTTTTTACTGTGTCTAATTGGTCTAAAAAATTTAACAAAGATTTTAACAAAGATTTGCAGTGCAAAAGAGAAAGTATTCCTTCTGTTAGCTTGGCTTTTAAAGGTTTATTATAGAAATATTTTGAACAGTGGTTGATTAGGAAACGTTTAATGAACAGTAAGGAGTTAAACAAAAAGGAGTCCCACTAACAACTAGAGGTAATTTCCTCAAAAAAAAAAAAACAACTAGAGGTAAATCCTCTTTGATTGTAAGTAAGAAGTCAGGTGTTTATGTTTGCTTGCACTGATTCTATCTTTTGTAATGAGAGTGTGTAGGTAATGTATGTTTGTTTAACTAGTTGAGTATATTGTTGTTCTAAGTAATGGCCAGATTTTTTTGAAATCTTTATGATACGGCCTGAATTTCAAGCGATTTCCTCACTCTATTCCCTCAGATCCGGCGTATCTAAGCATCTTCCCCCCTCTCTCCCTTCATTAATTCTCTTTGCCTATCCTTCCTCTCTAAACCCTTTCCGGTTCCTGCCCTCTTTCCTTTGTTTTCGATCCTTCCATTTCCCCTCCCTCTCTCAGCCTCTTCCCCTTTGCTCTGGGGACTCGGTGGTGCTCTCGTTTTCCGCAGCCGTCATTTTGGCTGGTGTGCCCTCAGCGCAGCATCAGCCTCCTTTCGCGAGCTCTCCATTTCCTCCTCCGGCTTGTCGTGGATTGCGGCACCTCCCTGTCCGCCCAGGGCTTCGGTTGATCCAGATCTTCGGCTTTAGGTTTCGTAGCCCTCGTTCCTGGAGTCCTCAATAGAGTGGTGGACTGTTTCGCCGGTGTCCTTGTCTTTGGTAAGTCCCAGCAGCGTCCCCCCACTGTAAGTTTCTCCTTATCCCTCTTTATTTTGGAATTGGTGTGCGATTGTTACTTCTTTTCTTCGACTGTGGAGTTCGACGTGTTGTGTTTGGCTAGTCGCCGGCGAGTTTCTTATCTTCTGTTTAGTCATCCCTATCGTAGTGTCCCCGCTCTCTGGGCCACTTTTCTGCTCTCTATTTTCCTAAGGATTGCTTCTTCGATTCGGTCTCGGTAATTCTCACATCGAGTTTGCGTTGAGGTTCTATTGCGTTTGCAGCTTCCAGTCTTAGTCTATATTGATTATTAGTCTAGTTGGAGTTCCATCTTCTCCCATTCGGATTTCCTCTATCCCCCTTCTCCTTGTACAGCGTCGTCTGGCAAATCCCTCTATTTTACTGTTCTCCATTGCGGCTATTCTCAGTCGTACTTCTTGTTCTACAAAGTTGTATTATTTCTCTTCCTACCTGCTCAGTTTTCTGTTACTGGGCCTTTCCTCTTCTATCCCTAATTGAGGCCCATGGATCTATCATGGGTCCAAGTGGTTAAAAAAGGAATTAAAGGAAATAAAAATAGGGACTCATTGGTTGGTGGGCTTAGCTCGTCTGGGTCTTACAGGCCCGGGGTTAGGAAGCTTCATGGAACTTCCCAACACCAAGTTTCCCGCCTATTCTCCCCTACTTCATCCTCTTATTCCGCTAACCCATCTCCTTCTAACTCTCTATCCCCCATTACTTGTTTCCGTTGTTTGAGGTCGGGCCACATTAAAAAATTCTGTTCAGCCACCATGAAATATCTATTTTGCCTCAAGTCCGGCCATGCTCGCCCCCGTTGTTTTGCTTTACAGAGGTTGCTAGGGATCACGCTTGGGGTCCCGATCTCTGAGAAGTTCTAGTGGCGCTCGACTTTCCAGCGCTCCATCGCAAGTTAGTCGAGGCTAACTCCGACAAGCCTAACCTCAAAAAATCCTCCGCCAAATCTCCGCTTCTTCCTACTCTGCCTCTTACATCCCGCATTTCTGAGCCTATCGACCTGCCTGCTATCACTCATGTTTCTACCCCAGTGAACCCTTCCAAGCCTATGATCTCGCAGGTGTTCATCCCTAACACGGATCTTTCTGACCGGTTGAAATATTTTGATACTTATGGGGCCATTTCTTTTATCGGAGGTACAATCCCAATATTCACCCTCAATTCATTCCTTAGTATCTCTTGTAATGTGAAGGACTGGGACTGGGTACTCAACTCATGCTCAAACGGAGACGTTGTAATCCATTGTCCTTCTCCCAAACTACTTAAAGATTTGATCGAGAACTCATCTCTAGCGTTGGGTTCGATTTCTCTATCCATTCGCAAATGGGTTCAAGTCGTCCCCCCGACGACCTGCCCCAATTCCGTGTCCACTAAAGTTACTTTGCTGTGTTTGCCTCCATTTTGTGACTCTCTGCATCGGGTGGGCGAGATGTCTAAATGTGTTGGTAATATCGTTAGCATCTCCTCTGCATCTAAGCTTGCTTCGGGATGTATGCAAGTGGAAGCGATCTTTAATATCCCCGAGCTCCAAGAGAGGATTGAAGCTTATGTCCTGAAGGATGGCTATGTGTCATTCCCAGTGTCGGTTCAGTACCATGATCCGGCGCTCTCAGGTGGTGCGGTACCTGAGTTGCCCGCTCGGCCTCCGAAGGCAGCATCTAAGCCTTCTGCTGCCACTTCTTCTTTCCACCCAGGTTCTTCGTCATCATCGAAACCCCTTTGGAAGGCTACTAATAAAGCCCCGTCTAAGAAAAAAATATCCGCTTCCTAGTAAGTCTCTAGCTCCTGTGAGAAAGGCAAAGATCTCCCCCGCCAAACCACCTAACCTGGTTTGGATCAACCCGGATCTTCCCTCTCTTCAAGCGAGTAAGAGCGCGACCAAACTTTCCTCTGCCCCTAATGTGCTTCCCCCATCGCTGCCTTCTATTGGCCCTTCTCAAGAGGCCAAGGTCTCGCACTCTACAGACCAACTCTTACCAGTTTCTTCATCTCTGGCCTCCAAGCCGTTAGATCCTTATTCTATCTGGCCACAGTGGGATATCAACCCGCACTTCGAATCTGACTGGCAAAAATTCCAAAGACTAGCTCACCTCTCCTCGATCACCGCAACCTATCCTAAGTTGTTCCCCATTAAGGTCAAAAGCTCTTCTCCTTCGAAAGCTGTTAGCTGGATCGATCATGATGATCTGCTGGAAGAAGAGGAAGCGGACTGGAAGCGGGACCTCTCTAACCTTAAGATTATCTTTCATTGTTCTGTGGGTCTTTCATGGTTTAGGCCCGGTTTTGATGGGGATCTGCGTTCGTCCTCCTCCTGGCTGTTGTGCCCGTGGCCAGTCAGGTGGCTGCGTTGCCGTCTGGACTGTGGCGTCGGTGATCGAGGCCGGAGATCGGATTATCCTCCCTTCTTCCTGTTACATTTTTCAGTGTAGTAGGTCGTTAGCGCAGCTTCATCCGCGGTCTGTATTGATGGCTTCCTCTCTCGGCGGTTGTGGCTTTTTTCTATTGTCGAATCCTGCTTGCATCTATCTTCTATTGTAATTAATTTTACCTTTTGTTAGCCTGTTTTACTACTTGTAAGAACTTTGGTGTAATTTTTTGATTGATTAATGCATGGCTGGAGTCTGTGGACTCTATCCGTATCATTAAAAAAAATACGTAATGGCCAGAGGGGCTCTGTATAATTTGTTGAAGGATTAAATGGGTCAGCCATAAAATTGAAATCACAAGTGTGGGGGCTTAAAACTTGGAATTGAGTGGAGGTGGGCCAAATAAAAAAAGCTTAAGCGAAACAAGGGAGGTACTCGAAAATTCCGTCCCTAGGCTCCACTGAGGATGTAAAATGAAAAGTACGGTTCGTCGTCCTTCCGAGTCCGGCTTGAAAAATGGCCCGATAGTGAACCGTCCAAACTGTTATATGAATCGAACTTGAACAAATTATTTGTCCGATACTTTACCGAGCTCGAGCCGGACATAAGTCCGTCCGAGTATTATTGTGCTCCGAATGATGCTTTACCAAACAGAATCCAGAGTATAAATTTTTTGTCCAACCTAGACCGAGTCGGACATAAACTCATCCAAAAAGAATTTCTGTCCGAACTTGAACATATGGCTGTCTGGTTCCACTGAGTCCGATTTACAGCCGTAGGTCACTCCATATAACTTCGTCCATGCAACGAAAAATATACTGACCACATATTGAACCACAATTAAACCCTGAAGCCTGAATGCTGGAAAGGACTTTCAGCATATGTAGGGCGAAAAAATATGTTGATTTTTTTCTTCTTCTGCATGTCCAAAAAATGTCCATCTACCCAACAATTTATCTCCTTAAAAAACAATAAATTATATAAGACTTCTGTTTTGATTAAATTATTATATAATATTAATTAAACTGGTTGCAGTTTCAATTGTAGCTATTAAAAAATCTTTGAAAAATATTTGTGACAATGCTCTCTCTTTCGCCTTGACCTACATAATCTAAACTAAAAACAACCTTCTTTTAATTCCAACGTAAATTAACCAAACTGTCCCTGCATCATTAGAAACTTAATTAAATCATCATTAACTTGTTATTTGTTTGGGGTTTTAACATGTACAAATATGATAATATCATATATGCCATTCACGAATGTGTATTTTCGTATATGTCCCTAACAATTTGGAGTTTATTTCATATTTATCCCTATGTTAGGTATCACTAAGTTAACCATGATTTTATCCTTACTAGACAAATTAAAAGATCAAATTAGACAATCAAATGAGAAAATATTTAATAGTTTTATAGAAAATAAATGAGGAAGCTTATTATCTATCATTAAAAAACAAGTTTAATGGCAAATTTGGAGAAGTAACGTGAGAAGAATATGTAATTCTCTAAGATGCACTGTTAGCTTATCCATTTCTTGAAGAAAAAAGAATAGACTTTTACAAGAGTTAATGAGTTTCGGTTGGATTAACAATTGCCTAGATTTACAAGAATGAAGGGGATAAAGTTTGAATGGTAGAAAATAGAATATTTCAGTCATTTTTCATCAAGTTTATTAAAAAAAAAAAAAAATCTCCATCGTTTTGAGTTTTTTAACTAGATAGGTAATTAAGAAAAATGATATATATTGTTGAGGATAAACTTAAAAATACATATTTGTAAAGAGTATACATGATATTCAAATATTTGTTAGCGGCATATATTTGTTAGGTCATATATGTTAAAAATCCTATTTGTATCTTTGGCAAACAATTAACTTGTTAATCACCGGCAATCAAAGCAATCTCAACACATCGCACTCACTGGGCCCACTCTACCAATATACAAACCCACCTGACGTCCACTGATTTGGACCTTGGGCCCACCACAAAACGAGCCCAGAATCTTCACACCCGAAACAGTAGCTGTTTCTACCTGGGCCCTATGAGACTTTAGAGCATCCACGGTCATTTGCTATTTATCCATTTTATGTATATTTGAGCAAACGAATCACTGCATCGTTTACTATTTATACATATTTTGACAATTTTGCAACATTAGATTGTTATATATGAGAACGAAAATGATAAAATGCATATTATACACGGTTGAAGAAAAAAAATAATTCGTCGGACGGAACTTGAAAGTCCGTCCCACGTCTTTTTTTAATTTCCGATTTAAAAAATTGTTCAAATATTGGGTTACCCTCTTAGACGGATCTTGAAGATTCGTCCGTGGAGCGGCCCACAAAATTTTAATTTTTTTTTCCACTAAAAAATTATTTTTAATTGTTAAAAATTGCAAAAATTATTTAAAATTCCGTCGGAAGCTTTTTTGATTAATTTTTTTTTCTTCCAATGGATCTTCAAGATCTGTCTGAAGAAATTTTTATATTAAATAATCGATTTCATGTACGTTTCGCTCTCCGACGGATCTCCGAAGTCCGTCTTATATTTTTTTTATTTTAAATTGTTATAATATAGGGTTCGACGACTGCAGCAAATACAATATATGCTATATGTAAATATGTATTTTGCCATTTTTTTGGTAATCACGACTGTGGGTGCCCTTAGAGCATCTGTGGTCGTTTGCCATATATCCAAATTTTCCAAAATTTGGAAGGAAAAAAAAAAGCATTGTAGTCGTTGACCATTTACCCAAAATTTGGGTTTGATCGCTACAGTAGTCGGCTATATTTGGCAATCAAAATGGCAATTGCCAAAATATAGCTGACGATAGATGATTTATCGTCCCTTCAATCGGACGATAGATTATCTTCCGTCGCTTAATTTTTTTTTTATCGGACGATACATTATTTACCATCTGTAGACAATCGCAAACTCAAAAATGATCGAACGAAAGATAAAGTGCCGTCCCAAACAATTAAAAAAAAAATTTGACAAAAAGAGTCAGATGGTAGATAATCTATCGTCTCTAACAATTTTGAATAAGACAAAAGTGTTGGGACGGTAGATTATCTACCGTCCCTCACTTTTGCCCTTTTTTTTTCTCTTGTGCTTCATTTCAGCCAAAAAAAAATTTTTTGTTTGTTTTTTTAAAATAAAAAATTGAGACGAAAGATAATCCTCCGTCTGACCAAATTTTAACTTTCGATGACTATAGCGCCAACTCATATTTTCTATTTCCGTTTGCCAAATTTCCAAAAAATGGCTCATAAGAGCATCCACAGTTGTTCAATGGAAAAAAATGGCAAAATACATATTTTAGCATTGCATTTCGAAGAAATGCTGCAGTCGTTGAATGCTAAAAAATGCATAAATTCGTTATAAAAGGAACTGATGTTTCGTCTGTTAATAAAAAATAATTTATACTTAGAAATTAATAATAAAAAATACGGGACGAAACATGATGTTTCGTCCCAAAGAAGAAAAAAAATTCAAAATAACCTGGGTTTTAAGGAAGTTTTTTGTGCAAAAAAAAATTGTAAAAACAATTTTAAAAAATAGTTTGTTAAAAATATTTGAAAAAACAATTTAAAAATTTGCAAAAACAGTTTAACAATTGCAAAAACAATTTAAAACTTTACAAAATTAATTTTAACAAATATTTTTTTTTTATAAAAAATGGATTGGAACAAAACATGATGTTTCGTCCCACATGGGAATAAACATCATGTTTATTCCCACCATTAAATTCATTTAACCAGTTAATTTATTTGGTTTTGAAACTTTTTTTTATTCGGACGAAACATGATGTTTCGTCCGATCAATTAAAAATATAATTAAATAATTCATACGAAACATCATGTTTTGTCCGATCAATTAAAAATATAATTAAATAATCCTGACACAACATCGTCAGTTATAATATGCATTTTGCTATTTCGAATGCTATTTATCCCTTGCTTACTGTAGACGAATTGTCAAAAAAGGACAAAATAGCAAACGATAGTGTGTGCTACAGTATATAAAAAATGACAAAAATGACAAAAAAAGCAAACGACTGTGGATGCTCTATCGACTACAAATGCTCTTAGAGCATGAATTTTTTTATTTTTTATTTTTTTAAATTACAATTATTATTTGTATTTGTACTCCTACCTGGTTTCATTTATTTTTGAGGTGAGAAAGCGACTTGAGAGAGACACCCATTTACGATGTTTTATGATGAATTTGGGCTTTTTCTTTTTAAAAATTTGTTAGGAGCATTATATCTATGTGTCATGATTTTAAACACTTTTTAAGGCTGGGTGCTATTATTAATTATCATTCGAAAAAAGGAAAAGTTGCATGCTTTCTTTTTCAGTCTTCTAACTCTTTTATCGGACACTTTAACATATATATATTCTAATGATCTGTGCCTACGATCAAGAAAAAATTTCACATTTTTTTCCCTTAACTTATATTTAATTTGTTGTAGGGGAGGAGCAAACATATACAGTATGATCCGACATTGTGTATGTATTTTTGCCTTTTATATATGAACCTTGTTACATGATCCAAGTATCCAATAAAGATATCCAAATGACCGAATTATATTCAACTATAATAAACGAACTAAACTGTACCGAACTTGTGCATGTGCAGTGGAGGCACTGTACGAAGCTAAACTAACGTACTCACAATTTTGTTGGACCGAACTTGTTTGTCGGCTCACCCTTCAGGATTGTTGGAGGGAGTTGTTGTCTGTACGCGTCATGTTGCTTCATATATGTTTTATTTTCTGTATATAGTTTGTATTTGGACCCAGTACTCTGGGTTTGTTTCGTTATGCACTTATTAATGAAACAGGATGGCCTTATTCCACCTTTTCTCTCAAAAAAAAAAAAACTATAATAAACGAACTTAATTGCTCATTTTAGTATTAATCAACAGTAATATTCAATGATACCCAATTAGTATTCTTTTTCAATCCGATTTCAAA
Source organism: Hemerocallis citrina (assembly GCA_017893485.1). Classification (NCBI taxonomy): domain Eukaryota; kingdom Viridiplantae; phylum Streptophyta; class Magnoliopsida; order Asparagales; family Asphodelaceae; genus Hemerocallis; species Hemerocallis citrina. The sequence continues at coordinate 6,144,157 of CM030362.1, forward strand.
TCCAATTTTATCAAATGTAGTTATCAAGATACCTACCCGAAAAATAGCAATATCTGTAGTAAGAAAACAAATATGGATATGATAGTATCCATCCATATCTGCTTTTATCCCATTTGTTTGCAGCTCTATATGTAGGACACATTCAAATCAAATTTTTTTACAAGAAATAGCCGTAGAAACTTGGAAAATTTTGTATATATATATAATACGGAATTAATTGTATAGTAGTTTTCGAGAAATTTGTGACTTCATTAGTGATGCCACTAATATCATAAGGTAAAGCTACACCTACTATCAGATCTATTAATTTTCTCTTTACTATCTTAGGTGGCACATTACTACTGGATGTTTCTACCACATACTCTATAATAATCTTTACTAATAGTGTAGCACTAAGATGGTAAAGGAAAAAGTAGTAAATTTGATAGTAGGTGTAGCATTACGCATATCATAAAATATAAAAAATAATAAACATTTCCGTTGCACCAAACATATTATATCTTATATTAATATAACAGAGAACGTCTCACTCCACTCTCTTTTCTCTATTTTGAAATAGAGAAAGAAGGGCAAACAAGTGAATTTTCATCTATTAATATATATGTGCAAACAGCATGTTTATATATATCTATTAATATTTACGTGCAAACATGCTTTTATATATATCTATTAATATATATGTGCAAACATGCATATATGTGTGCAAACAGCATGTTTATATATATATATATATATATATGAGGCTTCTTCCATTGCAAACGCTACTGTAGCAGTTGCGAACGTGCGAACCACTTAACCCGTCATCTCCAATAACGGGTTAAGGCAAAACACATAACCCGTCATTGGTGATGACGGGTTATGTATTTTGTCTTAACCCGTCATTGTGGATGACGGGTTAAGTAGTGTGCACGAGTTCGTACGACATTTGCGTTTGCAATGGAAGATAGCCCTATATATATATGCATGTTTATATATATATATTAATATATACGTGCAAACATGCTTTTATATATATCTATTAATATATATGTGCAAACATGCACATATATGTGCAAACAGCATGTTTATATATATATATATATATATATATATATATATATATAAGCATGTGATTGAAAAATTCTTAAAAGGGTTAGTTATCCACATGCATGCCACATAATCACTTGCTCATTTAGTAAATAAGCAAATTGCTCATATCTCTTTTACCCTATATAAGCATGTGATTGAAAAATTCTTAAAAGGGTTAGTTATCCACATGCATGCCACATAATCACTTGCTCATTTAGTAAATAAGCAAATTGCTCATATCTCTTTTACCCTATATATAGGGTAAAAGAGATATGAGCAATTTGCTTATTTACTAAATGAGCAAGTGATTATGTGGCATGCATGTGGATAACTAACCCTTTTAAGAATTTTTCAATCACATGCATGCCACATCATCAATTGCTTATTTACTAAATGAACAAGTTGTTTATACCTCTTTTCTCCATATATATATATATATATATATATATATATATATGGGTAAAAGGGATATGAGCAACTTGCTCATTTAGTAAATGAGCAATTAATTATGTGGCATGCATGTGATACATTGGACAACTAATCCTTGTAAAGATTGTCCAATTACATGTATGCCACATAATCAATTGCTCATTTACTAAATGAGCAAGTTGCTCATATCCCTTTTACCCATATATATATATAAAAGACCCTCTCACTGCACCCAATAAATGTTCATATTCACCTCCATTTAATAAATAAATTTAAAAAAAACAACCCACACCGTCGCATCCCTCCCGCTGCCCCTTTCCCTCACACCGCACACCACTCGCAGCAGTCACTCAGCGCCCTTCCCCTCACGATGCACATCGCTTGCCACACCGCATGCTGCACATCGCTCTCCATGTCACCCCCTCACTCTCAAGTGTTTCTCTGCTCATCTCAACCGATCTGAAAATGTCCTTTACCTCCCAATTTCTTATATTTTGTTTCGGATTTAGACGTTGTAGTATAAATTAATGCTGAATAGTTTTAAATGACATTTGTTCACACATGAAAAGGCAATGCAATGCACCTTCTTATGATTCTTTCTATTTCATAGTATTGCTTTTTTATTTATGATACTTCAATTACTTTATATTGAAACATGACATAACTATCACATAATGGAATAAGCTTCAGATTTTATTATGCACATAACTACAGCCTAATTCTTAAAGCAGTTTCTATGTAATAATTATTTCAACTTTATGAACATAAACAGAATTCCTCAAACGAATGAAGATATCAAGATAAAAAAATCAGTGACTTACTATACTTCCTTTCAATTACAGTACAATAAGGGAGGTAACTGCTTAGCTATCAAAAACTAAGTGGTGTGCTGTCTTTTATTGACATATCAGAAGTAATTGAAAACAAATAGTCGTACATGGCCTGCCTGAATAAAGCTGACGGGCAAGAACTATAGACACAAAAAAAAGTCATGGATGCTTATAACGCAACATATGAAAAGTTCCTGTACAATATAAATACCGTTAGGTTCTATATTCCTTTACCTATTAATGTGTTAGGAGCTAATTCCAAAGTTCTAACATTTGACCCTAAGTTCAAGACCCAAACGCCGGGCATGTCACATGAATGAGGTACAGTGGAATACAACATCATTGAAACTGACTTGCATTACAAGTTTCAACATAATCTAGAAACTATACTGCATAAAAGTTCCACAAGAAATTTCATGATTAAGAATGGTCATGTATAATATTCGAGGAAGCAAAACAGAAATATCAACATTCACAATATTCAAGTGAATTGCATACTCTTATTGAATCACGAATCACCCATGATCTAGGTTTCTAATGAAACTCGTAAGCATAACGTTTACCTTGATTGTTATATTTAAGTTAAAAACTGTTAGGTTTTGTGAGAAATTAATAATTGGGAATTACGATTAATATCTAGATCTAAGTTGCTTGAGATATTCACCATGTGTATCAAAATTGGAATACCTAGACTGCTATCACAAACTAGTATTTATTTCTAAATACTGGTTTGGGTACTGGGTTCTCAACTCACTCAACCCGCGTTCCGATATCCATACAATTAGTACGTGTAACACATGTGTTACCCATAGAACAATATTACATATAATATTGTTCATATAGTGAAAATATACCTATATATCCAACAATCTCCTCTTATATTCTCAATACATAGACGTACTGGATTATCTCATCAGTTCAATATGAAGCTGACTGGCTGATAGCAGTCTTAAAATAGAAGAAATGCATCACTCAATGTATAATTCATAAGGACTAAATCAATTATAAATCCGAATAGTTCAAATAGACTTAAACAAAATGATTAAATAGTTTCCAAACTATATCACAACAGAATAGTTCACAATGACTAAACCAACTGGAATAATCTGTCATAGTTTCAAAATTAAACAAAGCAAATAAACTTTAAGAACAAGATATGAGTTTTAAGCTCATGAACACAAGAGTTTTAAACTCAACAGAAATTTTACCAAGTAAGTAACTAATTTATTCTCGAAAAAAATAAACTGAAACTCTATCCTTGCACACTGCTTTATGTTTACTCCTCCATTTTGAGCAAATTATTATTTTTGAAGTCTATGTTGACAGATTCAATTCCTCCATCTTTGCTAGCTTATTGAAAACAAAAATATCAAGTGACACATCTCTAAGAATTCCAACGAATTTCACAAAGTATCTAGTTCCACAAAAGAACTTAGTACAATTTATAATTAGCTTAGCAAAAATGTAACGCAAGCATCACAATTATGTTTCTTTAACTAAATAAAGAATAAGAACTATTATAGTTTCTACACAAGAACTATAATATGTTTCATATTGGAATGATAGAACAGTCAAATCAGTTATGGTTAATTCTGAATCATCAAAATTAGAATGAAACAAGAATCCATAAAAGAGACATATCATCAAAATTGGAATGATATAACGACATTCTAAACATCGAAAACACATCGACAAGTTTTCATGTTTCGTATTGGAATAATATACTTATTCTAAGTAAATTTTCTAGATCTATAATACCATCAAAATTGGAATGACACTATATATTTATGGAATTTATGTGGAATCATCAAAATTATCTAAAACATGTCAACTGCCTAAAATTGATGCTTAAGTTTGTACTTCTCTACGGCTCCAATTGGATTCTAAATTTCAAAACAATTAGGATGTTAAAGCTTTGACTCAATAGCTTTTAACTCCATTTTCCCCACACTTTTGATAATTAGATCACTTTTAAGTCTCTTAGCAAGAGTATTAGCCATATTTTATTTCAATTGCACTTTAATTATGAGAAAGTTCAAATAGGCTTCTTTCAGCTTTAATATACTCCTCTTACTATTATAGAGTCAGTTATGAGCTACAGTGCATTATAGCTTGATAATCGCATAACAGAATTAGAGAGTGACTTAAACTTCTTAATGAATGACTAGCAACAAGTTCTTCAATCCACTCAGCCTCTTCCCCTGCAGAGGATAACATATAGATGTCTGATTTTATGGATGATAGCACAGTACCTGTTTGCCTTTTAATTTTCATAACATTTATGTTTCTCCTAGTGTAAATACATATCTACTACTTATCGACTTTCACTAAATTCTGAGCATCATAATGCATCAGATCAGTCATTCATTCGAAGAATGACTAGAGTAGCACAAAGCAAACTCTTGAATACCACTCAAGTATTTCATTAGCCTCTTAAGGGTACTCAAATATGTATTTGATTATTAATGAATCTGCAGATCATACCTATCTCAAAGGCTATGTCTATTCTAGTGCAGATCTTTGTATACATGAGACTGTCAATTCCTTTAGAATGATCTACTTGTCTCATAGTTGCACTATCATTAGGTGTCAATCTTTTATCATAATCATAAGGTGTTTCAAAACACACTTTCAATCACTATATCTCCACTTTTAAAACACATTTTGATTTGATGAGTTTGACTAAGAGTTTTCCCTTGCCAACTGAAACTCACCCTTATACCTATGGTGTCCACAGTACTTAGGTTTTTCATGTTGAATTCTTTGGATAGCACAATTTTAACTGCATTTGTAATAGAGAGACCACTTCCAAGAACACGTAAGTTAACAGAACAAGTAAATAATAACCACTATATTTGACACACCACAAAGTTAAAGGCACTGATCTGAATTACTTGATTCATATACTAGGCTCCTTCAAAAATTTGTCAAATCATTTATTCGTCAGCTATACATATTTTAAGAACATACAATAATTTTACTAAATTGTAAATCTTGTTCACTAAACATATTAGTTCAAAACTTTCCAGTACAAAACTATTCAGTACAAAACGTTTTAAATATCCTTTATGAATGACAAAATTTTCAATAGATGTAAGGGTAAGAAGAATACTTATTGTAGCAATATGACAAACATGTGAGTAGACATCAAATAAATTTACCCCATTTTTTTAGTCAATCTGTTAGCTACAAAAATGCATTAAAATTGTTACTGAACAATCAAAATTAAGTTTCTTCTACAGAATTGCACTTACTTACAATAGTTTTAGCCAATTTCGGCATATCAACTAAATTAAAGTATTATTGTATAATACAAAATCATCTCATTGTCTACTTAAAGACTCTTCTTAGCTCATTTATCATTCAAGTTTATGTGTCATTATGACTGGTTCTTGATTCCAACAGTGAATCATTAACTATGTCAGATGGACTAGATAATTTCATACACTTATCTTTGATGAACACATTCTCAAAGAACTTTGTTTGTCTAGATCTAAAATCTGTCCATACAACCATATTCTGTACTTTCTAAGCACACACAAATATTTGTTGTAGGTCCTACTTTAGGCCTTCTAGGGTCATATACTCTAACAGATGTATCACAACACAAATTTTCACTTTAACAAAACTATTTGTGTTTTTATGCCATGATCTACAAAGTGTATTCAATTTAGAGTGTAGTAACACATTATAGATATGATTAACAACACAACATCACTCATAATCATACAAGACAAACAACAGCCAATAATATAGAATTCAACATTTCACGAAGTGTTTGATTCTAACTTTTATCAACATCGTTTAACTGTTGTAAGCAGAGTGCAGTAGAGATTATGCCAAATGCAAACTTCTCTTAAATTGTTAAAACATATTCACCACCTCTATCAAATTTGAACCTTTGATTTTTAGCATTTAACTATAATTTTTAATTCGTTAAAAATAACAAGTGCTTTATTCTTTATATATATCATTCTTCATATATATGACAGACTTATATTAATCATTTACAAAAGTGATTAAATACTTCTGACCAATAATTATCTCACACAGTCACAAAGCTACTGAGATCACAAATATCAGAATGTATTGATTCAAAAAGTTATGAACTCCTAGAGACCATACAAAATGATTTTCTAGTGATCAAAATCTTAATTCAAACTTCACATTTGTCGTATTTAATGAAGTGTCATTTAGTAGAATTATAAGTTTTAATAAGAACAAACAATTTAATATATAGTTCATAGTGATTCTAAATTTCAAAACGACTTGGATGTTAAAGCTTTTTACTCAATAGCTTTTAACTCCATTTCCCCCACAAATAATTGAATATATAGTTCTCAAATCCTAGCCAATTATGCTATGTTCAAGAACACAATTAGAACTATTATTATTAATTGTCTCATTTATTAAACTCAACTTATTCATGCAATTGACAATATATACACTTTATAAGAGTTAATACAAAATTACTCTAGCACATTTTACCAAATTATTTGTATTCTCTAATTGTTCTAACAATGTCCACTTGCTCAAACACATTGAGAGAAGAGTTCTTTCCTTTATTCGTTCTTCATCATCTTCATAACGGTAAATGAGATAATGACTAACATATTTTAATTCAACTTTACACACACAGTACAATAAACGAGAAAGAACAAAACGTAACTAATAGAGTCATATCATACATTAAAAGATGCTCTCTCCTAAGTTACAAACATTTGTTATATATTTTATATATCAAATAATTTTATTTTATTTTATTAGAGAAGCAAATATATGATCTCATACAAACTGCAAATAATGAATTTGTCAAAATATTTATACACATAGTATGATAAAATACTTGACAACCCTAAACATGCTAGTTTTCAATGCAAGAATAACTATGATCTAAAACTCTCAATCATATGATCAAACACACAAAACGTTAACACATTCATCACATGAAAAATACTATAAAAGATTAGAGTAGATCATACCGACACTTCAAGTTAGAAGTGTTTTCCAGATTTAATGGAGAAGCCTGCGTAGTGCAGACTTATTCATCCGTGATGCATATCCATCGTTTCCAACACACAATTTGTAAGTAACTTTGAAGTTCCTATATTCATCAAATTGTTAAAGATTAGCCAATTAAACGAATTATTGACACTGTTTAATTCTAGAAATAATTTAATTTGGAGATCCAAACTTTATAGTCAAAACATATAGCTTAACTTATCAAAAATAAATAAAGCACTTAGCCAAAACAACTGTTCAACTTGTATTTAATTAAACAAATGATTATTACAGTCTTGAACGTAACCACTTAGCATCATAGTAATTCTATAATTCAAAACATAAACGTAAAACGAATGTTTTGAACTTGCAGCATGTGACGGTGTAAAAATGGCCTGAGGCCCAACCAGGGCCCAATACAATTCCCACTCAGAAAGGTAAAGATAGCAACCTGGTTCGGCTCCGGATCACTTCAGGGTCGGTGCCGAACCTCGTGTTTGCCCTCACGGTGCCGGCCTCCTCGTACGGACGAGCCTCAGTATCCCTCGGAGTCCGATCCGGAGCAGTCCCACAGGCCGTCCCCCCTCTCTGGCGGGGCAGAAGGATGACCTGGCGCAGCCTAGGCCCTCCGATTCCCCCCAGAGGCACAGGGGGCTCACGATGGGCCACGTCAGCTCCAAATACCGCCAAGGGTTTCGCCACGTCAGCCCTATACCACTCCTGGTATCGCCACGTCCGCCCTAAACCCCCTGGGCCTTCTGCCACGTCAGGCCCATGGGCTTTCGGATCCAAACCCGGCCCCCAAGTGGAACCAAACCCGGTTGGGATTCTCTATAAATACTAGACCCACACCCACCTTTTGAGGTAATCAATCTTTTGCCACTTAAATATACCTAGTTATTGCTACTCTCTCACAGAGACTGACTAGAGCGTCGGAGGGTCCGCCACCGGGACAAACCCCGGTATTTCAGGACCGTCTGCAGGTACACAAGACCTCGGATCCGACCCTTCCGATCCGAGCCCAACCTTCAACATCTTTCCGAGCTCATCGTAGGTCCCAGAAGGTCAACTGAAGGTCGGCAGACGAGCGGCAATCTCCTTCAATACAAATTGAGTCCGAACTCACACCTGGTGCTTCCACACGTTTCTCAGAAATAAACAGCATCACAGCACATAGCAAAATATTTAACAGAAATTTAATACGAGGAAAGTAAAGGACTTATCTTCCACCATCTCTTCCCCTTCAATTAATTAGACTTATGTCTGTTTGGGAACAAATCTAAACAACAAACCATTCTGCGCCAAAGAGACCCAACATCGAACACCTTGTGTGCATCTAAACTGCAAGCTCCTCTGCGACTTCCAACTGCAGTAGAAGGCGTAGTCGCAAACAAATCCCTCAACAAATTCAACCAATTCGGTGACCTCTCCATAACAAACCATGGATGAAGCTCGAAGTTGGGGACCACACAAGAGTACTCCTCTTCCATCTCCTTCACCAGAATTCTTAATGGATCGGTTTCGGATCCGATAACACAAGAACAGATCTTGCAAATGACAACTGAAGATCAAAAGTCCAAAACAAATTTGGGTTCAATCTTCGGGTTCGGATCTACACAGCAAAGAGGAACAGGAGGAGGAGGATGATGGAGCACGACGTCAGAGGGAGATGCGGCGCCATCGATCAGCGACCAGTCTCGACGACAACGAGGGCGGCTCAGTCGACGTCACACAAGATCGGGATCGTCTTCTCTGGCTGATGCCTCGACTGAAGGTCGACGAGCGTCTGTGGGAGCGACGACTACTGGCCAACAGAGCCCCCTTCGACGACTGGCGGCGAGCGTGCGACGACGATGACAACGATGGCGATCGTCGACGACGATGACCTCGACGGCTTCGAGGGTTTCGACAAGAACGACGGGATCCAACAGAGCTCCCTCTTTCCTTCTTAATTAATCTCACAATTGATTAATACTATCTCAAGATTGTTAGGTTTTGTGAGAAATTAACAATTGGAAATTATGGTTAATATCTAGATCTACGTTACTTGAGATATTCACCATAGGTATCAAAATTGGAATACCTAGACTGCTATCACAAGCTAGTATTTATTTCTAAATACTGATTTGGGTACTGGTGTAACACCCCATAATTTTCAAAGTGTTAAAAAATAATATATATATATATATAGGGAAAGGATCCGTTGCACACTACTTTGGTGCTCACCGTGTGAACACTACGCCTTCGGGCGTTCATATCGAAAATCCGAACCGTTCACATTGATCTACACATCAAAATTAGTCTAAATATGTAAAATCAAATCATTTGAAATTCATTTGCCCATCCATCATGTGACTATAAAAATATTGAATTTCAGTCATACAATTTTGTAACACTTCAATGAATGGGCAAATGAATTTTAAATGATTTGATTTTATATATTTCGACTAATTTAGATGTGTAGATCAATATGAATGGTTCGGATTTTCGATATGAACATCCGAAGGCGTAGTGTTCACGCGGTGAGCACCAAAGTAGTGTGCAACGGATCCTTTCCATATATATATATAGGGAAAGCTTCGGTTGAGCACTACTCTAGTGCTCACCGCGTGAACACTAGGCCTTCGGGCGTTCATATCGAAAATCTGAACCGTTCACATTGATCTACACATCTAAATTAGTCTAAATATGTAAAATCAAATCATTTGAAATTCATTTGCCCATTCATTGAAGTGTTACAAAATTGTATGGCTGAAAATCATTGTTTTTATAGTCACATGATGGATGGGCAAATGAATTTCAAATGATTTGATTTTACATATTTAGACTAATTTAGATGTATAGATCGATGTGAACGGTTCGGATTTTCGATATGAACGCCCGAAGGCCTAGTGTTCACGCGGTGAGCACTAGAGTAGTGCTCAACCGAAGCTTTCCCTATATATATATATATATATATATATATATATATATATATATATATATATATATATATATATATATAAAGTATGAAATGATTTTTAAAAAGTAAAATGGATTTGATGACCATTATAGTAATTAATGGGATGTTGAATAGTGCTTGTGTGGGGTCCCACGGGTATTGAACAACATGCTTTGGCTATGGTTGACTTCGGTCAAATGCCAAAGATGACATGGCGATGACCATGGGGCCCACGGCTTTTATTTCGGAAGTGAAATCATAGAGATCCACTGTGTACTTTCGGGAAAAGGTAAGATTATATAATCCCATATGGAGAGTTGAAATGAATATAATAATATATAAATATAATTATCTATGATCAAGAGTTATCAATTTGGTTAACCTCCTTTTGAGATTCAACCTGTGTCGAGCAGTTGTACTACATAGTATCTAATTTTTCTTCTAAATCGTATAAATTGTCAGAGCCAGGGCCAGGGGTATTACAACTAGGTTTTCAACCCACTCAATCTGCATTCCGATATCCATACAATTAGTATGTGTAACACACGTATTACCCATAGAATAATATTGTTCATATAGTGAGAATATACCTATATATCCAACAAAAACTAGAGCTAACTTATTGTTTTCTCTCATTATGTTTTTCATAACTATAGCCATCTTTTGCAGAAGCTTTGGATAAATATGTTAAATAGAGTTTTGTTACTTCAATATCATACTGGAGGTAAAATAGTGAGAGAAAAAATAACGGACTAACAATTCAATCGTTGGCTTGTGGACAATGTTTTGTATGCATTACTATTTTGCCGTGTTTTATATTTTTATAATTGGTGATGAAATATCAACATCCATTTTATCTTTCATTATTTCATCACCAAATATCTAATTAGTAGACGATACTTCTTGGTGATGAAATAACAAAAGGAAGGATAAAATGATAGAGTAGTTCTAGATTGAATTAGTATATCGAATTAGATTGTTGAAAAGTCTTTAGAATTTGAAAAACATTTCAATTGAATTTAGTCAAGTTCGATGTGTACTTAATTTTTAGCGTAGAATCTTTGTAACCGATTAATTTTAATCCTTAAATCATCTTTTTTTCTCCGTCATTGATGTGTATGAATAAGAATGAACTTTGAGTTCTACTTTGGTCTATGATTGTAGACCAAAGTTGATCAGATTCCTATATATTAATTTTAATTATCTGGCTTCTATATGTTAATTTCAATTCAATTGTAATTTTTGTTTTAAGATTGGTACTAATGAGGTGGACCTACTATAACTAAAATTAAATACAATGGACAAATATAAAAGGGCCTATTGTTAAATTTGAATATTGAAGAATCAAGAGATTATGTTTTCTGTAAGATCTTTACCACATAATTGTTGAATATTAATAGACTGTATTATAATAATACAGGAAAAAAACTGTATATATGAGGTGAACTTTTTATTGAATGTTATTAACGTTTAAATATATTTTTTGTAAAGTCTGTTCATTTTGCACATGAGGTATACTAGTCCACATGTAGTGGGTTAAAAATTAAAGTGTAATATCAATATAAGAATTAAAAAGATTCCTTAAAAGAGTTATGAGCAACTAGTTTACTTATTATATGAACAATTGATGATGTAATAACTCTTTATTAACGTTTGTGCCGACTAATGAATTATTGTTGTATAATTATCGTCTATCACAATATTAATTGCTCAACAAACAAGTGAGCTAGTAGTTCATAGATTCCCCCAACCCCAATATGTTATGCACGGAACTATCCATCGATTTAAGTTGAACATGTAATATTGAAACCATAAATGAAAAAATGACAAATTCAAATAAATTTGTTATAACTAAAAATAAGAAGAGTGAAAATGAAAATACTTCTTATAGAAGGGTAGAAAACAAAAATGACAAAGAAAGATCTAGCAGCCTGGCACGTGTTTAACCCGGACGGGACTGTGAGAAAACCACCGCATCGGAATTCGCGCCCCAAACCCATAAAAAGCACCCATTCAATGTTACGTTTCAGCTGGGTCCCAGCGTCAGTCAAATAAAATATAAAATGGTGGTTCTTTCTAGGTGGAAAAAAGAAAGAGTGACGGTACTTTAGGGAGGGAAAACCGGGGGCAGAAGGCGACAAATGTTGGCCCCGGGTGACGTCACCGCTGCCTGCAACCGGGAGAATCGGGAACGTTACGAACGTACGGTTTTGAGTTACTGGCAGTAACCGGTGGAAGGGATAAAGTGGGTGACGTGACAGGCACGTGTTCAGTGGGTTGAGTGAAGAGTGGGGCTAAGTCTAGGCGGTTCTCTGCGAAAAAAAAGGATTCTTCAATGTTGTTATTGTTACAAAAAGTGGCATGTTTCTTCTGGAAATTACAAGATTGCCATTTTACAAGTTTTTGGCAAGGTCATTGTTTTTGTTTGGTTTGGAACTTTTTGTTAGAAGTAGTCAAGGACGCAAGGATGTGATGGCAAATTTTGGTTGTCCATTAGCTCAGTTTGTACTATTTCGTTTTCTTCGGGTTATTAGCACCTTAAGAGCATCCACAGTCGTTTTTCTCATTTGCTATAAAATGACAACTACAGTAATAGTAAATATAATCGTTCGCTGCAGTCGTCGTTTGCTATATTGTTTCTCATTTTTTTGAAAAAAGCGAGCGACGGTATATCAATATATGATATACCGTCTGATTGTTTAAAATAAATTAAGAAAAACAGAATTACTAATTAACTATTAAACTAAATTAATTAACTAAATTAAATAATATAATAAAACTAAACCTAATTAATACACTACCTTAAACCTAATAAACAACTCCTAATATACAAACTCACCTAATCAGAAGCATTAAATGCCTCCCCTTTCATGGACGGGGTATCATACCCCGTCCGGGGTATGTATCCCCGTCCCACCCATTATTTTTTTTTTTAATTTTATTTCTAATCGGCCAATCATGGCCGTTCAATCAATTTAAAAAAAAAAAAAAAATCTATTTGCAGACGGGGTATCATACCCCGGGGTATCATACCCCGTCCGGGGTATGTATCCCCGTCCGACCTCATTTAAAAAAAAAAAAATTGAAAATTACTGAGACGGTATATGATCGTCCGTCTGATACGATTAAAAAATTATTATATCGAAGAGACGGGGTATCATACCCCGTCCTTTATAATTTGAGAAAGCTCAGTTCGTTTCTCATATTTGAGAAATGGAAATAGAAACTTTGCCAAAATATGGGAATATGAGAAACGACTGCAGCGCTATTTTTCTATTTGTTTGCTATAATTTGAGAAAATGGGAATTATAGAAAACGACCGTGGATGCTCTAACAACATATACTCACATTAAAAAAAAATATATACTCACACGAAACATGATACATCGGATTTCTACATACCGTAACTATCTCTATTTTGTATTTTATTTCGATCTACTGTACTTTTAGTTGTACTTTGTATATATGGTTAGACCCACCCTCCAGGATTTTGTCGTTATTCCACCTTCAAGTTGTACTTTGTATTTCAATTTCATTAATTATTTATTAATGAAATATGGTGGCGTTATTCCACTTTTAACCTCAAAAAAAAAACAAAACAAATTTTCATAAGAGCATCCACAATCGTTAGCTATTTATCTATTTAATACATTTTATAGCAAACGACGAAATACAGTCGTTAGCTAGTTATGCATTTTTGGCAATAAAGCAACAATAGATTGCTATGAATGAGAGGAGATCTAAGAATTATGCATAATTTAAAGGACTCAACTTCAACTTCCGTCCCTAAAAAAAAATATTTTTTTAATACTCAGACGCAACTTCTACTTCCGTCCCTTCAAAATAAATAATTTTTCGTAATTAAGCCCCAAAAAGAAGCATCCCCTCGGATCCGTCCCTCCATTGCGGATTTGTCAGCCGTTGTGATTTTTTTAAAAATAAAATAAAAATTGAATTACCATTTTGCCCCCTCTTCATTCAACAGCTATCATCAATATATAGAAGATTAACTAGGGGTAATTTCATCCAATTTTTTGTAATAAAGGCTGAAATAACGAAAAAGCAAATAAAAACAATAAAAAAGCAAAAACTATCTATCCGTCCGAGACCTACGTAAATCCCGGACGCAACTTGAAGGTCCGTCCTTCAATTTTTGTTTTTTTCTCCTTTCCGAAGCAACTTCAACTTCCGTCTTACATTTAAAAAATAATTAAATACCTACGACAGACCTACAAACTCCATCTGATATTATTTTTTATTATTATTTTTATTAAATTGCTATAAAATATCATTCGACGACTGCGGTAAACTATGAAATGTTATATGTAAATATGTATTTATGGATTTTTTTCACAATCCCGACTGTGGATGCTCTAACCTCAAGTAACATGATTTCTTCGTATTGAGTGATTATAGTTGCTGGATGCATATATTTTGTGTGGTTTGTATAATTATATATCATTTAAGACATTCTATAATAAATGATCAAAAGTTACTTCAAGATTTTAGTCATAAAATTAAAATTCACTCATTTTGCAGCTACTTTGACCACGAGCAAAAGGCTTTCGTGCGCACCAGACCAGTTTTCCAAGTGTACATGTTACTACTACATAAAAAAGGTCAAGTTAAGTTCACATTTTTAAGCTGCATAAAAAGTGTTATCGTATTTAGCTACAATAGGGTCGCATCTGAGTTCCCGGCGGTGAAAGACTTTAGACCCAAATAATTATTTTTGAGATCCCTAATAACAATATAATTTTTTTACGCACAAAATATGCGTCTACATTTACAAAGAATTTACAATTTTGGGATCCCCACAATTGCAAAAAATTCGGAAGACTGAGGCGACCGCCTCATGAGTCTCAAGGTGAGTACCGGCCCTCAGCTACAATTTATCACAATGAACATTTCTCCAATGTCAGACTATTTTATTTTTTTCCAATTTCTAGCAAGGACTCATCGTAGAAACAACGAAGTAAAATAATTAAAAGAAAACTTAGGTGAAAAAGTCTCCACATCTCACCAGGCGAGACATTGGAGAAAGTATTCTCAGTGCAAAAATGACAACAGAGTACATATATATTGGTTCAAGTCCTTAATTTTGTTATCTAACAAAACAAAGATATTAGGCATCGGGATCACCTGTTGCTAGCTGTAACACTCAATAAGGATGCATAATTTTACACTATATAGATGACAGTCTCATTTTTGACAACGGGATCAGGACGAAAACAGTTTGTTTTAAAGGGGCTCTCTACTGCTTTGAAGCTTGGTCAGGTTTAAGGATTAATTTTCACAAGAGCGCATTGATTCCGATTGCTCTTTCTAAAGCAGAAGCGGAATCTCACGCTACCATGCTTAATTGTATGAGGGAAAATTTCCCAATTACGTATTTAGGTTTGCCGCTCTGACCAGGGAAGCTTACAAAGTCTGACTGGCTCCTCATCATTGACAGAGTGGATGACAGACTGGCAGGTTGGAAAGGAAAGTCTCTCTCTCTCGAAAGAAGAGTGGTCATTATCAACTCAGTACTGTCTAATTTGCCCATTTATTACATGTTCTTTGAACTGCCTAAGTGGGTGATCCAAAGGATTGACCGCATCCGCAAGTGATTTCTCTGGAAAGGCTCTGACACGAATGTAGGCGGATACCACCTGATCAAATGGGGTATTGCATGCATGAAAAAGAAGCATGGCGGGCTAGGTATCAATAATTTGAGAGACATGAATCTTGCTCTCCTGGGCAAATTGTGGTGGAAGGTGTTTCACCCTAAAGGCGAAAGGCTGGCAGGAGTTCATTCAACCCTATCTTCGAGGGAAATGTACGAGAACTTTAGGCTTTCGGGTAGGTCCCAAAGTTTTCTGATTCTGGAAAGGGATTGCAAACGCTAATGGGCCTTTCAATTCGGCGGTTACAATGGCTATTGGCAATAGTCGGTCCACTAGATTCTGGTAGGACAAGTGGTGCGGTGCCCACACCCTTAAGGCGAATTTTTCAGACCTGTATGAGCAAACGACCCTTCTGAACGCCTCTGTGGCTAAGACGTGGAGGAGGGGAACCTGGAAATCGTCATTCCGAGTCCATCTCAGTGCAATGTAATTTTGAAGTTTAGTCAGCCCAATTTTGTGCATCGGCTGACTAAACTTCAAAATTACATTGCACAAAATTGGGCGATTTGCGCTCAAGGCCCTGACCAAATGCGTTGGGGACTCGAGACCAAAGGCTCCTTCACTATTAGGTCTCTTTATCATCGTATTCATTTCCGAGGCTGTAAACCTAGTTGGGCACATGTACCATGGAAAGCTAAAGCGCCCCTTAAAGTTAGGGTCTTCCCCTGGCTAGTTCTCAATAATGTCATCTTGATCAGAGAGAACCTTGCCAAAATACAACACCAGATCGCGACTAACTGTGAATTTTGTAACTTCCATACGGAGTCGTTTAACCATCTCTTTATTGACTGCCAGCAGAGTAAGACAACGCTAGTTAATGTTCTACGAGCCTTAGGTACATGTGACCACCCCAACGCCTACGAGGATCTGTGGGTTGGCCTTTTTTTTGCCTCTAAACACCACGAAATGAATGATGCTTGGTACATCGCCATCGTGGCCAGTATTTGGGTTTTATGGATAAACAAAAGTAATTTTTTACTTTCGTGATTCATGTAATAGTACTTCTGGTAATCTTACCCATATCATGCATCTTATTTTTTGGGGGGCTACAACAGCTGCTACAGGAGCGAGAAGGGGGATTGCCAGAATATTTCAGGAGGACGAGTATGATGATGAGGAGGTCGAGTTCGGTCTGACACTTGACTGAGAGGGGCATGGGTCACTAGATTCTAACCTGAGACAAGCTGCGGTTGGGAGGGCTACTTTTGTTTACATCTAGCTCTATTTGTACCTGTATTTTTGTACTGTGGGTAGCACTTTCGGATTGGCCCACCCTTCATGGCGATGTTGGAGGTTTATGTTTTATTTTCTGCATTATAGTTATTTGTACTCTCCCCCGGTACTCCGGGGATGTTTTATTAACTTCTTATTAATGAAACAGGGTGGTATTATTCCATATTTTACTTCAAAAAATAAAAAAAAAACAATGATATTGCATGCCTTGCTTGCTTTTAAGAGCATCCGTAGTCGTTATTGTCAAATTTTGCAAATTTTACTTATAACAAATAGCAAAAACAGCTTTCGCTGTAGTCGTTGTTAGCCAAAATTTGCCCGGACGGTAAATTATCTCTCGTCCAACGTTATAAAAAAAAAATAGTATAAAAAAATTAAATAACAATGATAGTGACTTTTTAAAAAAAAATCTGAAAAAAAAAATCAAAAAAATTCCCCGCCAGCCTAGGACGATGTATGATGATTCGACTGTGAATTTTTGTATTAATTTTTTGATTATGGGACGGTAGATTATCTACTGTCCCTAAAAAAAAAAACTTCAAATGTTCGGACGGTGTATAATGTTTCGTCCCGTAAAAAATATTTACAAAATATTTTGCGACGGTGTATAATTTACCGTCCGTTCTTTTTTATTAAAACAAAAAATTTCAGACGGTCAATTATACTTCGTCCGATCTTCAGACGAAATATAATGTATCGTTGGGCTATTTTTCCATTGAGCCTATTTGTCTGCCAAATATAGCTTGCTATTGTTCCCCAAAAGCTAAATTTTGGCTAAATAGCTAACGACTGCAGTACCCCTTTGAGCCAAATTTTACATATCTCTACTACTATATTGGGAGAAGGCCTTAGCGTAATTTGTCCATATTTCAACCCGTGCAACTCACGTTTAATTACACTCTATAATATAAACCAATAAAATACGTACAGTACACGTTCAAATTTATTACTCTCTCTCTATCTCTCTAAAAAACCAAAAACCCTATCCTCTCTCTCTCTGCATTTGTCTCCTGAGAGAAGGATCATGAACATTGAATATCAGTCTATTATTTTATGTATTCCGGACATGCTTCTTTCATTACAATATAAATAAATATAATATAAAATAATATTGTTCAGACTGCATTGCACGTGTATTTACTAGTTTTAGTTAAATAGCCAACTTCTACAGATGCCCTATGCCTTAATGTAACATCATACGTATTACTCAAAGTACGTATGGGCTCACAAAACCATACATAGCCCATCAGATCTAAGTGTCAAGCATGATTCATGACCATCCATCATAGACTTGACATACAAATAACTTTTTCTCTCCTATAAAACGTCCCTCACCTTCTCCGCACCTACATCCGATCCCTCTCCCCTTCTCCCCCTCTTCTTCCTTTTTATTTCCATAACCCAAAATCCAAGAAAACCCACTTTAAAACATGAACCAGACCCACCACCATTCCATCCACATCCCCTCCTCTTCCTCCTCCGAATCCGACTTGGAGGCCGGAGTCCTCCATTTCCAATTCTACCCTTCCTCCTCCTCCTACTCCTCCATTCCAAGACGACCCTTGGCCGTCTTCTTCTCCTTCTCCGACGAACCCGCCAACGGGCCCCACTTTCTCGACTCCTGCCACCTCTGCCTCAAACCCCTCGGTTCCGGCCGCGACATCTTCATGTACAGGTACAGGTCCCACCTTTTCCCGATTCCAATCATGCCCATCTCGCTCTTTTCCACTACCGTGGTCATTTTCGTAATATTCACCTAACATGGGGGGTATTTTGGTAATTATGTGCAGGGGAGACACCCCGTTTTGCAGCGAGGAGTGCAGGAACGAGCAGATCGAGATGGACGAGGCGGAGGAGAAGAGGTTGAAGAAGACGAAGAAGATGAACCAGCAGCGGAAGTCGGCGAGCCATTCGAAATCTGAGGGTTTGCAGTTGAGTGCGCCGGGTACGGTGGTTGCGGGCTGAGACCCAACCCGGTAACGAGAGGATTTAAGAGAATGAGAAGGTGGCTTTAATATATATATATATATATATATATAATAAATATGAGAAAGTTTTGATTTGGGATGTAAATATATATAATATATAGTAGTAATATGAGAAGAAAATGAGTTTTAGAGGAGAAGGGTTGTGTTGTAAAATTTTGAAGTAAGAGGGGCGTTTTTAAAAAAATGGGTTTTGATCCTATTTCTAATCTACTAAAAGAAAATATACCTGGATTAAATTCCAGAGTTTGTTGAGGCCTTGTATCTTTTTTTATTTTCTTCTTCTTCTTTCTTCTGGTGTGATTTTGATATATGTATCAAATAGTGTATGATTACTAATTATTGTTAAAATTGATTAGTATTATGTTTCATCATCAGAGAATAACTACTTCTTATGTGTATAATGTTATGGTACACGATGCACAATTTATTTCATCCACAATGATTTACAGAACTTGGAATATGTAGATGGATTAAAGAAACGAGTAACTTATAGATTATATATTACCAGTATTTTTCACATGCGATGTACGTTTTGATAAAAGTTTGAATAAAACGTGCGATACATGTAAGTCTATAGTAATTAGCACGTCCGATGAATGCCTTACTTTTTTAAAAAATGGAGTTGAACGGGCAATACATGTATTTTTCAAAAATTAAGAATAAATTTTTTTGATGTATACGTGCAATGCATGTGTTGAAAAATAGATTTAGAGTTGCACGTGCGATGCAAATGTTTGTTTGGTTACAAAAGTTGTATTTCTTATGTGATAAAAAAATATTAAACATTGTTTATTTGTGACAAACTCTTCCATTAAATAGTAAGTAAATATATTATATTACAGATAGATGGATAGTAATTTTTACATGTGGTGCATGTTTAATATAAAAGAGAAATTTATGTAAAAAATCTGACATTGTGAGGACTCGAACCTGATACCTCTTTTATATTAGTTATTCCCATGTGATGCACGTGTTCGTAGATTGGCAAATGCCACTAAGACCTTCTTCCATTATAATATTAGAGATTAGAGATATTTATTTATTTTGTCTTGAAATAGTTTCTTGTTAAGATTGTCTGATACATGTGATAAATATCAAATTTTTTTCTCTGTGATTTTCTGATGTATGTAACAAATGGGTAATGCTACCTATTACCAAATTTATTACTTTTTTCTGTGCTATTGTAGGTGGCACGCTACTATTGAATTTTTCTCTCACTTGCTCTATATTAACCTCCACTAATAGTGTACCGCCTAAGGTAGTATAGAAAAAAGTAGGAGGATGACTATACATACATTAGTTTTTATCCTAAACATACATTATAAATGTATTGGGGCCCACTTCTGACTAAAAAACAATGTTAAAATCTTGTTTTTTAGTGAGAAGTGGGTCCCAATTCATTTATAATGTATGTTTGGGGTAAAAACTTCATATATGTCTAGCATTTTGCAAAAAGTATTAGATTTGGTAGTAGGTGTAGCATTACATGTAACAAATATCATTCATTGTTCATTAAAGCCCCTGGATTCTTCATCGTCATACCTCGATAAACATTTTATAGCGCATATTTACTGACAATATCCATTTTCTCCATGAGAAGGTCTCAATTCATATAAAAGAAAATTCTCTCTTTTTCATATGAAATGTCTGCTCCTAAGTTCACACGAGAATTGCAAGAACAAAAATTATACAATTCTCGGATAAAAGATGATAAAATTCTACACTTCTTTCTCTCCATGTATTTCTAATTTTCTAAGATTCACAAATGAAGCGCAACATACAAATACAAAGCACACTATTACAGGGCCGGGCCCCAGGTTAAGCCCAACAAGCCAAGAGGCTTGGGCAACTCCCATATTATGGGGCAACAGAATTGGGGCTTTAATAGCCCACTATGTCAGTCTAGTCCAACCTATAGTGTAGTTCAAAATAAAAAAATAATATAATTATGCTTTTATCAAAAAAAATATTTTACTTATTTTTACTTTTTACTTTTAAATTTTTTGTTATTATTTAAAAAATTACTAAGGAGCAACAAAATATAGACTTAGCCAGCCAGAGCCAGCCAGAACTTCAGGCCGGCCCTCAGACTATAGCCCTGACACTATAGATGCACAAGAAAAGTTCAAACTCTTTCTTTAGACTCCGAACAAACAACGAATTTGGTCGATGTTAATTTTTTTTATATTTTATGCTTTAATTTCAACAGTCCCTTTATATTGTTTAATTAAATTACCTTTCAAGGAAAAAGAGTAAAGAACGTCCACAATGTGTTCCAAATGTCTCATGAATACATAGAAACGATGGCACTTAAATTATTTATTAGCCAAAATTTATAGACAGAGACCTACTATTTGTCAAATTTTGTATATCCCCATCATCCTCCTGTTCATTTAGGTATTAAAATAAATTCGAAAAGATTTCAACTCCTCAATTTCGTTCATATAGGGGCATATTTAAAAAGAGTTTTACTTGAATTATATCTGGCTAATTATTTCAAAACGATATATAACCATTTTTTTAATCCTTTTATTTATGTGTTTATTTATGAGAAAAAGAGAAGGAAAGGTGGTATAATAGCGAATTTTCTCCTATGCCACCCCAATAAAGCAGCTCATCTTCCGCATAATCTACATCGTTCAAAGTGTTCAACGTGTTATAAAATATAAAAGGAATAGATATTATCAAAATTGAATATATTTTACCAATACATTAAGTGATCGTAATTGTTCTATTTTTTAAATGAGATTACATTAAGTGATCGTAATTGTTCTATTTTTTAAATGACAATCTCATTGATGAATGAGTAGAATACGTTCAAACACAGTAATTTTATATCACTTTATTTTTTATTGTACAAAGATTAACTTAAACGATGTAGATTCTGAATACCGATTTCAAGGATTATATTTTTAGTGTGCCATAATAAACCGTAGGACCTTCTCTAAATATATCTATTTATTATGAGAACACATCAACATCTCATTGGTTGTACTTCGAAAAACAAAAAAAAAACCAAAAAAAAAAATTCAAAGAGGAACCAATTATATGATGAGTACCAACTAGTAGTAATTAACTCCCTGGACTTTGGATGATTTGATATTAAGAATATTAATAAAACATCAGGTCTCATTTTCAAGTGCTACGTCTTTGTAGTAGTTAATTATGAGTATTGTATGAGACTGCTCATTTATTAGAACCAACCATCGTAGACTTTAACGACATTTTACAAATTAATATATGTAACGTAATATTATTTCGTTTAAAGTCTTAAATATAGATGGTGCATGTTTGTTGTTTGAATTGTTATGCTCAACTTCAACCCTAAACAATAAACACACATAGTCAATTTGCTAAGCAATAATTATTTAAAACATAATTACACATGCTAAAAAATACGAATACAAAAACTCCTCATAAAATTATAAATAAATAAAGTAGCAGACCTCGTTGCAAATTAGAAGTTTAGTCTCCATGCATTTCTGATGCTTGGAGACAAATTAATTGCTTTCAAATTGGATGTGTCATATGTGACTGCCAAAGAGTAGACTAAATTCGCAATTATAATAGTGTTAGAGCATCCATAGTGGTGATTGTAAAAAAATACATGAATACATATTTATATGTAGCATTTTTACAGTTTGTCGCAGTTGTCAAATAGTATTTTATAGCAATTTAATATAAAATAATATCAGACGGAGTTTGTAGCTCCGTTGTAGGTATTTAATTATTTTTTAAATGTAAGACGGAAGATGAAGTTGCATCGAGTTAAAAAAAAAAAAAAAAAAAAAAAAAAAAAAAAAAAAAAAAAAAAACCCCATTTTAAGGACTGACCTTCAAGTTGCGTTTGGGATTTACGGCGTCCGACAATTTTTGCGTTTTAATAATGGTTTTTTTTTTTTGGAAGAGACGGAAGTTGAAGTTGCGTCTAAGTATTAAAAAAATATTTTTTTTAGCAACGAAAGTTGAAATTGCATCCTTTAAATTATGCATAATTCTTATATCTCCTCTCAATTATAGCAATCTACTATTGCTTTTTTTGCCAAAAAATACATAAATAGCTAACGAATACATAAATAGCTAACGACTGCAGCTCGTCGTTTGCTATAAAATGCATTAAATGGATAAATAGCTAACCACTATGGATGCTCTTAGTACTACAAAACGAAACAAATGTAAAGAAATTGAGCTTATTTAAAGAATCACAAGCTAATCATCAGGAATTCAGAAAACCTTTGGTGCAGACCTGAACAAACTAATTTGGTTGCAGCAAGAACTGAATCCCTTTTCTTTTTCATTTTCTTTCCCTAGTTCACTCCCAATCAACGCTAATTATATATAAACAAATCACATTCAACAATTTCTACAGGAAACTTAGCTACCACTTCCATATATGTCTCTCATCCAGCAGGCAGCCATCTGAAGGTTATTTTACTCACATTGAGCAAAAGCAAACATTACAAATGCCCAATTCCCCCCTCGAAAAACAATAACAAGTTCATTCCCTCCCTCGACCATGAAAACAGAAACCACTGAGAAATAGGAGAAAATATAAGATGGGCAATACCAAGCAAATAATGAAAGTTTCAGATTTCAAGGACTAGCGGTAGCAGCCCGTTTTCTCAACCTTCCGCGAGTTACACGAATTGCCTCTTCCATCGGCGTCTCTGGGGGAGGTGGAGTCGGTTCGGTTGGCAATGCACTTTTGGCAAGTAGGACCTGTTTGGATTCAACCTCAACTAGGGAAGTAGAAGAGGTTGTAGTTTCAGAAGAACTAGGTAGCATGGTGGAATTCACAGACGATTGAGTTCGAGCTGGAGATTGAGGAGCTCCTGACGGAAGAGAACCGGCTTTGGGGAGTTCTACTATTGGATTTTTCTTTTGAGGACTAGCTGGAAGTGATGATGAGCGGGGTGGTTGGCGAGCAGCTGTAGTAGGTATAGTCGGCCGGGTTTGTTGAGGCTGTTGACGAGGAGGCTGTAGAAGGACAAAATAAATTATAAATTGTGAGTCAATCATGATGCATTTGGCAATATTACGAACACAAAATGTTGCAATTAAAAGAGAGTTGGGGAAGAATTAATTCCCCAAAAGCTAAATGCACTTCAGGCCCAACTAATTTTCCATTCTTACTATAAACAGACCAAGTACTATGGCCTCACCAAAAGTGATAACAAACATACCAAGTTAAAGGAATAAACCAAAGGATAAACTGCAAACCATCATTGCAACCTCTCATACTGATCTCTGTTAGATCTTAATATCTTAACCTTGTTTTGCATATATCAACTGCGGTACTTATGCCCATGTTCTACAAAGTGTATAATCAACATGTTAATTCATCCAATAGGTTTGCCATAACCCAGAAACCTTGGTTTCACGCAAAATACAAATGAAA
Organism: Hemerocallis citrina; assembly: GCA_017893485.1. Classification (NCBI taxonomy): domain Eukaryota; kingdom Viridiplantae; phylum Streptophyta; class Magnoliopsida; order Asparagales; family Asphodelaceae; genus Hemerocallis; species Hemerocallis citrina. The sequence continues at coordinate 6,168,714 of CM030362.1, forward strand.
AAAGTACAAGTCCCGTGGTTTCCTACTTATACACAATGATGATGTGTTAGATATCAAGTTGTGCAAAAAGGATAAATTACCATTTGAAAACTAGATTCCTGTAGAGGTTGGGAATCTTGGGATTCATCTACATCAAACGAAAGTAAAGCCAAATAAAGTAAGGTATCAAGAAAAAATACAGTTGCCGAGGGAAGGCAAACCCACTTGTGGATTCAATTTAGATCTACTGAACAAACTACTAAGAACTTTGAAATAAGGGATATAAACTAACTCACACAGTCATACTGCTCGGCCATCAAGAGGAAATTAAAAGTGACAGCTATCGAGACTGATTTTCTGGAGTTCACTGGGAATAATGACATAAGAAAGGCCAGGACCTCTTTCAGAAAAATAAATGGCAATTCAAGTAGATTTCTTAATGAGCGGTTATAAGAAAACAATAATAAAGTCCTCAACCTTCACCTCAACTTTGGAAATTTTGATTTAGTTGCAGGGACATTTCTCAGCGGTAAAACAAATTATTTGGAGTTCATAGGCAGGGACATTTCTTGTAAGACAAGGAGTTTTGATGTTGGCATCTTATACCCTCCCTCGAACTGGCATCAGATGTAGTTCTCAATTATATAAAGAAATATTCACCATGTTAACTTGCCTATAAATGCTAAAGGTTCATACAGTAGAAAGGATGAAGATAGAATTGGTCAATAAATTTATGCGAGATAAACCGCAGAAGGTGCCCTCGAAGAATAAAATTCTCAACATGGAAAACTCAATAAATGTCTATCAAGATCGGACCTATCATCTTAAAGCAACCATATACCTCACTGATACCCTGCTACCATATATAATGACTACTAAAATCTTGAACAATTAAATGACAGATATTAAGAGCATCTGTAGTCGTTTGCTAAATATGCATAATATGCACATTTTCTCAAAAATATATTGCAGTCGTTTGCTAAATATGCATATTTTGCATATTTAGATCCAGTAGATTGCTATATATGAGAGAGGATTTGAGAATTATGCATATTTTAAAGGACGAAACATCACGTTGCGTCGCTCGAAAAAAAATTATTTTTAAATCGTCGGACGAAACTTCGAGTTGTGTCGCTCGATTAAAAATTAATTTTTAAAATGGAAAAGGCTGGAAAATTAAAAAACCCTCGGACGAACATGATGTTGCGTCCCTCATCTCCGTAATCCTCGGACGCTCGTCCGTTGGGTTTTTTAAAAAATATTGAAGTATAGCTTCAACATGATGTTACTTCAATAGATACTCAAGTAGGTAATTCAACATGATGTTACTTCAATAGATACTTCAAATAGGGACACAGGAAGAATATATTTAAAAGAATATGAAGTATTGAAGTAACATCATGTTGAATACTTTAAAAAAATATTGAAGTATCTATTTAAAAAATATTCAAGTATCTATTCTAAGCTCCCTGAATTGCTGGCAATTTTTTTTTTTTTTTTTTCTCCTCCGACGCAATGTGAACTTCCGTCGCTCAATTAAAAAAATATATTTTTCCCTCCGACGCAACATCGAGCTCCGTCTGATCTGGATTTTCATTATTTTAATTTAAATTGGTAAAAAATAGCCTTCGACGACTGCAGCAAACTTGACAAATGCTATATGCATTTATCCATTTATTCATAATTTACACAATGACGACTGTGCATGCTCTAAGTAAACAATTTCTATCAAACCAATCAAAGTTAAGGTACACTTTTAAGTGTTTAAACACTAAACCATTTGACAAAGATTATTACATAACTTAATGAATGAAGATAATCTGGTTGTCTACTTTATACAATGATAAAACAGTTTAGTTGAATGAACGCTGTCTTGGTTATGCAACGTGAGTCATAACTAATTCTCTCTGTCTTCGAGCTTGAACCATTCATTCGAGATAATATAAACTTTAATGTAGTTATACGGATCATTTACATTAACGCATAACTGTGTAGTTATGTGAATATGCAACGCTTGTGTAAACATGCAATTATCTTAATGCATTGTATGTGCAGGATATTCAGCTGTGTCTGGACTTTCTATACATGAAAACTACAATTTATACAGATATATCAGAATAAAAATAAGATAATAAAGGGGAGATGTTGAATAACACATGAGATTATCTAGATAACAAATTATGATAACCATTTCTTATCTTGCATGGACCATGACACCATATTTACTTCATATTCCCGTATCTTGTCGAAATGGCGCTATCTGTTATCCAATATCCCAATATGAAATTTTATGGCCTACAAGATTCTGACATGCACAAATTAGTGCTTCCCAAGCAATAGCATGTTAAATTAAAATGTGGAACCAATTCCCTTCTCCAGTTAGCTTATTTAATTATCAGACTCGCATCTATATTCAATTTGTAACTGTATGTGGTTATTCAATCTATATCTGCAGTAATATTTGCTACTCCCTAACATCTAAGGTGTTGTAATTGCATCCGACCAGTGGTTCATCAGTATTGTTGTTATCAACCAGCTGCATGATGATAAAGATGAGAACATAGTCGTCATATCGTCCATATCGTGCAATAAGTATCTCGATACAACATGAGTAAACAACAAAGATAAGCATCACATGTTATCTGCCATTGGGGTCATCACACTACATTGGGATTGTCTGCACAATATGATACCTATTGTACAGATACGAGATACATGCAATACTTTTAATTAGGATATTTTCACGGGTTAATGGGTTCTGGTCTAAACAAATTGACCTGACTGGCAAACAGCTTGATATAAAGCCCAGAATATTCACTTAGGGTTTTCTCCCAATCAAGCGCCGCATCTTTCTTCTGCTATTTGGATCACATAGATCAAGATCTTATCTCTTCTTCTCAACGGAGTTCCTCTCCATCGAAGCAAGTAAACTTCCATCTATATACTTGCTACACTTTTCTTGATTGCGTGTTTGTTTGATTTTTTCTTTTCAAAATTCCTTCCACTTTAATTCTTATTTGTTTTGTTTGTTGCTTCAATTATTTGTTCTTGTTTCCTGATTTCATTATAAATTAACTAGAGATCGAGCTTGATCGTGGCGGTAGTGGATTTTGATCTGAGTTGATTAGTTTGAAGCGGGAAACTAGGAAAACTTGTTGCACTTTCTTGTTATTTTAATAAGCCAGAATCTCTCGTGGCAGTTAGAGTTTGATTAGGTCTTTTCTGTTTTGAGCATGATAACTGCAGTAGCTAGTCATGTGCCACTTTAATAGGGAGTTTAGTTAAGATGTAAGGCTATAAAAGCCAAGCTGTTGAATATGAATAAGCAGGGTCATTCATCCACTTTGTTCCTAAACTTTACTTGCTGTATTTTGATCAAAGTGTCTCAACAATTTGGTATCAGAGCCTGGCCTCTCGGGGACCTGAGATAAAGGGAGAGGTGCAGTTTTTCGAGTGACTCGAGAGATACAGAGAAGTGTTGGAGATGGCGGAGAAAGATAGCTTGCTCAGTATCCCGAAATTTGACGGCGATTATGAGCACTGGGAGATGCTCATGGAAAACTTGCTACATTCAAAGGAATGGTGGCACTTGGTGGAAACTGGATACAGAGAACCAGCCAGAGGAAAAGTGCTAAATGGTCCACCGAGAACTGAGCTCGCCGACTTGAAGCTGAAGGACCTTAAGGTGAAAAATTATTTGTTCCAGGCCATTGATAAGACAACCCTGAAGACAATCACCAAGAAGGACACTACCAAACAAATATGGGACTCCATGAGAGAGAGGTTCCAAGGAGATGAGAAGGTACGCCCAGCGCAGTTGCAGGCCCTTCGGAGAGCTTTTGAGGTGCTGGAGATGAAGGTTGGTGAGTCAGTCACTGACTATTTTTCAACAGTGGTGCTAGTGTCCAATAACATGAGAAACCTTGGAGAAGACATGGAGGATGCTAAGATAGTGGAAAAAATACTGCGCACACTTACTGAAAACTGAAATTTTGTTGTGTTCTATTGAGGAATCGAAAGACATCAAAAGTCTTTCGGTGAATCAACTTCGAAGTTCTCTTGTGGTTCATAAACAGAAATTCTGGAAGAAAAATTTCAGCAATGGGGAAGACCAACTGTTGAAGGCCACAACAGAATTTGGAAGAGGCAGAGGAGAAAGAGGACGTGTCAGAGGAATGCAACGAGGACGAGGAAGAGGGACTGAGGGAGGAGCATCAACAAAGCTATAGCTGAATGTTTTAAATGTCACAAGATTGGACATTTTCAATATGAATGTCCAACATGGCAGGCTAATTATGTTGAAGTGGATGAGCAAAAAGAAATGTTATTGATGGCTAATGTTGACTTCAATGAAGGAAGAAGAGAAGATGTGTGGTTTCTGGACTCAGGATGCTCAAACCATATGAGTGGTGATATGTCAAAGTTCTGCGACATGGATGATCAGTTTCGGCACCATGTCAAACTTGGCAACAATTACAGGATGATGGTGCGAGGAAGAGGCAACGTCAAGATGATCATTCATGGTGTTACTTACTGCTTCTCAGATGTGTTCTATGTACCTGGATTGACTAACAATCTTTTAAGTGTTGGTCAATTACAAGAGAGGGGGCTTGATGTTCTTATGAGTAAAGGGATGTGCAGAATTTATCATCCAGAAAAAGGCCTAATTATTCAAATAGGTATGACAAACAATAGAATGTTTGTGATTACTCCAGAAGTGAGGTGCCACTACACTAGGGTGCACAGGGCAGAATCAGCAAATTTATGGCATTGCCGCTTTGCTCATTTGAATCACAAAGGATTGAAGCTGCTAAAGGAGAAAGATATGGTCAATGGCTTGCCAAAGCTTACTCCTCCTGATCATGTATGTGAGAGTTGTCTTGTGGGGAACCAACATAGAGAGTCAATTCCGAAGGAAACCACATGGAGAGCTGTACACAAACTTCAGCTGATACATGCTGATTTATGTGGACCAATTACTCCAGAGTAGAACAACAAGAAGAGGTATATATTATGCTCTATTGATGATTTCAACAGAAAAGCATGGACATATTTCCTTGTTGAAAAGTCAGAAACATTCAACTTCGTCAAAAGCTTTAAAATTATGGTGGAGTCTGGCATGAGCATCAAGTGCCTACGTACTGATAGAGGAGGGGAGTTTTGTTCACAGGAATTCAATCTATTCTGTGAGGAGCATGGGATCAAGAGGCAACTCACAACTGCTTACACCCCACAACAGAATGGGGTTGCCAAACGCAAGAATCGCACCTTGATGAATCTTGTTCGTTCCACAATGTCTGAAAAGGCAGTACCAAAATCATTTTGGCCTGAAGCTATCAAGTGGATCACGTATGTACTCAATAGAAGCCCTACTGTAGCTGTGAAGAATGTCACCCCGAGGAGATGTGGACTGGCAACAAACCGACAGTTAGTCATTTTCGAGTATTTGGTTGTTTGGGACATGTTCATATTCCAGATGCTAAGAGAACCAAACTAGAAGATAAGAGTCGTACTTGTGTATTAATGGGAGTGAGTGATAAGTCCAAAGCATATCGGCTGTATGATCCTAAAAAGGGGAAGATAATTATTAGCCGTAATGTTGTATTTGAAGAGAATAAGCAGTGGAACTGGAGTGACAGTGAACACAATAATGGTGAGGAGCTCACTTGGACAGATGTGGTGTATGATGATAGTAAAGAAGGTGAAAGAGATGAAGGAATAGAGGCAGATACTAATGAAGATGAAGGTGAAGAAGGTGAAAGAGGTGAAGGAATTGCAATAGATACTAATGAAGATGAAGTTGTTCACACTCCACCACATCCTGAAGACACAAGCAGGGCAGTCACATGTACTCACTCAAGAAGAATCAGACGGCGTCCAAGTTACTTGGAGGATTATACATGCGGGGAAGGCTCATCAGAGGAAGACAATGAAGCTAACATGGCTGTCATTGGAGTTACTGATCCAGTAAGGTATGAAGAAGCAGTACAGAAACTGGAATGGAGGAAAGCTATGGATGCAGAAATAGCTGCCATTGAAAAGAACAAAACTTGGTTCCTTGTAGACTTACTGGCTGGTAGCAAAAGAATAGGCGTCAAATGGTTCTACAAGACCAAGTTTAATGAACATGGGGAGGTAGATAAGTTCAAGGCACGACTAGTGGCGAAAGGTTATTCACAGGAGTATGGCATTGATTATACAGAAGTATTTGCCCCAGTTGCAAGGATGGAAACAGTGAGGATGATTGTGGCATTAGCAGCTCAAAGGGATTGGCAGATTTATCACCTAGACGTAAAGTCGGCATTTCTTCATGGAGAGCACGGTGAAGATGTTTACATCGAGCAACCAAGGGGATATGAGAAAAAAGGAGCTGAAGACAAGGTGTATAAGCTTCACAAAGCTCTGTATGGACTAAAACAAGCCCCACGAGCTTGGTTTAGCCAAATAGAGACATGGTTCATCAATGAAGGATTTGAAAGGTATGCTAATGAGCAAACCTTGTTCACGAAGAGAAAGAAGGTAAACTGTTAATTGTGAGTATTTATGTTGATGATATGATTTACACTGGAGATGATGTTTCTGTGCTGGAAGATTTCAAGAACTCAATGATGAAAGCTTTTGATATGACTGATATACGGAGGATGAAGTTCTTCCTTGGTGTTGAAGTTACTCAAGGCTCTGAAGGTGTGTTTCTTCGTCAAAAAGCATATGCTCTGGAAGTTTTAAAGACGTTCGGGATGGAAGATTGCAATCCGGTTAGCAGTCCAATTGTCCTAGGTCACCAGCTTAGCAAGGATGAGCATGGAGTGAGGGTTGACGAGTCCTTCAAGCAGATTGTTGGAAGTTTGATGTACATTACAGCCACACAACCAGACATGATGTACAGCATTAGTCTTATAAGCAGGTTCATGTCAAAACCTACTGAGATGCATCTGCAAGCAGCTAAAAGGATTCTGCGCTACTTGAAGGCCACTTATGACTATGGAATCTTATACAAAAGGGAAGGTGCTAAAGGGTTACAAGCTTTCACGGACAGTGACTATGCTGGAGATCTGGAGGATCGCAGGAGCACCTCAGGGTATTTTTTTTACTGAGCTCTGCTTCTGTGTCCTGGTTATCAAAAAAACAGCCCATAGTTACCCTTTCTACAACAGAAGCTGAGTTCGTGGCAACTGTAGGATGTGCAAGTCAAGCTGTTTGGGTAAGAAGGGTCTTGAAAATGCTTGGCCAAGATCAGGAGGATTTCACTGTGATTCAATGTGACAACAGTTCAACAATTAAATTGTCAAACAATCCAGTAATGCATGGAAGAAGCAAGCACATAGATGTTAGATTCCATTTCTTGAGGGAGCTTGTGAGAGATGGAAGCATTAGGCTTGAGCACTGCGGAACACGTGATCAGATAGCAGATATAATGACTAAGCCACTAAAGGTGGAGACGTTTTAAAGGCTCAGAGAAAAGCTGGGAGTTTGTACTACTGCTACATTAAACTAGCAGTTGTAATACAGTTAGTTTAGGGGAGGAAATGAAGCGGGAAACTAGGAAAACTTGTTGCACTTTCTTGTTATTTTAATAAGCCAGAATCTCTCGTGGCAGTTAGAGTTTGATTAGGTCTTTTCTGTTTTGAGCATGATAACTGCAGTAGCTAGTCATGTGCCACTTTAATAGGGAGTTTAGTTAAGATGTAAGGCTATAAAAGCCAAGCTGTTGAATATGAATAAGCAGGGTCATTCATCCACTTTGTTCCTAAACTTGCTGTATTTTGATCAAAGTTTCTCAACATAGTTTCCAATTGAACTAGGTACTTGGTTTTTTCCCCAAAACAGCGTGTGGTCAAAGCATACAATTGTGATTTAGGGTCAACCATTAGGGAGGAAGTTATTTTGTTGTTTGTTTTGGATCAATTTGGTAAATTATCTAAAAGTTCGGTGTGCAAAACATTTGGTTTGGAATCAATTTGAGAAGAAGCCTATGGTGTATCTATAGCACTATCATTTAGCTAGTGTTTTCATAAACAAATATTTTTTGGACTTCCACTATGTATCATTAGAGTAATTGCATATTGTATATTTGTACCCAGCATGCTGATCTATGATCTCTTGTTTTAGAGTGCAGGAAAAGCATGATGATTTAAGTTTCCATTCAAACAATAACTTGAGGGCTCAACTCATACAATATATTAAACCATACTGGATCACTATCGCATGGAAAGATGAATCCCAGGGGACTCTACAGTCAACCGATCTGTATGTTTTATTATCTCTTACCCTCTAAACTTAAAAGCCTCAATTTACCTTTATTTTGATGAAATATGATCATATATACACAGTTGAACCATTGATTGCTTATAATTTCTCATGCATTAGTTTATCTTACAGTGTGATAGATGTATGATATGCAATATGATATTGCAGTGAATCCGATTTACAATATGTATCATGATTTGATGACTATGGATGGGGACTAGTGCAATCGTATTCAGAACAGAAGAAATCTTCTCGCAACTATTGCAAACCACCAATTCGGCCATTGACATCAAGATTTGGTTATGTGGGGTCATTTCATAAAGGTTACAACATAAAACCGAAAGAGCATCTATTTAAAAATCACTTAACCTCACCTAGCAGAAACAAAAATTGTGTTTAGAATGCAGAGCTATTGACTATCCACTCTTCTGTTGTTAGTGATATAACCTCAAATGGAAATTAATGAAGATGCACTAAAGCTGTTTGATAGCAGAATAAGCATCGGCGCATATACCAAATAACAACTAGTTGCCTTTATCATTAAACATAAAAATCTAAAACTACTGCGTTGCCAAAAATGGAAGAGTTCTACAAGAAATAGAACAATGTAAGAAACCCAAAGACCAAATATTCTCACATAAATCAATATGGAGAAAAATTAGCACATTTAGAAATGATCAAAGCAAACAAATAACATACGAATAAAAGATTCTTAGCTTGATGAAGAGTACCTGAGCAGGGCGGGGTCTCGACGACTGTGATGGTGACTGTGAAGCAATAAACTGTAAGACATCAAAAATTCTTGTCTGCCCATAGCTTACAATTCTCTGTGAATAAATCACAACCATGTCCCCAGCCCTCGCTCTCAGCTCAAGCAAGTTACGATCAATCTCAGTCTCATGCTTGGCTATACATGGCCGAAAGAAGGTTTCATAGACATAAGCCGTTCCCTACCATAATTCAAATTACAGATATAACAAATGTACAAAAACTAACAAACATTATGACTGTAAAAGAGCAGATAACATACCCTTGTCTTAGGATACCAAAGATAGATGAAGAACGCTACCTTTGCTTCACTGTACATTGGCAACCTTCACAACAAAGGCAAGAACAATAACACTAAACTTTTAAATATATTCACGAAACCCACAAATTTCCTTTCATACATAAATTATAACCATACCATGACACGAAAGAATCCCCAACCCTCTCGAACACGGTCAATGCAGCAACCAAAATCCTGATTCAGCAAAAATACAGTAAGCGACATTCGATAATTAACCAGTCAAATTTGAATGTCATATGAAACCTACCAATACTGACACCAAAACCGCAACTGATCAATCTCGGGCTTGTTCAGCTCCACAGTCTTGAAGCATTCATATGCAGGGTAAGCATACCCAAGAACCAATCTTTCCATACACAAATTCCAAAATTAGACATATAAATTCTACCCTCTTCAACTATAGAAGAAAAAAAACTAACCAAAGTTCGGATTACTCACGCAAGAGCTCCGGTAAGAAACGACCCGATCATCTCGGACTGTCGAAGTATCCTCAATCAAGAACAAGCATCAACAACAACAACTGCACCGACACTCAAATTCACCCACAAACTTACCCAACAAGCAATCACTAAGATAAAGAAGCGTATTAAATGAGTTTATTCCAAAAGTAGCAAACAAGATAACTTCTTATCCAAACGAGATCTACTCATTGTCCCCACATTGCGATAAATCACCCAAAAAAACCCCTAAAATTTGCTGAAATCGGAAATTGATTAAGAAGCTTAAACCCTAGCTAAATCGAAGTGAGCAAAAACAAGAAGAAAGCTGCTATTTTGATTTTGGTTTCGAGTAAAAGAGGTACCTTTTTCTGAGATTATGGTTTAGAAAGGAGTGAGTTTTAGATATGGAGATGAGTAGAGAGTAAAAGGAAGAGGAGGAGGTGAACCGGAAGTTGGACCGGCTTTGCGGCGGTCTGGTCCCGGTTCGGTTTGAGTTCCGGTAATGAAGAAGGGCTATGAGAGAGAGAGAGAGAGAGAGAGAGATTTTAGTGCCTTCTGTGTTTGAAATTCGCTTTTTCTTACGCAGTTCGATTTGTTTAATTATTATGGGTTTAAAGGTTTAATTCCAGATTAGTATAACCTGTGCAATATATATTGCACATCTATTTTCTATTATAAAAGCCACAATATAAAAAAAAAATCTGTCGGGAGACGATCTTAACCGTTCATATATTGTATTGATCTAGCCAATTAATGGTTGAGATTAAATAACTTAATGAAAACGTGTATTACACGTGCAATTGGGAACGTGTATTACACGTGCAATTACTTTCTTTCTCTTTCTGTAGAACCTAACTGCTCCAATCTTCTCTCCCGACCTCTTTCAAAACCCACACCCGCACCCTAACCCTAACCAATCCCGACACCCCTCCCAATCCGAAATTCCCAATCCAGTAGTAAGTGTGTAAAATCAAACTAAGCCAAATGCCGATGCCGATGCCGACTTCTACCAAGATCTAAAGTGGATTCGTGTTTGACTTTTTGATTTGCGAACAGGTGATTTTTTTTCTGCTTTTTTTTTTAGGATTTAATTCGAATTTATGCCATCATTTAGGGCTTCGTTGTTCTAGATCTACTTTATTTATTATTTATTTTTAAAAAATTATTTATTAGAGCCTGAGGGGGCCGATCTGTTCTGAGTTTTAGATATTTTGTTGGAAAAAAAGATCTTGTTATTAATTTGACAAAATTATACTAATTTATGTGATTTTTTTTGTTATGATTTGTTGTTTAAGTTTCGTTTTTCTGATACTTTTACTATGATTTCATTGAACAGAAATGTATTAATTATTTCAATTTGAAACTTGATATTGTTGAAATAATGGTGAACCCTAATTTTTACAAGAGAAATTGAAAATTTTGGAAACGTAGTTGCATTAAGGATAATGATGAACATCAAGATGAAGTCCAGCATGCATGAATGGAGATTACCTATGAAAGCATTAATTTTTCAACAAGCAATATGACCAAAATTTCAAGTTATGTATCATAATAGATTACTAGATGCTTGTTCTTATAATTTGTTCATGGAAAAAATTAAGACTTTAAGCTTGAGTAAATAGGTTAAAGTCTATCAATGACTGCGAATAATTAATCTGATATTCAAAGGAACCACATGTATCATATAATTGATTGATCAGTTCCCATATTATAGGACTTCCATGACCTTTTTTTTTTTTTGAAAAAGGACTTCCATAAGCGTTTGGTTAGACAGGGGTTTGACTTAATTTATTCACTGCTTGAGAATTCAAACTTTGAGCTAATCAGTACTCAAGCTTTCTTCAGTCTCGGTGTCGGCGTCGACTTTTTAGTATCAATGGCGAGCATCTTGATAGCTTCTTAAAAGGTTTCTCTCTCAACTCTTGGATGAAATGATTAATGGAATTGCATGTTCTTCAATTTATAGCCGAAACAGTATGATTGGTTCAAACCATACATGCACATATATGGATAAAATTCCTATTCACGTTCCTTAATTCTCTTTGACAACCCTCCTTGAATTGAAAGATTGTCGAGTGGTCTATTTCAAGAAGTCATCGTCACAAACACTATACCAGTTCCTGAAGAGAAGATGTTTTTGCAACGGATTGTGCTTTCCATGGCAAACATTTTAGGTGAGGCAATACGGCATATCCATGATTCCTCTGTGGGTAGCACATTTCAATATCCGTTTCATTGTTTAATAGAGAATGTGCCCCTTTTCCCTGAATGGAATGTGAATATGGGTGTGAAAGTTTAGGTTTCATGAGATCAAATGGTAAACAAGGCATCATTTTAGTGTTTATAGGTCATCTTAAATAAATGTTTCTCGGAGTTTGTCTCCACTAACAATCGTTTGCTACTAAAATTTTTGTAATGCTGGAGTGATGTACCTCTGCGAATTTGCAGCTGCTCAAGGATTCAAGGTGCCTGCATTTGTACAGATTTGACATTTGAATTTGCTCCTATACTGTTCTTTTTTCGCTGCAATGCTTCGATATATTTTGAGCGTATCAATTGGATTTCATTATCTATTGTTATCTCACTAAAAGATCTTTAGTCTATAATGAAAATAAGGTCTTCATACTAAAGTCACAAATATCATTCTTTTATTGTGATAATTGCTCACAGTAAAATTTGTTTTAATGTATTTTCAACGTGCTATACCACTTTGTATCATCATCATCATCAAATTATGCATATTTATTAATTCTTAAAAATGCTAAACTGTTCCTTAAGTGCAGCAAGGGCCATAGTAAAGTAAAGCCTGGAGGTCTTAATTTGTTGATCCTTGAATTGTTTAGTAATATAAAGGGAATATACATATGGAAGAGATGCTTAGTAGAACACTTTAATTATCACCTTCATTCCTTAATTGTATTTATGGTTATCTGTCTCCTGCAATAGATTTTCATTAGTCGTAACTAACTATAATGCAATGCACATATTTTTTTCATAATGTTGTCATTAAAAAGCCACATTATAATTTAATTGCATGACACGCAGTAGATGTTTGAGGTCACACATCCAATGTCCACACCCCAAATCACAACTCTCTGGCTATAGTAGTAAATTATAGTAGTAAAGATGAATGTTGGGATACAGTTATACATCACTTCTGTCTGAATAACCATGTTGAATCCATGTGTCTCATGCCACTATGAAAGTAAGGTTTTGTCATTTTATTTCACTGGTGACTTAGCTGTGTAATAAATGACCAAATATTTTTCATGACATTTTTTGATTAACTTTAATGGCCTTACATTAATTTTTTATATGAACCTCCCCTTATTTTCCTTTTACCCTGAGAAGGCAATGTTGTGATACTAACACTTCTTTAACGGCCCTGTGGTAGTTATTTGCTGGTATAAATGTCATGAGAATCACACTATGAAGCAAGCTATTGATAGTTTAATAAAATCGGTAAAAAGCTCATGATATCTATATGCAATTCAGCCTATGTATACAACAACAACAACACACCCTTCATCCCAAATTTTTGGAGAGGGCTACATGAATCCTTCTCCTCTATCGAACTATATTGTGGTCCACCTCCCTTAACAAATTTACACATTCCAAATCTCTAACAAATTTACACATTCCAAAGCTACGGGGCATTTGTCGGTCTTCTATCTAACAGTAGCTTATATCTATGTTCATTTCTGTTAGGAATTAATCTCTAACAAGTAGCGGAATTGCCCCGTAGTCCTTTTTGCTATCCTAACTTCAATCATATCAATTTTCCTACCTGGGGCATTTGTCGGTCTTCTTTATATGTGTTCAAACCACCTCAATCGGTTCTCCCGCACTTCAACTGGGGCAATTCAGCCTATGTATAATGCACATGATCATCTGTATTGACAAAGAACTGGAATTATTTTGATCACATAGCATAAATAGGGAGATTCTTGATTATCAATTAGTGAAGAAATGCATAGTGTTGGGAGTAGTCAATCCTTGCATATTAATTAAATACAAAGATTGAATTATTAAACATCTGTTACTTTCATCACTTGATGGACTCCTTCTGATGGTACAACAAGAGCATCATCTAAGCAATGGTGTGTATGTTCTCGATCCTGATTAAGTTGTATGCAAAACTTAACATGCCCTCTTTCTTTGCAATTTACAATTTAACCCTTTAACTCGTTTCAGTTTGCCTTTTCATGTGTTTATTATTTCCAGCTTATGAGCCTCGTATTCAAATTTCCTTGAGTCGTCTTTAGCACTCTGTCGATTCTATATTTTCTGTCCTAATACCATTTCGTCTGCACCAAATTGTTATCATCATTTTCACCGCTTCAATTGCACCAAGTTATTGTCATCATTTCCACTATTTCATCTGCACCCAATTATTGTCATCATTTCCACCATTTCATCTGCACCAAATTATTATCATCTTTTCCAATTTTAGGAAAGTTGCTTATTTTAAACTTGATTAATAGTGTTCATATTTTGCACTGCAGGATGCTCCAAAGCCGAAGTGCCATTAACTTGGATATACAGAGGTAGATGAAGGTCCTCTAAAAGTATTTGAATAAGAAGTTCAACTCATAATGAAATAAGGTCTTACATCAGGCCAAAACCAAACAAACCAATAAGTCTGTTACCACTAACCACTTTATAATATCTATCATCTGTGGGATATTCAGATTTTCAGCTGACAAATGTGTCAACCCTGATTAAATTCAAGCATTCAGAGAAAATAAAATTTATTATTATTGAATATCATTATTTGGAGGAGTCCATTAAGTCATCTATTGATTACCCTTAAAGTTGATGTTTCGATGCTTCATGAAAAGATATAGGAGAACCTTGAACAACTAAGAACTACTTTATATATTATGCTTACCCAGCCAATGGACAAACTCAGACTACTTGAATAGTCACGAGTATTGACCATCTAAATTGGCATTAAATTGAATTCAGGTATCTTGTAAAGAGCATGTTAGCATTCCTAACCTTCTTTAATCAGAGTCCTCTCTACTACTGTATATATGCCTTTCTATATCAGGGATATACAAAGATGATTGGGTTTCATTAATGTTAATTTATCGGGTCATTGTTTCTTCTTTTGTTTTATGCAGGTGTAGTTCATGTGATTACATGATAACAGTTCATGATCTAGAATGCAGAGCCTACCTCAGACTTCACGATTCGACTCATTTTGCTACATGGGGTAATTCACACTAATGGCTATGGCCACCTTCTTCGAGTCAATGGCCGAGTAGGTGGCTCCCAGTCCCTAACAGGAACTGACATTCTCACATTATGGGGTCGGTTATGCACGATGCTTCAGGTTAGGTATGTATTAAATACAAGCTACTTTCATTTCCAAAAAATATGCTGACTATAGAATTATTAATACTGAAAACTTGGTTAGATAGAGAAAAACAACCCAGCTATTGCATTGCTCAGTTATCGTATATGACACAAAGCTAAAATAGTATAACATCACGACTTTACTTGACAATAACATCCTCACTATGTTTCCAGCATCTTGAGTGTAAATAAATAACTACAGAACTACTTATAAGTTATAATGAAAAGAACTGCTTATAAGTTATAATGAATGCCTATAAACATACAATCAATAGCTGCATTTCTCAGTTTAGCATGTAATAGAAAACTTCCATTTGTCTATCTTCTTTCAAGCTCGTGCCCCTCAGAATGGTTTGCAGATTACAATTGCTTTCTATCATTCTCTAGCAGCTCTCAAATTGGAGATAGCGAGGGACCTTTTCAGATTTATAATGCAACTCCTCCATAATGCAGATGCAACTCCTCCATAATGCAGATGAAGAACAAAAAACAGGAAACACTTCAATTTGTGCATGGTCAAAGGAAGATGTTGACAGGTTAGAGGAAGCCGTGGTGAAGGTTCTTCAAGCTATTCATGGATCTCAGTGGGTATCGTGGAAAACCCTTAAAGGGGCAACATGCAGAAATGTTGGATCGACAGAGCTGCTTGACTTTTGTCTCAAGGGTTTTGAAGGTAGAACAACTGATGACGGCAAGGTTGTTGCAGTCAAAAGCAATCAATAGTCCAACTGTTTAGAACACAGGTACAATTTTGTTTGGTCAGACCCAGACCTGTAACAATGTTGATAACTATCACTTGTTTTAATTCTCACTTTTGCTTTAGCCGTAGAAAATGATTTATTTAGTCCCACCTCATTATAGTGACTATTGCCTTCTTCTAGGATTACATTTCAAACTACATTTTAATCCTTCTAATTGTTAACTTCTTTAAATTCCTAGGACTAAGCCTTGTGCTTACTGCTTTCCAGTATGTCGGCCTAAAATCAAATCTAAAACTCAATGCATTTCATTACTATTCTTGCAGGCTTGAAACTGCTTCGGATAAATACTAAGTCTATGCAAGCTATCAAGAGATCATCTCGTCCGTGATGTCAACTTCTTATACGATGCCCTTCTCAACCCTGTCATGATGTAAAGACGACAGACCAAAATTGTCATATTTTTGAATTGTTTAATGATTATGCTTGATTATTGAAATAAATTTGTATTGTAAAGTATTTTCTATTGTTTATTATGTATGATTCATGAATTTGTGGAAGATTATTAGAATGAATTTCTGAAAATGATTGTAAATTGAATTACAACTATTTTGATTTGATAAAATAAGCAACAAAAACAACCACCCAACTATTATTTTAACCCCCCCCCCCCCTCAAAATTTTTTAATTAATTAATTATGATTAATAATAATAATAATAATAATAATAATAATAATTATTATTATTATTATTATTAATTAGCCTATTCTGACATTATGCCAGAATAGGATATTTAATGGAAAAAAAATTAAATGAAAATTAGCCTATCACGGCAATTTAAAATGTCGGGACAGCCCTTTCGCATCCCCGACGGGGGTATCCTCGGCGCTTGCATTGGTATTTTGTCGGGATTGGCAAAAAAAACTGGGATTTCCCTCTTTGTTTGTAGTGTCTTAAGCATCAAAAGAAAGATAGAGCAAAGAGTTCTAAATCATTTTGTTTTGTATCATTCTTTGCTAATAATGAAAATGAGTCATATGAAATTTTTCCTTATGGCATTTCTTATGATTTGTGTAATTATTGTGCTTCTTCTTTAATTTTCATGCTGTTATTTGAAGATGTTCCTTGGGTATCTAATATTATAGGAAAAGTGGAATATAGTAAACAATTATACTTTATTAGTTTGTTATTCTAATCTTGTTTTATTTTGTCTTTACTTGTACTGCACATCAAGAACAAAAGTATATGTTTCAATAATCACTGAGGTAGATTTTCTAATATGCGGCGATAGTGCTTATGGTCTATTTGGCATTGATATGATGTTTTTCTGAAGCATTGCATTTATTTCAGTACTTACTATCTTTTATATCTTCCATGGTGGTACACAAATCATTAACAACCTAATCTAAATTATTGTGCAATTATTTAGTGGAAGAATTAAGGTAGGATTTTTGTTACTTTTCAAATTATTTATGATATGATATATATGAATAACTAGCATAATTTATATTGGATAATATGCTTACTAAATAAGAAGGCACTGACAAAGTTAAGGAAGTCATACACCTTCTATGTAGTCATTAGAATCTATCGAGATAAGAAATGATAGAATACTACTGTAAATGTGTTACTTTCTTTGTAACTCCCTATGATAGATCCACTTATAAAAAATAAATGATCACAACTAACTATATTTCTATTTTTCTTTTAATAATTATGCATGGACCAATCATTTGAGAGGATTGCAAAATAAAATTGCCTATGGAGTGACATGGTATTATTTCTTCTATAGAGATTATTTGTCTACCCTCTATTGTATCTCACTTTATTGAAAGTCTCAAAATGTTATATAAAATGAGATGCTTAACTCTCTTACTTATGACTTCAGGAGTGAGGTGAGGGCATGTTGTTTGGCTTTATGAGTTTGGGAGCAATTTAGTTTTAAATTTAAATATGATCGTTTTGACCTATAAAATCTATAATTATGGTGATCTACTTATCAGTATATTATATGGAACATTTATAGAACATAAAACCTTTGATTAGCTGAAAAGAGTAACAATGAGGTATGACATGTGATTCCCAAAAGGTTAAAAATAATCAGTAGCTAATAGCTTAATTTTATATGCGGGAACAAATTATTGGAGAATTTTAATAGATGGATCAAGAAATGTATTGGCGATGAAAATACCTTTTTGATCAAATTAGTAGACGTCAGATATGAGAATTATTTTTTAGTAGATGCAAGATAAGAAAGCATGAAGAAGAAGTCATAAGTTGTTTTAATTTCAAAAAAAAATTAAAGTCTAAAAGTGTGATTCACCAGCTAAATAATAAAAAAATAAAAATTCAGGATTTGCTTTGTTTTTTTTCATATATTTCTTTTAAGGAATTCTACATTTAATATTAATTTTGTTGAGACACATTATTTTTATGTCATTTTGTATTTTCTCAAAACTACTATTTTTAATATTGAAAATTTATTGTATATTTCCCATTCAACATTTGCAGGACTTATAATCCATAAATGTACTGATTGCTTTTATGATTCTCCTAAAGATATCATATACCAAGTCACGTGCACTTGGTGCACGGTAAATTTGAACTAGTAATTTTTAAATAGGGGTAAAAGGGATATGAGCAACTTGCTCATTTAATAAATGAGCAATTGATTATGTGGCATGCATGTGATACATTGGACAACTAACCTTTTAAGGATATTCTAATTATATGTATGTCACATCATCAATTGCTTATTTACTAAATGAGCAAGTTGTTCATACCCCTTTTCCCCTTTTAAATATGAGAAAATAACCAAAAAAAAAAGTTATGAAAAATTATATAATAACATGTATACAATATTACAATATTTTTATATTAACGAATATGATTCTAATTTAAAATTTATATTTTTAGATTAACGAATATGATTCTAATTTAAAATTTGTAAGGATAAAGAGCAAGTAGAAGGTTTACCTTTAGCACTATTATCGAGTCGGTCGGGTCGGGTCGTGTACTACTGAACTCGGACCATATTCTCTACTGGTCCAAATATTGGACCCAGACCCGACCCGTGAGAACTGGGCCTGGGCTCTGTTAAAAAAATGCTAACCATCAGGTCCGAGTAGCGACGAACGGGTGGTGCCCGGCAGGAAAGGGAGGTTGGACCTACTGCTTTTTTTCCTTTTTTGTCTGGGTCCAGGTCGGGTACATTTTAAACTGAAAAATCATATCCGGGCTGAAAATATAAAGGGGTCCTGTTTTAGGACCCTGGCCCTACCAGTTTAGACCAAATTCGGGTCCCAGAATGGGTCAGGTCTATTTTTAGTGGATCCAGACCCGATTCGAATACATATTTCAGGACACAAACCTACCAGCAATAGACCATGTTGATTCCGGTCCGTGTCCTGATCGGTTCTGAGTTTCGTTTTTTTGTGACAATGCTAGTTATCTCCTACATTTGCACATATTTTAAAATTTTTAAAAAGATAAAAGGAGAATGAAAAAAAAATCTTTGGATCAAATGTGGTCTTAGCATAATATATTATGTATAGATAGTATAACTCTATACGATATGACACATAGCTTTTAAAAATGAGAAAATAATAAAACTAATTTTGAAAACTTCATCTAATAGCATCTATACATTATTGCATGATTGTTTTAGGTTTGATTAAGGGATATGATTCCAATTCAAAATTTGAGTGGAGTAAGACAGGGAAGTTGTCTCATACATTTGCTCTTTTTTATTTTATTTTTAAAATAAAAAAGAGAAAAAAAATCCTGGACAAAAGTGCTTTAACATTTTTTTTTTGAAAGAAAAGGTGGAGTATGGCCACCCTGTTTCATTAATAAGGAGTTAATAAAACAAACTCAGAGTACTGAGCAAAGTGCAAGGTCCTACAACACATAAATAAAACATACTTCCTCCCTAACATTGTGGGGGGGGGGGGGGGGGGGGGGGGGGGGGGAGGACAGAAGTGATATAACACATCATCAGAAGTACAACACATCATCTAAACTCCCCCCAACAAAATCCTGGGGTGGTGGGGATCAAAAAATAGTAAAAGGGTTGTACTAGCAAAACCACCTCGTCTCTTAGTGTAGCGTCGGCCCAATCTCCACTTCATCGTCGTCATACTCCTTTACCTAGAACACACTAGCGATCCTCCCTCGCGGACCTATAGCAGCGGCAATAGCCCAAAAAGATATGAGATGCATAATGTGAGTCAAATTACCAGAAATACTATTATTAGTCCCTCGAAAGTAACAGTTATTCCTATATAGCCAAAGGACCCAGGTAGTAGCGGCGATAGCGACAAATCAGGCTTCTCTTATAGAGCATCTCTCAGTAGCGAACTTGGAGCCTACCCATAGCTCCTCATACATATTGGGGTATTCGAAAGTACCCAGGGTGTTGAGTAACTCTACAAGGACCGCTTTGCTCCTGGGACAGTTCATAAACAGGTGGTCTCAAGTCTCGGTCGCTGCATTGCAGAACCTACATGTAGAATCAATGTTCATTTGGCGTTTAACCAAATTCTCTCTAGTCAGAATTGCATTCTTCAAAACGAGCCAAATGAATATTTTAATTTTCAGCGGAGTTTTCGGCTTCCGGATAATACTTGCCCATTTCGAGCGGCAACCCCGAAAATGAATGCAGTTATAAAGGGAGCGAACTGTGAATGAGCCGTTCTTTTCAGGACCCCAAGATTTCCAGTCTGGCCCCTGAGAGCATCTATTTCCCGAGTTGGCGATATGGGCATGTAGCTCTCCGAGCCTGAGTTGAGAGTCCGAATCCAAAGGCTGCTTAAAGACCGGTTTTCAGGATTTTCATCTCCAGGCTCTGGCCACCAGCAGTGCGGTTGTGATGCTCATAGGTACAGATCAGGAAACAACCCTTTAAGTGTGTGATTACCACACCACTTATCCCACCAAAATCTGGTAAGTCTGCCATTTTCAATATAAGATGTTACACAGCTATTGTAAGGTTCATAGGATTTAGCAATACCTCTCCTGAACTAGGATACCCGTGGGCCCATCTTGAAGCCCAGACTTCTTGTCCCGTTCCCATGTAGGTATGTCTGAACGAAATCCTGCCATCCTTCTCCGTTGGGGTGAAAGATTTTCCACCACCATTTACCCAGAAGGGTGAGATTCATATCTCGAAGGTCAATGATGCCGAGACCTCCGTGTATCTTCTTCATGCACGCCTTTCCCCATCTGATGAGGTGATAGCCCCTACTATCAGGGTTTGCACCCTTCCATAAAAATCGCTTTCGAATTCGTTCAATTCTCTGAATTACCCACCGTGGCATTTCGAAAAAGGACAGGTAATAGGTTGGAAGGTTTGAGAGTACTGCGTTGATGAGCGTGATTCTTCCACCCAGGGATAAAGTTTTGCCTTTCCATCCTGCTAAAGATGGGTAGCCAGTTCGCCTTCTTGAGCTTACCGGGTCTCAATGGTAGTCCCAGGTACTTAATGGGGAAATTTTCGACGGAACAATTTAAGATCGTAGCATGCTCATGTGCCTCCTCTGGGGTTAAAGCAATAGGGATAGGAGCGCTTTGTGGAAGTTAACCATAAGGCCGGACCAACCTTCAAAGCTGTAAAGAATTCTTTTGAAAATCATAGTCTCCCCGATGTTTCCATTTTCAAACAGGAGAGTGTCATCTGCATACTGTAGGATTGAGCATCAAGGACGATTGACTCCACTGGCCATCAGCGCAATCTAGCCTGCTCTTCTGCAGTTATCCATCATTAACCGCAGAACGTGTGCCACTATAGTGAACAGAAGAGGGGAGAGAGGATCTCCCTGTCCAAGGCCCCATTTACACGAAAAGGGAAGACCCGCTACCCCATTTATCATGATAGTGGTCCTGCTGGTGGAGAGGCACGTGTTGATCCATCTGATCCACCGCTCCTCAAACCCTCTTCCAGCCATTGCTTCCAAGAGACTCTCCCACCCAACAGAGTCATAAGCCTTCTCGAAGTCTAGTTTTAGTAAGTAGCTCTTAGAGTTCGACCTATGACAGTGATGGATATTTTCTTCAGCAGTGGCTATACAATCTTGAATGCATCGACCCTTAATAAACCCCGTTTGCTCGCAGCTAATGAGTCTATCCATTACCTTTCCCAATTTATTAGCGAGTGTCTTGGTAATAATCTTGACTGAGCAGTTAAGAAGGCTAGGCGGAAGTCCTCCACCCTCAGAGACTCGACTTTCTTGGGAATCAATACAACCTCAGCATAATTAATTCTCCCTAACTTAAGCTTATGATTATAAAAATCGACAAACAAGTTAATGAGGTCGTCTTTGATTTCCTCCCAAAAGGTCTGGTAGAAAAGGATTGGGAATCCATCCGGTCCAGGAGCTTTCTCTTTGCCAAGTTGCGTCACAACCTCCCAAATCTCCCCTCCTGAAAAGGGAGCTTCCAAGGAGAGAAGATCAAGGTCAAAGTCGACTGCGGGAACATGCCAGAACTCATGGTCTAGGGGGGCTCTCAAATCAGCCTTTCGACCAAAAAGGTGCTTGAAGTGAACTTGGAATGCTACTCTAATAGCATCGTCATTTTGTAACAATCCCGAGTCAGTTTGGATCGAAGGAATGAGGTTGGATCTACGTCGGGCACTGGCAACCCGGTGAAAGAAAGCTGTATTCACGTCTCCTTCTTTAAGCCACGAAACCCTGAAGCAATGTCTTCTCTGAGTTGCAGTAACCTATTCCGTTCTTCTTGCCGTAAATCTCTAGTCTCTTCCACCTTTTCAAGCTCCTCAATTCCTTTCAAAAGGGAGTCTTTTGCTCTCCAGATCAACACAAATCTAGACCAGTTTCACTTTCTAAGCTTGGTCCGCAGTCTTCTAATTTTTTCACACCAGATTGCCATGCTTCTGTCCCTCTAGTAGGGCCAGCCCAGCTCTCGTTGACCATGTGGTGGAAGCTTTGAATTTCCAGCCACGCTTTCTCAAATCTAAACTTGGGTGGTTTTTTGGGTTGAACTTCACCTGTGTACAGGATAATCGGAACATGGTCCGATGTGGGTTTGGGGGGAGACTTATCCTAGGAGAGTGGGAATTTGTCCTCCCAATCCGATGAGACCAAAATCCTATCTAGCTTAGCCAGAATAGGCATCGATTGCAAATTTGATCATGTATAAAGTCTACCATTGATGGGAATGTCAACCAGTTCTAGGTCCGCAATGACCTCATTAAATGCTTCCCTGTCAGAGTCACTGGAGCCTTTACCTCTGTGTTAGGAGGCGAACCTGGTGATATTGAAATCACCCCCACCACCCACGGGTGTGACCAGTGAGAGTGAATCAAACGTAATTCAGTCTAGAATGCCCTCCTGGAAGCAGCCATGTGTAGACCATACACGACCGCGAATGTGTGGGTCCACAAATTGGTTTTATGTTGGAGCATGACCGGTATGGAGAATTTTCTGTGGAACTCATCTAGGCAGTTAAAAATCTCTAGGTTAAAACCTAGTGCTATACCCCCAGAGGCCCCATCAGAGGGGTGAAATTTTCACTCAAAGATTCGGTCCCCCCCCCCCCCCAATCTGCTGAGTCTATAAATATGAGCCAGCTTGGTCTCCTGCAGCCCAACAATGCTGACTTTAGATTTAGCGATGACATCTTTAACCATTTCCCGTTTGCCCCTCCTACCCAGGCCTCGAACATTCCAGAAGAGAAAATCCATTAAAGAGATTCTAATGTTGGACCATGACTCAGTTCGTTAACCGAACCCGAAATACGATTAACTCTGTCGCTCTCCTACCCCCTAATCTTATTAAGGAGAAAAGCGTTACGATCCGTATCGCTCACCACTAAACCACCGGTTTTGTCTAGAAAAAATATCTCAGAATCAGACATGAAATTAAAAATAAAGGCAATGAAGGAACGAGTATATTTGTCGCTAGTCTTAGCTGATTTAGCGGTTGCAGCAATTTCAAGGTAATCATCCAAGGACTCTTCTATAGCCCTTTTCGCAACTTTCTGAACTCTAAACCCTTTGTTTGAACGGTCAAAGACTGGTGCAATCAAATGTGAGGTAGGGTAGGTGGAGGGAACAAAATCTGGGGAGATAGCTCGGGGTTCAACATCAAAGTCCTTTGAATCCAAAGACTCATCTTCAGAGTATACAAAATTATCTTCTAGGTTCAATCTAGCATCACGATCTTCTTCGTCATTGTGGCTTCCGATCTCAATAATAAGCTCTCCCGTAGCATCACAAGATATAAGATTTGGGCTTGGAATATTGGGCCTATGAATAATGAGTGGAAATAGTAACATGGGCTCAACGTTATTCGGCTCAGCATTATTGGGCCCCTCAATGGGCCCAAATCCTTTCGTAACGCTCTTTTTACTTCCGCCTTCTTCGCTTCTCTTGGTTTCACACCGATAGGTTGTAGTGGGGCACGTGGCTCATCCTCATATGCTGGCGGAGCGGTTGATGCAAGTATTGGGGCTAGCGAACTCAGAGGCGTCTTCTCCGATGCTTTGTCGCTTTTGTTTTTGTTTAGGCGTTTTGGAGCTTTTCCCCAATCTCCATTTCTGCTCATCTATTCCTCTCCCAAAACGACCGCTCCATTCTCTTTTCGAACCACTTCCATGGTTCCTCCGTTCGTCTTTTTCCCCAAAATGGCCTTCCCTTGTTGTGTCTCCCGTGCCAAAGATTCAACCTTTTTCCCTTTTGGCGAAAGAGTTTGTCTGTTGGACAACTTGGGGATCTTACCACTTTCAGCTGTGGTTTGCTCTTCCCCATCCAACTGTACCAAATTGAGCTCCTCCTCTTTGGTTGTTAGGTGTTCACTTCCGTTACTAGCTTTCTGTAAGCTTAGGTTTCGAAGTCGAGGTAGGGGTTGCATATCCACTTTTGCATTCCATCCTGAC
Organism: Hemerocallis citrina; assembly: GCA_017893485.1. NCBI lineage: Eukaryota > Viridiplantae > Streptophyta > Magnoliopsida > Asparagales > Asphodelaceae > Hemerocallis > Hemerocallis citrina. The sequence goes on from CM030362.1 coordinate 6,193,403, forward strand.
CGTTGGGGCTCCTGATCAAGCCTCGATCTTAGTCGTCCAACATTGGTATAGTTTTGTGTGAAGCTAAGCTCGCCGTCGTACGTCCTTGGCGCTCCTCCATCCCCCTGCAGCTCTGATGACTTCACGACGCATTCTTTCAATTTCATGGGCCCCATCTATGGTACGTTCCAACTCCGGTGAGGCCACTTGTTCGTAGGAACGACCATCCCTGAGCGAGGGGGATGGGTAAGAGAGCATCTGGAGTTCTGCCTCAGACTCTGCTAGCTTATCAAGAACAAAGCAGATGAGTTATAAGTCTCCAAAAGAGAAAACTTTTGCAAAATGTGGCATAAGTGTGATATCTGGGCTTCAGATAAGGATTTTGGCAGATACAATCTTTGAGCGACGCACTGTCTTGTCGTCGATATCTTCGATTGTTCCAAACTATGAGATGATTTCTTGCAGTGCTTCTTTCTTCTAGAAGTGGAGTGGGACATTATGAATCCAAACCCAATACCGTTCACCTTGTGGGAATTTTGCTCCAAATCTGGGTGACCAAGGGTAGAATTACATCTTGAAATAGCCAAAGTCCATAGTACCTAAATCACATACCTCTATCAACTTCTCCGGTGATGGGAATGAAACCAGGAATTGACGGTGGCACAACTTTTTTGCTACCCAGTCCCTGTGAGCCCTCATTAGTCACTTCAGGTTTAGGGCATGGAGGATGTGGTTCTCCGATGGGCTTCCTGATCTAACTTTAGCTATAGAACACCATTGGCGGAGCCATTTCTCTTCATTTTTAATGATGTCTAGGCTGTTTGCAAGCCGGATAAAGGATGGGTTATCAGATGATCTGCCTTTTCTAATTGGATGCTCATCGTCGTTGTTGGAGGTAATGACATTCGTGCAATCATACGACATATGCCCCCATTTTCATGCACTTAAGGCATCACACCTCTTTTGTACAGTCTTGCCGGAAATGCCCCAAGTCTCCGCAGTTGAAACATGGTGCTGGTTTGCGTTTCCCTTTCCTTTGCTTCTTTTTGTTTTCTATCTATGAAGGGGGGAGTTATGGTGTCTTTTCGTAGCTTTACTGATAACTGTCACCCATGGCTCATTGTCCTCTTCCTCCCATGTAGGAGTCCTTTCCACTGTAGCCTTGTCTTGTGGATCCCCTTCTTGGGCCCCTCTCGACAATAGATTTAGGTGGAGATTGAGCCTCCCACATCTGAGCAGGGGGAGACTGGGTTGGGTTGACAGAAGGTTGATGGGATTTTTGTGGTGATTGGAGGTAGGGGAGGTGGGGATTGGCCTGAGTTGTAGGGCAGGGGTTTTGTGTTGTTTAGCCTCCCACTTCGGGGGGGGGGGGGGAGGGAGCCGGGGGGGGGGGGGTGAGCAGTATGTTGGGATATGTGGTTATGGGTGGGGGCCTTGGTGATGGAGTTAGAAGTGTTGTGGTGGTGCAGTAGTGGGGGATGTTGTGGCTGGTGGTGAGAGGAGTGGTGGTTAGAATTGGGGTGGTTTGAGTGGGGGTGATGCCTTTGAGTGTGAGGTTTTGGATGGTGTAACCACTGACCCTGACCATGCTGAACACTCCTTTCTTCAATGAAGCGACAGAGGTCTTGGGGGTGGTCATTCTTACGCTCGAAAGAGCCAGTAGGAGGACCTCATCTATGGGCCCGTCCTCTTGGCAGTGTCGTAGTAGGGCGATGATGACTAAACTCTCGACCAGACCATCGCTGATGCGCACTTAGGTGTGCATGCTCGGGGTGATGAGGTTGTCTGAGCCTCCATTCCTCCTCGTCGAGAGGGGTGTTCAGCAGAGTTTGGTTTTTTAAGTAGGGGGTGTGATCAACACTAGGGATTACAACGGGGGGAGGGGGAGGATGAGAGGGGAGGGGGTTTGCAGCGATAAGGGGTGTAGTAGTCGCTGGTGCAGGTATCTGGTGGTGGACACTCTCTGTAGGCCCACACCCACTGAGCTCAAGCTCTGTGAATTCCATTGTTACTTTTGCAAAACATTAATACCTGCAAAAAATTCTGATGAGTACTTTGGTTTTGTGATAGGTATTGCGAAAGACAGGGATGATGGTTTAGAGTGTTGGGGTAGAAAAGAGAGGAAGGAAAGCCTGAGGACGAAGACGAAGTTGCAGTTCGGGGGGGGGGGGGGGGGGGGGGGGGGGGGAGGACAAGAGAAGTTCCGGTGATGGGGATCAGGTGGGGGGGGGGGGGGGGGGGGGAGAAGGAGAGGGAGCCATTGTTTTTTGCTCATGTGCTTTAACATTTATATTGTATAGATTGGATGTTGGGTTATCTTGATACAAACACTCTCCTAAAATAGAAATCTTACAATTTTTCTCTATTCCTTTTCTTGCCTTCTCGTCGGACACTCACTGCAAAGTGCGAGATTAGGCTTGGGTGGGGGGTGAAATGTAGTCACATTATTTTATTAATAAAGAATTAACAAAACAAGTTTAAAGTACTAAGCCAAATATACAACCTACATCATATGAAATAAAATAAAGAACCTCTAGTTATACTAGGAAGGTGAGACAATAGATAAAAACATAAAGCAACATGACCAGCACAGATAACAAGCAATTTCTCTATCAAAATCCTGGAGCAGGGACGAAGCCAGAACAACTTTGTCGGGTGGGCCAAATAATAAACAACTTTAGAAGAAAAAAAATCACGGTGAACTATAAAGTAAAAAAAATTGTTTGGCATAAAGTTATAGTTTTGTAATGATTGTTTATATTATTATATATCATACCTTAAAAAAAAAAAAACAAACAAACAAACAAATTATAATGCTATCTTACAAGATCCCAAAAGTGTATTTACATTTTTTTGCTAAAACAACAAAATGTATTTGCTATCCAATATAAAAAATAATGCACATATAGCCTAGAGGTGCAATTTTATTCACACATATATAAGGGGTTTATTAAAAATTTGGTGTGGGTCAAAGTGCAAACGATCATACCAGTAGGGGGAATTTCAAAATTTTTGGGTGTCTCAAGCCCACCCGGCACCCGGGCCTTAACTAACTTTTCTTTTCTCCATGATGACTTACTTTTCTTCTAGTTGGCACTGCAATACTATAAATATTATTACTAGTCTCATAAAAGTCCGAATCTATCTGGTACTTCAAAATTTTCTTAGTAAATAAAAGTACTTTTTAAAAAGCCAAACTTTCATTTTATATGATTAAGAAAAATGCTAAAAACAGTCGATTTTAAACTAAATAATTTCAATTAAACATGATTTTAATTATTTATTCCCATCCATAAGTCCATAACGGCATAGAGAATCCACGTGCAATTGCGTGACTTTTAAAAACTCGAAAGAAAAAGATTTTGGATAAGAAAAGTACAGACGGCCGTCTTTTTAGATTGAGATTGAAATCTTTGCAATTTAAACCTTTTTTTTATGTTTAAAATTCAATTATTTTATATGTTCTTGTACAATTCAGTAAATCACGGATAGTTGAGGCTGGCATGGGCTTTTTGTAGGGCCCAGAAAATGATATTATTTAGTGCTGAAAGGGGCCCAAAGGCAGTTAGTAGGTACAACCCATGTTATGCGTCATCGTATTATTGCTGCGGCACTTTAATCTGTCACCTGAAAGCACAATGCATCTCAAAAATCTCATCCCTCTCATTTTCATTTTAGTTTTTGAAGAAGTTAGTTAATTAACCTTTTTTAATTACTTCATGTGGATTACCATAGTTTTACAAAGGCTGAATTTAAAAAAAAAAAAAACCACTCAATTATGGTCTTTATGTAAAAAACCTCATAATCTTTTTTTGAATGCAGAAAATCCTCTTGAACTATTGTTGTTGCAGAAACCCCCCGAAGTATTTCAAAAAATCACATATAACTTTTCTACTTGTATCAGATAACCTCATTAATCTTTTCAAGTTGTTTCAAAAAATATCATATATCTTTCGCATTATTGTCAAAAAACCTCCCTCAACTTTAGCAGAAGTCTTACGTTGACGGGATGGATTTTTTGCAACAATAGTTCATGGGAATTTTCTGCATAAAAAAAATAGTTCAGAGTGGTTTTTTGTATAAAGGCCATAGTTCAAGATTTTTTTTTCTTCCTTCAAATTTGGCCTTTTACAAATTTTGTTGTCTTTCATCTTGATAGGCAGAGATCTGGATTGAACATAGGGGGCACAGCCAATAAAATTCGCAGTTACTTTGATAATCATGTAAAAGACCCTACGAGTATATCATAGCTCCAAAATTAGATGATTGGTTAATGGTTCGATATTTATATTCTACCAGCAAATGAATAAAAGGTTGGGAATTCGGATTCCACTTGCACAGATTCCCTGTTGCAGATTCAAAGGAGGAGGGATCTGATCATGATGAAGGAAAGAGCAGTTAGGGTGAGGAGAAAGCCTAAGAGGCTGCTGTATTAGAGCAAGCACGAGTTGTGCGCGTTTAAAAAGGGCGGGAAAGGATTCAAGTTTGTTAGACGGTTAGAGGGGAGGACAGGTGGCTTCGAAGGAGTGGTGGATCCTTAGTATGCATGGTGAAATAAACGGTATAAATAAGAGTGCATTTGTAAGGGGTGATTAGCTGAAAACAGAATTTGACCTTTTCCTCTACTATCCTTCTTCTCCTTCGTTCTTCTTCTCAATTCTCTGAACCCATTCTTGATTCCTGTATCTGTAATTTCAATTATCAATGGAGATTATGAGTAGTTTGATGCTGTGATTTGAGTACGATTAGTAGCTTGATTGTGGAGATCTTGTGGAAGCTTGGAGAATCTAAGCTTTTGAAGTAGTTGACCGCTTCAATTGGCGAGTTGACTGTTTCATTGGTGCTTTCATCTGGACTCTAAATGTACGCATCTTTGCGGGATTGATGAGGTGATCGTGCAACTAAAAGAAGCATCGAAGAAACAGAATGATCAGAATCATAATCAAGAGGTGCAGTTACAAGAACTTACTACATCGATAGAGGAGCACAAAGGCCTTTTGTCAGAGTTGTTCAATAAGTTAACGATGATCGACAGAAAGCTAGATCAATAGCTCAATCAATCAAGGGGTCAACATCATAGCGAATCAGCGACAGGGGTGAGATATCCAAACTCTGTTAATTTCAGTAACATAAAAACACCTAAGTTGGATTTTTCTAGATTTGAAAGGGGCGATCCCACAGGCTGGTTATTCAAAGCTAATCAATTTTTTGACTATTATCGCACTCCTTATGATAAAAAAATAGCCTATAGCTTATTTTCATATGGATTGGTAGAGCATTGACGTTGTTTCAATGGAAATTTGATAATGGAGTTTTTTATAAATTGGGAAGTGTTTGTGCATGAGTTGGAAGTCAGATTTGGCCCTTCGATATTTGTTGATCATCAAGGAGAGTTGTCGAAATTAGTGCAAACTGAATATTTAATTGAATATCATGAAGAATTTGAGAGATTGATGAATAAAACTAAGGGTTTAGTGAATCCTTTCTGTTAAGCTTCTATATTTGGGGTTTAAAAGCTGACATTAAGAGAGTTGTAATTTCTCGCCAGCCTAAATCCATGGCAGAGGCAATGGGATTAGCTAAGCTGCAAGAATATGCATACTTAGATAGCAGGAGAGTGGGGTATAAAACTGCTCCTTATAAGATAAATATTAATACAAGTGCATAATTTTCTCATCGACTTCTATATCTTACCTATTCAAGAAGCTAAAGCTATCTTGGGGGTGCAATGACTTCAATTACTTGGTTCAGTGACCCTCGGTTATGCAAAAATGACTGTATCCTTTGTGCATAAGGATCAGCAGGTCTTGTTACAAGGTGGTGTAGTGCCAACCATAGCTCAGTTGCAGTTACACCAATTGAGAAGGGAGATATGTACTGCTTCTGAGTCTCATTTTTTTCCGTTTAGTTTTGCAGGGAAGAAGCAGGGGCAGGAAGAGATACCTGAGAATTTGGCTGAGGTTTTAAGAGTGTTTAATACTCTGTTTAGAGAATCCACTAGGCTACCTCCATCTCGACCCTATGATGATCAATTGCACTTGATACCGACAACAAGACCAACCAATGTCAGACCCTACAAATACCCCAATTTTTAAAAGTCCGAGATAAAGAAACAAGGGGTGCAAATGCTCAAAGACGGAATCATTCAACACAGCCATAGCCCTTTCTAGTCTCCAGTGTTATTGGTTAAAAGAAGGATGTGAGTTGGCAATTTTGTGTCGACTATAAAGCTCTAAATGCGATCACCATTGAAGATAAGTTTCCAATTCCTACTACAGACGAGTTGTTTGATGAATTGTATGGTGCAATGTATTTTCTTAAACTGGATTTGCGAGCAGGGTATTATCAAATTCGTGTGAGAGCAGAGGATGTGAACAAGATTGCCTTTAGAACTCATGACGGCCTCTACGAGTTCCTTGTTATGCCTTTTGGACTAACAAATGCGCCATATACTTTCAATTCCAAGCTGCTATGAATGACATCTTTAAACCATTATTACGAGATTTTGTTCTAGTTTTCTTCGATAACATTTTGGTATATAGTAAAGATTGGTCTTCTCATTTACAACATGTTTCTGCAGTATTGAGGGGCTTAGAGAATAACCACTTCTTTGTTAAAAGATCCAAGTGTGCATTTGGGCAAACTAGCATTGGATAGTTGGGACATGTTATTTTAGCTAGTGGTGTTAGTGTTGATCAAGAGAAAGTTCAAGCGGTGTTACAGTGGCCACATCCAAAATCTCTAAAGCAATTGCGAGCTTTTTTGGGTTTGACATGATACTATGGAAGGTTTGTGCGAGGTTATGCTACAATAGCCAGTCCACTTATTAATTTGCTCAAGAAGGATTCTTTTTTTTGGAATGAAGATGCTGAGCTTGCATTTAACCACTTGAAGGAGGTTGTCTTCCACTTCGGTGCTAATATTAACTAATTTTGATCACAGCTTCACATTTGAGACATACGCTTCGGGGATAGGGATTGGAGCTGTTTTGTCTCAAAATAAACATCCAATAACCTATTTCAGTAAAAAGATGCCTCCAAAGATGCAGGGTGCATCTGCATATGTGCGGAAAATGTTTGCAATCACGGAGGCAGTGAAGAAATGGCGTCAATATGTTTTGGGCAGAGAGTTTGTGATACAAACTGAACATAAGAGCCTTCATCATATAGTTAATCAAGTGATACAAACTGCAGAGAAACAAAAAGGGTTCAAAAATTAGCTGGATATTCCTTCAAGATAGTATACAAGCCTGGCAAAGACAATCTAGCTACAGATGAATTGTCTCGACAATTTTCAACCGAGTTAAATGCATTGACAACGGTCTCCTATCCTAAATTTTTGATTTTGGACCAGTTAAGAGATGAATACATGAAGGAAGATACGTGGGAGGAATTACTTAAGTCAATCAGGTTGAGTAAGGTGAATACTCAGGAGTTTGAGTACATGGATGGTATATTTCTCTACATGCAAAGAATAATGATTTCTGCATCAATGAAGCTGCAATTGCTTTAAGAGTTCAAATCTAGTTCTCTTGAGGGGCACTTTGGAATTAGAAGAACATGACTCAGGATCAAAGATCAATTTTATTGGGACAAAATGACTGATGATGTTAAGCAGTTTGTACAAGAGAGTATGGTCTGCTAGCAGGTTAAATTCAATAATTCAGCTCTTGCAGGTCTTCTTCAACCACTGCCAATCCTTAATCAGGTGAGGAAATATATTTCTATGGATTTCATAACGGGATTGCCTTCTCTCAGGGGAAAGCATCTATATTGGTGGTTGTAGACAGGTTAAGCAAGTATGGGCATTTTATTGCATTGTCTGCTACCTTTACAACATCAAAGATTGCTGAGATATTTCTTGCAAATGCGGTGAAGCATCATGGGATGCCTAAGTCGATAGTGAGTGATAGAGATCCAATTTTTATTAGCAACTTTTGGAAGGAACTTTTTGTGCAGCAGGGTACCACTTTGAGAATGTCAAGTTTGTATCATTTGCAAACTGACAGGCAAACAAAGGTACTCAACAGGATTCTGGAACAATATTTGCGGTGTTTTGTTAGTGAGGAGCCCAAACTTTGGTGTAGGTATTTGCCTCTTGCGAAGTATTGGTATAATACCGCGTATCAATCTGCTATTGGCTTAACCCCCTTTGAAGTAGTTTATGGACGAAAGGCACCTGCTATATCCACTTATTTAGATGGGGTTTCAATTAATTTTGAAGTTAATGAAACCTTGCTGAAGAGACATCAGCTAATTCAGTTACTCAAAAGCAATTTGGGGAAGTCTCAAGCTCGAATGAAGTCTATGGCAGATAAACATCGCACTAATGAAGAGTTTGCAGAGGGTGATTGGGTGTTTGTCTGATGGAATTTTATATACACTTAAGCAACATGCATAAAACATTGATAACAACCTAAACCATGTTTCTATAGATCCAGATCTTAATCATGTTACCAAAGTGCTTTAATATAAAATCCTAAATAATGTTACTATAGATCCTTTGCTAAATCAAATGAAGAAGAATATAAAAGCGGAAGCACTAACCTGAAGCCATTGATGCCGTTGATGGAGATTGGGCAGAGGATTTGGATCTTCCTATATGATACGTATTCCTATGAGAGAGTCTCTCCTTTCTTCACTGTTAATGGGGTGACAGATAGAATAGGATGATACGTATATATAGGGGACCACAACCCGAACAAATAATTAGTGATTTCCAATTTTGCCGATTACAAAATTAAAAATTTACTTTACGGTTTCTACACGTAATATATCACACTTTATATTATATGCTTTTAACCTATCACTTAATCTTGGTTAATTTGGGTTAGAATTTAGAATAGCAATTATACATTTAGTCACATATGTGAGCCCATATAAATTATTTTCCAACAATCTCCCACTTGGGCCACATATATTACACCTTACAAATGTACATACTTTATGAGCTCAAAACTTTGCTATCATAGTCAAAAGCATAGCCAAACAATCTCGTCCATTAATCATGTAAATATAGGATCAAAATAATTTTCGTTATATTTATCGTAACTAAATTCATCAATGGGCACATATATCAACATAATCAAATGACATAGATCAAGTATGAAAATGTAGCATGGAAATTTCATGCAATGTGATCTATATACATGCCTATTTCTAACTGGTCCTCTTTAAACTTAAGTGAGGTCAGAATTAAACATGACAAAAGAGTGAGAAAACTGAACACTTTATTTCTGATCAGAAAATAACCAAATGTATAAATGTCCCAGACAAACATAAAGCAAATGAAATATAAATTCCCACTAAATCATGATATTCTCAAATAATACAACACACATATGAGCAGTATGCTCATGAAAGACCTTGGGTGATAATCCCTTTGTGAGCGGGTCCGCTATCATGGAGTTTGTCCTAATGTGCTCCATGGATATTTGTTCGTTCTGCACTCTTTCTTTCACAACTAGAAACTTTATGTCAATATGTTTCGACTTTGTTGAGCTCCTAGAGTTGTTGGAATACATCACTGCTGATTTATTGTCACAAAATAACTTGAGTGGACTTTCTACATTCTCCAAAATGTACAGCCCAGTGACAAAGTTCTGCAACCATATTCCATGATTCGATGCCTCATAGCATGCTACATACTTTGCTGTCATAGTGGAAGAAGCTACAAGTGTCTGTTTGACACTTTTTCAGGATATAGCTCCTCCAGCTAACAGGTAAATATAGCCTGATGTAGACTTTTTGCTATCTTGGCACCCAACGAAATCAGAATCAGAATATTCTACGATCTCCAAATGATCTGATTTCCTATATGTGAGCATGTAATCTTTTGTTCTTTGAAGATACCTCATTACCCTCTTGGCTGCTATCCAATGGTTCATACCAGGTTTGCTTAAATACCTGCCTAACATCCTAACAATGTACGCAATATTCGGACGTGTACATACTTGAGCATACATTAGACTTCCAACAGCTGATGCATAGGGGATCTTTTGCATTTTTTGAATTTCAAGGTTACTTTTAGGGCACTGACTAAGACTAAATTTGTCTCCTTTAGCAACAGGTGTATCTCCTGGTCTACAGTCTTGCATGCCAAACTTTTTGAGCACTTTATCGATGTATCCCTTATGTGATAATCCAAGAATACCTCGCGAACGATCTTGGTATATCTGAATTCCTAATACAAAAAAGGCATCCCCGAGATCCTTCATCTCAAAATGCTTGGATAGAAACCTTTTCGTTTCGTGCAACAAGTCTATATCATTAGAGGCAAGCAATATGTCATCGACATACAGAACTAGAAATATATGCTTACTCCCACTGAACTTGTGATACACACAATTATCAACAACATTCTGTTGATTCTTGATTTTGATGATCACAACACAGTGCAACATGTGTCTATATTATACAGCTAACATTGAAGTGCAGAGATTAAAGACAATTCCAGCTGAACAAATAAACAAGCTCAAACAGATACAGATGAAGAAGACAAGGATCAAGTTTTCAATTCAAGACTCAAGACTCAAGACTTCAAGCTCAAATGTGTTATATTATTCTGTCTTGTAAATATTGTATTTTATTTCTTGTTGAGTCTTAGTCTGATGTAAAGCCTTGTCAACACACACACACACACACTCAAAATTTTACAATGTGTGTCTCTTAAAAACCCCCAAAAATAAGTCAAAACAGTTTGAAGAATTTTAACTTTTAAGTACCAGTCGACTTAAGCTTTTGCCAGTCGACTGATAAGTACAAAACTGTTTAAAATTATTCAAACTCTGATCAGTCGACTCATATGGCAACCCAGTCGACTGTTCGAGAGCTTTTGACCGTTTTCTGATTTTCAAAATCGAATTTTTCAAACTCAAACGCTGTGATCCGTTGGTTGACAGTTATGTAACTGTTTTCCAACGTTCAGAAGATCAAAACTCCTTATATAGAGTTTCATATCTCTCTGAAAAGAACAACTTGATTTCAATACACCCGAGCATTCTTGTGAAAAATTTTTCAAGAGATTTTCTGTGAGAAACAAAGCTTTCAAAGTTCATACACTTTGGTTCTCTACATTCAGTCCAGTATAGCATTGAATTCGCTCTGGACTGAGTATAGAAGTCAACCTTGTGATTTAGCCTCGTGCATCAACACATACACCAACAAGGCTATAGGTTGATTGTAAAAATTCTTCTTGTACTTTTTGCTCTCGGTTGGAGAGTGGTTGTTGACTCTTGGTTGTAGAGTCAGTGTCTTTTCACTCTTGGTTGTAGAGTGGGTCTGCTTTCTCTGGTTGAGAGAAAGGACTACGGGTTAGACAAGGTTGTTGTCGTAACGCCGTAGGGTATTCTTGTAATTTTTTCAAGAATAGTGGAAATCTCAAGTGGGTTGCTTGGGGACTGGATGTAGGTCGGGAGGACCGAACCAGGATATATCTTGTGTACTCTGTGTTTGATTATCTTGTGTTCGCATTTACTTTTGCTTAGTTAAGTTCTGCAAAACTTGTCTGGCCAGTCGACTCAGCTTCGTATCAGTCGGCTGATCAGTCTCGTATTAGTTTTTCTCTTTGTTTCATCAGTCGCCTGCCTTATCTATAAGTCGACTGTATCGAGAGTTTAAATTTCTTTTATTTTGGCTATATCAGTCGACTGGTTCACCACTAAGTTGACTGTGCCGAGAGAAATTATTTATTCCGCAATTTATTTTTGATAAACACTATTCACCCCCCCCTCTAGTGTTTGTTGCTTAGTCTACAGGATCCAACACTTGGTATCAGAGCGAGGTTACAGGCTATGGCAACTACTTCAAATACAAATCAGTACCATGAAGGCCAATCTACACAACGGCCACCACTATTTGATGGAACGAACTACAATTATTGGAAATGCCGAATGCGAATCTATCTCCAATCAATCAACTACGAGATATGGCAAATGACAGAGACGGAATACACTGCCCCTACCATTCCATATGCACAATGGAATGATGATCAAAAGAGTCAGACTATGAACAATGCCAAAGCAATGAATGCTTTATTCTGTGCACTGACGAAGGAAGAATTCAACCGTGTATCCAATGCTACAACCGCATATCAAATTTGGCATACACTCGAGGTAACACATGAAGGAACAAATAAAGTAAAAGAGTCTAAAATTTCTGTTCTTGTCCACAGGTTTGAGATGTTCAGAATGAAGGACAATGAGACTGTGTCCGAGATGATTACAAGATTCACAGACATCACAAACTCTCTTGTGGCGCTTGGAAAGACTTATACCCAAGCAGAGATGGTCAGAAAAGTTCTACGTGCACTCACTCCAGAATGGGAGAAGAAAACCACAGCAATAGAGGAGGCGAATGATTTGTCAACACTTACTCTCGAGAATCTTGTTGGTAATCTCATGGCATATGAGGTTCAACTTGAAGATCGAAAGAAAGATACTGAATCACACCAAGCAAAAAAGAAATCATTGGCTTTTAAAGCCACGACTGACTCAGAAGATGAGGAAGAAGATGAAGAAGAAATAGCAATGTTCACTCGGAAATTCAAGAAGTTCTTAAAGAAGGGTAAGTTTCACTCTAAAAGTAAAGATTCTAATGACCCTCCTACATGTTTCAGGTGCAATAAAATAGGTCACATGAAGAAGGATTGTCCCTTAGAAAATGCAAAGAACAAGGAAAAATCATCCAACTTCAAGAAGGATAAATATCCAAAGAAAAAATTTGCCAAGAACAAAAAGGCCTATCAAGCTACATGGGATGATAGTGATTCATCTTCCGAAGAAGAAATGGATGAAAATAACGAAGTGGCAAATGTGTGTTTTATGGCTGCACAAGAACATGTAAGTAATGATTATGATCCCGAAGATCTTCTTGATGCGTTTAATGAAATATTCCAAGAGTTAAAGAAAGAAAAGATTAGAGTTAAGAATCTTGAGAAAGTGAATCAAACACTTAATCAAGAAAATCTTAACCTTGATAAGGAAGTAAAATCCTTAAATTCTCGCATTGAAAGTTTAGATACTGATCTTGAAACTCTCAAAAAGAATTATGAAGAGATTTCAAAGAATGTATCTAAGTTTAACAAAGGCAAAGAGAATTTAAATGATATGCTTCATCATCAAGTTAAATCTAGTCAAAAATTTGGACTTGGTTTTAAGAAATCTTCTATAAAAGAATCACCTGTTTTAAACACTAGTAAGAATAAATCAGCATCTATTTCCAGTGTTACACACAAGTTGTATGATTTCTTTGCAAAACCAAAGGTTGTTACTTTCAGTGATAAGAGTAATACTAACATTCGGTTAAGTCGACTGAACCATACAACCAGTCGCCTGTCCAGAGAAAGTGGATCTTATTCCACGAGATCAAAACCTCTCATAAGTCGACCTAGTGTATCGACCAGTCGACTGATGTACACCAACAGTCGACTGAACAATAGGTACCCAAGAAAGAACGCTGGATATTAGACAACGGTTGTTCAAAACACATGACAGGGCATGCCAACTTACTATCCACCATTCAAAATATAGATGGAGGAACCGTCACCTTTGGAGATAACAACAAAGGCAAAGTCATCGGTATTGGCATGGTCGGTAAAATATCTAACCCTATTATAGAAAATGTGCTATTAGTTAATGGCTTAAAGCATAATCTCTTAAGCATTAGTCAATTGTGTGATAAAGGTTATAAAATAATTTTTGAAAAAGATGCATGCTTAATTTATGATTCTACTATGCAAAATGTTGTTTTTCAAGGTTTTCGCAAAAACAACATTTATGAATTGATTTTGAATGCAATAGATGTTACAAATGATTTTTGTTTAATAGCCTCTAACAATGAATCTTGGTTATGGCATAGAAGATTTGGACATGTGAACATGAAAAATCTCTCAAAATTATCTAAATATAACCTAGTTAAAGGACTGCTAAAACTATCCTTTAAAAAGGATAAGTTATGTGATGCATGTCAACTAGGAAAACAAATCAAATCCACTTTTAAAACAAAAGACGTAATCTCTACCAGTAGGCCACTTGAATTAATTCATATGGATTTATTTGGCCCTACTAGAGTTGCTTCTTTAAATAAAAGTAGATATGTGTTTGTTTTAGTAGATGATTTTTCAAGATTCACTTGGACATTCTTTTTAAAACATAAAAATGATGCTTTTGAAGAGTTTGCACATTTTTGTAAACGTGTTCAAAATCAAAGATCTCTAACCATAGTCACTATTAGAAGTGATCATGGTGGAGAATTTGAAAATGAAACATTTACAGAATATTGCAACAAGAATGGTATAACACATTCATTTGCATTTCCTAGAGCTTCACCACAAAATGGTTGGTTGAGAGGAAAAATAGGACTTTGCAAGAATGCGCACGTATTATGCTTGTTGAAAGCAATCTACCAAAGCATTTTTGGGCTGAAGCTGTTGCTACAGCTTGTTATGTTTTGAATAGAATTCTTCTAAGACCTAAACTAAAGAAGACTTGTTACGAGTTATTTTTTAATAAAATTCCTAAAGTCTCCTACTTTAAGACATTTGGTTGCAAGTGTTTTATTCTAAACACAAAAGATAATTTAGACAAATTTGATCCTAGATCTAATGAAGGTATCTTTTTGGGATACTCAAATAGGAGTAAGGCATATAGAATTTTCAATAAGTCTACAATGACTATTGAAGAATCAATGCATGTTACATTCGATGAATCCTTACCTTCATCAATATTAAATAAAGATGATGAAACTGAGTTATCACCTTTAGATAATGTGATTAAATCCTTAGAGCAAACTAATCTGCCTGATAAGTTGACTGATAAGGTCTCCCAGTCGACTGACGTAAAGCAGTCGACTGAAGAACAAGTCAAGTCGACTGATCCGATTGAGATATCTTCAACTTTACCAAAGTCATTTGTTGAAGTTAAAGATCATCCTCATGACTTAATAATTGGTGACATCTCCCATGGTATTCAGACACGTTCACATGTTAATATGATCTCTCATACAACATTCTTGTCGGATTTTGAACCGAAAAATATACAAGAAGCTTGTGAGAATGAATATTGGATAAATGCCATGCAAGATGAACTAAACCAATTTATAAGGAATGATGTATGGGATTTAGTTCCTAGACCTCCTGATCAGACTATCATTGGTACTAAATGGGTATTCAAAAATAAGTTAGATGAATCAGGACAAGTTGTAAGGAACAAGGCTAGATTAGTTGCCCAAGGATATAATCAAGAAGAAGGTATAGATTTTGATGAAACATATGCTCCTGTTGCTAGACTAGAATCTATTCGTATTTTATTATTTTTTGCTTGTTTTATGAATTTTATACTTTATCAAATGGATGTGAAAAGTGCCTTTCTTAATGGGTTTATTAAGGAAAATGTTTATGTTAAACAACCACCAGGTTTTGAACATGAACAATTTCCAGATCATGTTTATAAATTAAAAAAGGCTTTATACGGTCTTAAACAAGCACCTCGTGCTTGGTATGATCGTTTAAAAACTTTTCTTTTAGAAACAGGATTTGAAATAGGTAAAGTAGATACTACTTTGTTTATCAAAAGAGTCGAGAATGATATCTTAATCATACAAATATATGTTGATGATATAATTTTTGGATCTACAAATAATAATCTATGTCAAGAATTTGCTAATACCATGAAAAATAAATTTGAGATGAGTCACATGGGTGAACTCAATTATTTCCTTGGATTGCAAATTAAACAATCCTCAAATGGCATATTTATCAATCAAGGCAAATATGCAAAGGAATTACTCAAACGTTTTCACATGGATAGTACTAGTAGTAAATTCACACCTATGGCTACTACTACTACTCTTGACAAAGATTTATTAGGTAAGAGTGTTGATCAAAAACTCTATCGAGGTATGATTGGTTCACTCTTATATATTACTGCAAGTAGACCAGATATTATGTTCAGCGTATGTTTATGTGCTAGACACCAATCTAGTCCTAAAGAATCTCATTTAAAAGCAGTGAAACGAATTTTAAGATATATTAAAGGCACATTTGAATATGGTTTATTTTATCCACGCACCGATAATTTTCAACTTTTGTCTTATAGCGATGCCGATTTTGCTGGAAGCAAAACTGATCGCAAGAGTACTAGTGGTACATGTCATTTTTTGGGACATTCCCTAGTATCTTGGTGCAGTAAAAAGCAAAACTCCTTATCCCTATCAACCACAGAAGCTGAATACATCGCTGCAAGTTTGGCATGTGCACAAATTTTATGGATGAAACAAACCTTATTAGGTTATGGTATTTCATTTGAGAAACCCTCAATTATGTATGATAATACCAGTGCAATTAATCTATCTAAAAATCCGATTCAACATTCACGTACGAAACATATTGATATTCGACATCATTTTCTACGTGATCATGTTTTAAAAGGAGATATATCTTTAGACTTTATCTCTACTGATAAACAAGTAGCAGATATATTTACCAAGCCCCTTAAAGAAGATACTTTCATTAAGTTAAGGAGAGAACTTGGAATTTGTGATTTTATTGATACTTGTTGAACATGGGTTCTGCTAAGTCGACTGTCTATGTGTATAAGTCGACTGAACTGTATTTTAAACACATACTTTTTTTTATCTGACCAGTCGCCTGGTTCATATACCAGTCGACTGATTAGTAGATATAACTGTTTTATTTTCTGCTCGACTCAGTCGACTGATAACCCCTACCAGTCGACTGTCGCGAGATAAATTATTTTCAGCGAGTCTTCATCACAGTTTTTGAGATAAAACCTTTCAGTTTCTCACCCGTGACTTCTTATCTCAGCCGTTGATATCTCTTCCTTGCATCTGAGCCGTCTATTCTTTGTTAAAAACCCTTTACCAGCCCCTCTTTCTCACTTTTACTGATCTCAATTTCATCCCCAAATTTTCAAAACCCTAAGGCAAGAGAAGAAGAAGCTCATTCGACCAGATCTCAAGTCGACTGCTGGCTGCTCTCTCTTCCATCTTGGTAAATCTCGTTTTCTTGTCTCTTTCCGATCACCCCCTAGGTCTCCTCCACTGTCCCAAGCTCCCTTAGGTTCATCTTCTAGACCTAGAGCCCCTCAACCTTCCACTTCTGATGATCCACCTCTCCCTCAAGCCAATTATGATGATCCTCGAACCATGTACGACTGTGTGTCTTACCTAATGAACCATTCAGTCACAGTCGATAGACATCTTTCTTCCCTTGGTTCCAAACTAGACCATATTGGTTCTGAGGTAGCCCATCTCTCTCATCTCTTCACTTCTCAGTTTTCTCCTCCTTCTCAAGCTGAAGATGAAGATTCCGATGAAGATGATGATTGAAGACTTTTTATTTTTTTATTTTTTTTATGTATTTTTTTACTGCATTTTGTTTCTATGTATTAGACATTCTTTTAATGCAATATCTTGTTATTTTATGCTTTTTGATGATTCCAAAGGGGGAGAGAAAGTGATAATGTTGCTCATTTGTGCTCGTGCTCATTTGTGATATTTGTTTGCGTGTTATGTTTATTTGTGATATTTGTTAAACTGCTTTCATGTTCTGGTCAGTCGACTGCTCTACTTGCCAGTCGACTGATACATTCTGTATATCAAGATTTTAGTTTATGAATGCATATTGTGTTTTTAATAGGGGGAGCTTTCAAAATCTATGCTTGTATGTCTGTTTATAAACTGTTATCAGCTATTGTGTTGTCATCATCAAAAAGGGGGAGAATGTTGATTCTTGATTTTGATGATCACAACACAGTGCAACATGTGTCTATATTATACAGCTAACATTGAAGTGCAGAGATTAAAGACAATTCCAGCTGAACAAATAAACAAGCTCAAACAGATACAGATGAAGAAGACAAGGATCAAGTTTTCAATTCAAGACTCAAGACTCAAGACTTCAAGCTCAAATGTGTTATATTATTCTGTCTTGTAAACATTGTATTTTATTTCTTGTTGAGTCTTAGTCTGATGTAAAGCCTTGTCAACACACACACACACACTCAAAATTTTACAATGTGTGTCTCTTAAAAACCCCCAAAAATAAGTCAAAACAGTTTGAAGAATTTTAACTTTTAAGTACCAGTCGACTTATGCTTTTGCCAGTCGACTGATAAGTACAAAACTGTTTAAAATTATTCAAACTCTGATCAGTCGACTCATATGGCAACCCAGTCGACTGTTCGAGAGCTTTTGACCGTTTTCTAATTTTCAAAATCGAATTTTTCAAACTCAAACGCTGTGATCCGTTGGTTGACAGTTATGTAACTGTTTTCCAACGTTCAGAAGATCAAAACTCCTTATATAGAGTTTCATATCTCTCTGAAAAGAACAACTTGATTTCAATACACCCGAGCATTCTTGTGAAAAAATTTTCAAGAGATTTTCTGTGAGAAACAAAGCTTTCAAAGTTCATACACTTTGGTTCTCTACATTCAGTCCAGTATAGCATTGAATTCGCTCTGGACTGAGTATAGAAGTCAACCTTGTGATTTAGCCTCGTGCATCAACACATACACCAACAAGGCTATAGGTTGATTGTAAAAATTCTTCTTGTACTTTTTGCTCTCGGTTGGAGAGTGGTTGTTGACTCTTGGTTGTAGAGTCAGTGTCTTTTCACTCTTGGTTGTAGAGTGGGTCTGCTTTCTCTGGTTGAGAGAAAGGACTACGGGTTAGACAAGGTTGTTGTCGTAACGCCGTAGGGTATTCTTGTAATTTTTTCAAGAATAGTGGAAATCTCAAGTGGGTTGCTTGGGGACTGGATGTAGGTCGGGAGGACCGAACCAGGATATATCTTGTGTACTCTGTGTTTGATTATCTTGTGTTCGCATTTACTTTTTCTTAGTTAAGTTCTGCAAAACTTGTCTGACCAGTCGACTCAGCTTCGTATCAGTCGGCTGATCAGTCTCGTATTAGTTATTCTCTTTGTTTCATTAGTCGCCTGCCTTATCTATAAGTCGACTGTATCGAGAGTTTAAATTTCTTTTATTTTGGCTATATCAGTCGACTGGTTCACCACTAAGTCGACTGTGCCGAGAGAAATTATTTATTCCGCAATTTATTTTTGATAAACACTATTCACCCCCCCTCTAGTGTTTGTTGCTTAGTCTACAGGATCCAACACATTCAACTCAAAATCGAACGAGATAATTACTTGATGAAACTTGTGGTACCATTGACGAGAAGCCTGCTTGAGTCCATATATGGATTTCATCAATTTGCAAACCATATTCTTTGGGTCTCCTGACACAAAGTTTTCTGGTTGCACCATATAAATTGTCTCGTCAATGTCGCCAGTGAGAAATACCGTCTTGACATCCATCTGATATAGCTCAAGGACAAGATGAAAAACAAGTGTCATAATTGTCATGAACGAGTCTTTCGATGAAACAGAAGATAAAGTCTCTGTAAAATCGATGCCTTCTTTCTGAGTATAGCCTTTAGTTACAAGACGTACCTTATACCTCTCCACATTACCATTTGCATCCCTCTTGGTCTTAAATATCCATTTACAACCAATTGGTTTTGCACCTTCTGGTAATGGGACAAGTTTCCAAACTTTGTTGTCTTGCATAGACTTATACTCCTCATTCATGGCACTCATCCACTTTTGAGATTTATAACTTTTCATGGCCTGTTAAAATGTGATAGAATCATCTTCCATCATTCCATTCTCATTCTCATGTTCTTGGAGAAATACAATATAATCATCTAGAATAGTATTTCTCTCGTGGATCTCCTTACTGGCACTTGTTCTTGAGGTTGTTAAGTTTGTTCTTCTGGAATAATTACCTCATTTTGAATAGGGGTTGTTCAACATTGTCTTGTTGAAGTTCTGAATTCACTTCTTGATCAATAATAAGTGTGGGAACCTGAATATTGTCAAAAGTGATAGTAGGAATTGAGTTTGCAATTGAATCTAATTCCTCCTCAAAAGCAATATCTCTAACCTTATTTCTCCCCCCAAACTCAACTTCCTCAAAAACTTTTATAGTTTTCGTCTAAAAAATATTCCTAAGTGTGAGATCATAAAACTTATAGCCCCTAGATCGCTCAGAATAACCAATAAAGTAGCTGCTCACTGTTTTGGAGTCCAATTTTTTTTCATGTGGCCTGTAAGGCCTTGCCTCAGCTGGACATCCCCAAGTGTGAAAGTGCTTTAGACTAGGGCTCATAAGGTATTTTTGCAGCTGCTTTAGTTGGTACTCTATTGAGAATGTAAGCTGCTGTCTTTAATGCTTCTTCCCAGAGAGACTCAAGTAAGGTGGAATGAGCAATCACACTCCTTACCATATCCTTAAGAGTTCTATTTCGTCTTTCAGCAACACCATTCTAGGTGATCCTGACATGGTGTATTGTGGGACAATACCGTATTCCTCTAAGAATTTAGCAAACGGTCCTGGACGTTGTTCACCTGAGCCATCATATCTACCGTAGTACTCATCACCACGATCAGATATGACATTTTTAATCCTTTTGTTGAGTTGTTTCTCAAGTTCAGCTTTATAAGCTTTGAACACGTCCATAGACTGTGATTTTTCATGACTGAGATATATGTATCCATAACGCGAGTAATCGTCTATGAACGATGTAAAATATTGTTGACCATTCCAAGATGTTGAAGGGAATGGCCCGCAAATATCTGTATAAATCAATTCTAAGATGTCTGAAGATCTATTGACACTTAATCTCTTAGTTTTGGTCTGTTTTTCCTTTATATAGTCTACACTGACATCAAAGTCTGTGAAGTCTAGGGACTCCAAAATGCCATCAGACACAAGACGCTCAATTCTACCTTTTACGATATGACCTAAGCGCTTATGCCATAATGACGCCGAATTTTCCTTATTTAGTTTACGTTTAGTACAATGTGACTCTACATGCAAGGTTTCATTATAGGATGCAATTGTTTCGAGCAAATAAAGATCGTTATAAGCATTCAAATAACCAGGTCCAATAATATTCGAATTTAAAGACAAACTAAACTGATTGTTTCCAAATGAACAATAATATCCAAATTTGTCCAACAAAGAAACAGAAATCAAATATCGTGTAACACCCGGAATTCCAAATACGACTGAATTCAAAGTTCCACAGGATCTTTATACTTCACTTCGTACAATTTTACAAGGAATTAAAATTTTTATTACAACAATGATTACATCAACGCAGCGGAATTTAAAATTACAACATGATACATGAATTGAATAATAACTTGAACATTTCGTTAAGCAATAATCAATCTTTAGTCTTGTCGATCACTTTATCCTGCATAGAAACTGTGGGTACGTCAGTTGCATATAACTGACGCTAGGATATAATACATCAATTTCTCTTACTTAGAAAGCACACACTTGTCACAAACAAAGCTAAGGAGGACTATCCTATTGATGCCGTGTGTGAATGTGCACTTAGTTCTTAATGCAGTTATTTATATTACATGATACTAATGCGTATTTGTTCAGATTTTATGCATTCCATACTACATAGGTCCGTCCTTAATCGTTCTTCATCTTGTAGGGTTGATTCCCTCGCCATGATTTAAACTACTACGGTAACTACGGTAAGTATCTTAGGTGTTCTACGAGTTACGAGCCCTTGCCCAGACATCCTGGAGAGAATCCCACGCACTGTCACGACGCATCATGCATGCATCCTATGGATAATTCACCTTTGCCATGGACGATGGCACTACGTAGTCACTGAGCACCCCACAACCGTCGCCACCGGTACGATATCTTGGAGTAGTATCCATGCCCTGACATGATGCATCGTGAGAACATCCTGTGAACACTCTCACATCGCAGATCCAATGACCCTCATACTTATGTTTTTCTCTTACTTTCATCACATCGTCACTATGTGTCTAATCTTTAGATAACTGAATTATGAATAAAAATTAATATTTTAGAATTAGCGTTACCTCTACATCGGTCTTAAATATTAATCATTCACCATGACCTAAACTTGATCTTTATTTATCACATTTCTCTTTTCAAAACTTTCATTCTTGTCGACGTAAGGACTTAGCTAAAATTCTAGTCTCAATTCTCTTTTCATTCTCATCAAAATGAGAGTATACATATTCACAAATTTCACATTTTATCATGTTTCTTTTGATTTATTTTCCATGCACAACTTGCATAATCTTAAACAATCTTACATTAAATTTTACTCAATAATTTATATGTCAAAATCTCATTTTTGAACTCTTCACAATTTTCTCTATATTCAACAAAATATTTTTATCTTTAATTACAAAAAGAATCATATCCAAAAAATTTATTAATTCTTATTCTCAAAATTTTACTTCTAATTCTCATTATAATAAGTCAAAATGTTGTAGAAAAATTTTCATGAAGTCTAGGTATTTTTCTAAGATTTCTAATAATTTTTCTCAATTTTTATAACATTAAAACCCTTTGAAAAAGTCAAAAATATAATAAAAATCAAAAATAAAAAAAGTGGCTAAAGGCCGAGTTCGAACCCACGCACAGTGGCTCTGCGGGTGAACAGTAACGTCACCAAACCGCACCCAAAGACCAGAATGACCAAAGTGACTAACTGTCTAGTAGAGGACTTGAATTATATTTGAGTTTTGGGTTCGGGTTTTGAATAAAAATCCGATTTTCGAAAAACAAAGTCTCTGTCGAGACTCGAACCCAGGGTATCAGCTACGCCGAGCTATAGTAATAGTTTTAAAGCGCACCCACTGACCAGTAGGTCTGAGTGACTAACCTGTATGGAAAATTTATTAAAACGTTTTTGTGTCTGATTGTTCTGTTTCTAGCTCTTTTTAGGAAAACTCGATTTTTCTCATTCAAATTATTCTTATAAAATATAGATCTTTCTCTGATTATATTTTTTTTTGGGAAAACAGTAGCTTGTACTTTCATAATTTGTATAAAACTTATTTTTAAACATAAAAGACTATTTCTCCCCTAGTTTATTTAACCAGTGGATCAAAATAAATACATTTCGACATAGAAACATTTCTTTTTATAAAAAATCCTTTTATCAACAATTGCCCCCTCATTCATACTGAGTTCATACAAGTTTTTCTCTCTTTCATTCTTTACCAAAATTAAACCCTTTAATTTAGTCTTATTTCACAAACCAACCGTTTTCTTATGTTTCAAGAGACAATATGAATAATAAATCAAGTGACTAAAACACTACTTGCATATGGCAATTAAAATACACTTTTTACCACAATTCAATCTATTTAATATTTCATGAATATTAATTTACATTCCATAATTTATCCATAAGCACATTTCTCACATATTGTATTTTACAATTCATGCATAAACAAAGTTTCATAAAATCACAATTTATCCATTTTAGCATGCAAATATACTACCAAGCCATCATAACACATCCTCATTTACACATTCTAATTTATTCTACTAACTTTTCATGTAGATCACTTAGTGTTCTTTTCTTCTTAATCTCTTTAAACAAATGTATGGCCATTTTTCCTACTCATTTCTAACATAATCACAATTTCAATCCGTAGCATAATATCTAAAGTAAAAGCTTGAGAAATCACCTACCTTTTTGAAGGAAAACAATTAGAAAGCTCTTAGAAATCTCCTTGAACACACGAACAGTTCCTTCTCCTCCTTGATTGTGCCACCAAAATGCCTTCTCCTTGCTTGATGGAAACCCGAGCTCCACTCCTTGCTCCTTGATGATAGGCCGACGTCCAAAATGAAAGGGAACACACACACAACTCTTTCAATATTTTTACTCATAATTGCTCTCAATCTTTTTCTCACAACTAGTTTTCTTTTCTTTCTTTTTCTCTTGTAAGTTTTTCTAGTTCATTTCATGAAGAAAATGAGGGGGTATTTATACACTTTCCAAAGAAAATGGAGGGCCAAGATTGATCTAGATAGATGTAGATTAGGGGCTAGGATGTATTAGGGAGTTAGAACAACTACCTATGAACACACAAGTACACAACTACCCATCCACTCACTCCATCTCTCCCATCCTCTCATGGACAATCCGGCCTACCTCACCATGCATAAGGCACGTGCAAGTGCAATGCACGTGTCTCACAATGCACCCCTAGTTACTAGTTGTTCATGTTAATTTAATTAATTTGTTACAAAAATAAATCTACCCTACAAGTTGTGTTATTTAAAAAAGAATTAAATTAGTGGGCTCAATCTAGTGGGCTAAAAGTCTATGGGCTTCTAATTAAAATAATTAAAATAATTAGTGTGGGCTAGAGTTAGAATATTAGGCCTAGTGTTTAAATAGGCTTTTAAATTAAAAAGAGAAGAATTAAAATACTTGTTCATGATATGAAAATAAATAATTCTTTAAGGGTAAATGAACATAAATTTGCACGTGCAAAACACGTGAAATCAACAAACTCTTATTTATTTATAATTGAAAATTCAGGATATTACATTTCGTCTAAAAGACGGTATAACAAAAGTAACTTTCAAATCTAAATAAAACTAGTTCCTAACAACAACCTAAAGTGCCCAAATGCTTCCACTTCTACCGATTTTCCATCGCCCACGAAGATGTGTCTTTCACCATCATTTGACTTTCGGCAGCTCAGGCAACCCTACATAGAAATACTTATGTGAGTAGTAGCACCAGAATCTATCCATCAAGTGTTTCTAGGTACTGAAGATAAATTAACCTCAAAACAGAATAGAGTAAGAAACATACCTTTCTTTGGATGCCATGCGTGATTTTTGGTACATTCCTTCTTTATATGTCCAGGCTTGTTACAAAAGAAACAACTCTCTGTATCCTTCTGTTGTTTCTTTTGAGCTGGACCCTTAGCTTTTTCATTCTCAGATTTCCTTTTCTTGCCCTTATCCTTAGAGGTATTGGCCAAGTGAGCACTTTCAGTCTTATCTTGTTTCAACCTTTCTTTCTCTTGCACACAGTGATAAATGAGCTCATTTAGAGTCTATTTTTTCGTTTCACAGTTATAACTGATCTTGAATTGATTGAACTGTGCAGGAAGCGATACCAAAACCATAAGCACAAGCAATTCCTCAGGAAATTCAAACTTGAGTGCCTTAAGTCTTGAAACAATATGGTACTTCTCCATAATGTACTCCCTTACATTTTCTCGACCCTTATACTTCATAGACATCAAAGAAGTCAGAAGTGTAGTCATTTCAACCTTGTCATTTTTGGCAAAACGTTTCTCAATTTGATCGAGAAAATCCTTGGCCTTATTAATCTCATCGGATTCTGTGCCCCTAAAGACTTCTAGAATGTTGTGTTTCATAATCATTAGACTCATGCGATTTGAACGATCTCACCTTTCAAAATCCTTTTTATCATCAGGAGTGCTTTCCACAGTGGGAGATGGAGGTTGTTCTTCCCTAAATGCATGGTCTAATTTCATACAGCCAAGAGTTATCAGTAAGGTCACTTTCCAATCCTTGAAATTGGTCCCATTAAGCATGGGAATAGAGTTTTTTTTTTAGGTAAAGCATGGGAATAGAGTTGACATTAGCAGTTATTGAATATAGAACAAAAACAAACAAAATAAGCTCACATGAGAATCCATATAAAACAATAAATTCAAATAATGGTTAATCCTATCACAAGATACCAGGCACAACATTAATATCAAGTCTTTGGATAGTAACATTAACTGTAAGCGATACTCTTGTTGTAGCAATCAAATATTGACAATAAATTCTGTCAAATTTGGACTGACATATTGTTCACATGGAATACCTTATAATTGTCACATATTTATTACCACAGATGTATATAAAATTCGGCGAAATATCAACTTACCTTTGGGTCAGTTAATAAACGCATGAATTACAAACACACAATCATCTTGATATTTTAAATAAATTAGTCTATACAAAAGAGATCACTTTGGTAATATTCTGTTTCAATTCATCTATTCAAAATATTAGACATTCTTAAGAAATCCAAAACCAAAATTTGAATTTGATTGTTATGCAGAAAGAATATCATTTCCTTAGCTTTACAATTTTACTTTATTTTAGATAGATAATGTTAAGATAATATCTATTTAAAATGATAACAAAACCATAACAGCCAATGTGATGTATATCTATCTGAAATAATAACAAAACCGTAACAGAACCATTTTGATAATATCAAATTGTAAAATTAAACAGAACATTAACAGAAATTGATAACAGAAAACAAAATTAATTAATCCCGTATTCTGTAACCTCTAACATCAGCCAGGAGAGAGAGAGAGGGGGAGATCACACAGTAGCACGAAGAGAAACAGAGGCAGCAGTAGGGATGGCATTCGGATTCGGGCCACTCGGGCCGGGTCGGGCCAGGTCGGGCCAGGATAGCCTGGGCTTTGCCCTGTCCTGGGCTTACCTGGGCCGGGCTCGAAGACATCGCGGGCCGGGTCGGGCTGGGCTGGGGGGGGGGAACCCTGGCCCGGACCTGGCCCCCGGCCCCAATGGTGGGGGCCGGACCGGGCCGGATCGGTTTTTTAGGGGATTTTTCTAATATATTAAAATTCAAGTATTAAATTGTAATTTCATAACAATTACAAAGAAACAAGTATTAAATTGATTTAACAAATTTGAATTTCTTAAATAAAATGAAGTACATGAATAAAATTTCATACAAATTAGATCAAATTACAAAACAAGAGAATTACTTGAATTTAGAGATCGAGATGGCCTCTATTTAGATTAAAGAGAAGACATTGGACTACTGTCGTGCACTTCTACTTAACCTAAATATAGAATCTCATCCCCTACATTTCTCAATTAATTACAATATATTGTACATCATTTTAATGTCAATCGACTAAATCTAATTGTTCATTCATCGCTACTTGTTGATCCAGCTTGTGCTTAAGTAAGTCTTTAGTCCTCTCTTCCGCTTTCATCCAATCTTCGGCGCATACTAGCATCTCCAATTTTTTGGCTGTCAATCGATTCCTGTTCGGGTTCATTATCCTGCCACCAAGAGAAAAAGCACTTTTCGATGCAAGGGTTGACACCGGTGTTGTCAGCAAATCTCTAGCAATACGAGAAAGAATATTAAAAATAGCTTCATTGCTCTTCCAAAACTGTAACACATCTACTACATCTTCAATCGAACTTTGTGCATTATACCAATTAAACTCATTTGGTGAATTGGTTTTTGGTTTGTTTGATTTAATAAGATTTAAAATACTACTAGTTGCATGACTCTTTCCTTTTGCTAATATGTGGGAAGAAGAAGTAGAATCAATATTTTGTGTTTGTGTTTGTGTAGTGTTAGATTAATAAAGTCTATCATAAGTATCATATAACCTAGTCAAAGTATGCTCAAATTGACGAGTAAAAACAACATGATCAAAATCTTGTATTGCATCGTGTGGGGCATAAGTGTAAAAAATCTCAATTAAATTTTTTGTGCCATCTAGTTTAATCATAGGATTCATTGCACTAGCTACACAACATAACATAGGAAGTGGATGGAAACATTTTAAAAATTTAATATATGCCGCATTAACCATGTCTCCAATAAAATGGTCATTTTGCAAATCTTTAATTATTGTCATCATAGTAACAATTTCAAGTAAAATACCACTAGATATAGATGTATATGTTTTTGAAAATTGCAAAGTAGCACCATTAAAAAGTTCTAAAAATTTATACAAACTATTGGCAAAAAATCAAAAATCATCATCTAACATATAATTTTGCATACCCATTGCGACACAAAAATCTTTAGGATTAAAACGATAATGAAGAACAACACCTAATAAATCAAATGTAGAATTCCAACGATGTCTAACATCTTTAGGAAAACGTTTATATACAATTCTCCTGAGTTTACACCAATCATGAAAAGCTTGATATATTGGACCACTCAATGTAATATAATGAACACAATCTCTCATTGCATCAAGTTTATCAGTTCCATATTTTAGTGCATCTTGCACACAAAGATTTAAAATATAACAAGCACACCTAACATGAAAATTTTCGGGTTCTATAGGATCTAAAGTAAATTTCAAACTATCAATTGCCTTAGTATTATTAGAGGTGTTATCAAAATCAATAGAAAACACTTTATCATAAATACCAAAATTATTACATGCTTCCATAATGTGTGTGGCTATAATTTCACCCTTATGTGGGTATCTAACATATCCAAATGAAATTATTCTCTTTTGAAGTACCCAATCCGAATCTATCCAATGACATGTTACACACATCATTGGAACGCCGTTTACTCCTACCCACCCATCCGATGTTGAAGAAACTCTAGTGTTTAGTGATGTTAGTGTTGCTGTCAAAAAATTCTTATTGTAAACTAATTTACAATCACCCTTAACTACATTCCTAGCAATCTTTTTATAATGGGGTTTAAGGAGGGTTTTGCAAAAGTCTCTACATACCTACTTTCACCAAACAAATATGGTAATTCACCCGTAATTACTAACTTAGCCATTTTCCTACGAACGAGATCGTGATCGTAGCTATGACTATCTAATTGACCGGTTCTAGGATGTATTTTTTGTTGTGTGAGATTGTCTTCCGAAAATTGTAGTTGACATTTGCTTAAGTGACGTTAAAATGTAACTGATATGGCTAAAAATGGGGTTAAATCGGAATCGTCCAAATTTGGCGCGAATCTTGAAGTCCAGGGGTAAAACGGTAATTTCACCTACCAATGGATCTGAGATGGGTACTGGATCTTCTCATCAAAGATCCAATAACCCACAAACAGATCGGGTAAGGGTTTCAACCAGCAAGAAAGCCC
The DNA here is from genome assembly GCA_017893485.1 of Hemerocallis citrina. Classification (NCBI taxonomy): domain Eukaryota; kingdom Viridiplantae; phylum Streptophyta; class Magnoliopsida; order Asparagales; family Asphodelaceae; genus Hemerocallis; species Hemerocallis citrina. The sequence goes on from CM030362.1 coordinate 6,222,151, forward strand.
GATCCAGAAGGATAGAATTAGGGTTTCCGATTAGATCCTAATCAACGGCCCTAATTCATACGTATCCCTCCACTGGGAATTAGGGATCACATTCCTAATCTGTTTACAAGGAGAATATTCCTTATCAGATCACGGGGATTACATTCCTAATCCAGTCCCTAAGACGCCTATAAATACCCCCCATCCATCTCCATTAAGAGGTAATCAATCTTTCTCCAATTTTTACGCTCTTTCATAATCTTCCTAGATTACTGACTTGAGCGTCGGAGGGTGCGTCGCCGAGAACAACCCCGGTGTCTCGCACTTTTTGCAGGTTTATGGTGGGAGTGACGATCAAACTCCGACGGAATAGGTATACAGGTTTACTATTCAGTTTTCCTAAGAATCCACAAATACTATCTGTTTGCTCCCACACCAAATTTAGCGGTAACAGATTGCCGGCGTCTGTGGAAAACTAACGAATAGCAACCTCTCCTCTTCCCGTTGAACAGATCTTCTCCAGCCATGCCTCCTAGGAAAGTCAGATCAAGAGGGTCTAACAGAGGACCCAACCCCGATCAGCAGCAAGAAATTCCCATCCAGCCTACCCAACAGCAGGAGCAACTTCCTCCTCCAGCGGAAGACCCGCTCCAACAGGACCTTCCTCCTCCTCCTAATCAGCCACCTCCTAAGGGTCCTAACCCTCAGAAACAACCTCTTCACCAGGACCACGTCTCCATCCACAACGCCTCTTCGGACTCTATGGCCTCCCATCATCCCCGAGCTTCTGGTCTCCACAATACTGCCCTCAAACGGTAGAAGGATGAGGATCTTCGCCGCCATCAGGATGAAAAGCGGGCCCGAGAGGGAACCTCCCGCCAACACCGTCCGGATGAGCGGTCTCCTCGGCGCCGAGAATACAGAAGGTCCCCTATCCGAAGGGGGCGGAAAGAGTCCCCCGAGCATTACCGAAGAAGGCCACATTCCCCTGCAGGTCGGCAGCAGCCTAGGAACAATGAGGCACCCATCACCCGTGCCGAGTTCCAGCAGTTCCAAGCGACCGTCCTACAAGCCCTCAATCCCCGTCCCAACACCAATGCACCCAAGATCCCCTCTCCTCCTCCGGTCCGAAGCCCTCGCCGACGGTCTCCATCTCCTCCTCCTGCTCCTAGAAACTCCCGGTGTACTCCAAGTCCTCGTCGCTCTAGGAGTTACCGTCGCCGTAGCCCTCGCTCTCCCTCGTACGAGGACGAGTCTAGAGGCTCGGCTGATTACCGTCGAAGGGATGACGCTGTATACCGCCGTCTCCATGAGATGGAGAGGCGCGTGGGTCAGTTAGACCGAGAAGAAAAGCTTAGAGGGAGAACCCTTCGTCCTAGCAGACCTCCTTTCTTCCGAACCATAATGGATGCACCTGTGCCGATCGGCTTCAAGCCTCCTCAATTTGAGACCTACTCCGGGGAGACTGACCCCGTTGATCACATCGAAAGCTTCAAGACCCTAATGCTCCTCCATCAAGCTTCCGATGCCCTCTTCTGCAAGACCTTCCCCGCAACTCTCAAGGGCCCAGCTCGAGAATGGTACTCTCGCCTTGCCCCCTCCTCAATATTCTCCTTCGAGCAGTTCGAGACCCTCTTCGTCACCCATTTCGTAAGTAGCCGTAGAGCTGAGAAGACCAGCATCTCGCTACTGCACCTCCACCAGAAGAAGGGTGAGAAGTTGAGAGACTATGTGAAGAGGTTCACAGCTGAAGCCAGGTCCACAGCATCCCTCGACCAATCGGTCGCTGCGGCAGCGTTTCAATCTAATGTCCTCAATTCCAACCTCCGCTCCTCCCTCGCCAAGAAGCCCCCACAGAACTTCTCTGACCTCCTCCTCCGTAGTGAAAAGTATATTCGGGCCGAAGAAGCCGAGCACCGACCCAACTGGGAGGGGTCTTCCTCCGGGTTTAAGAGAAAGGGAACAGAAGAGGAAGGAGCCAAGAAGCTCCAGAAGGATAATGCCGGCCAGCGCCGACCTCCCACCAGATTCGAGAAGTTCACTCCCCTCACCACTAATGTCTCTACTATTCTGATGGAAGTTGAAAAGGAAGGGATCATACCTCCCGCTCCGAGGATGAACACCCCTGCCAAGAAAAGAGATAAAGAGAAATGGTGCCGCTATCACCGGGACCACGGGCACGACACCAATGATTGTCGCGCCTTGAAGAACGAGATAGAAGCCCTTATCCAGAGGGGGGGCAGCTGACCAGGTTCGTAAGAAAGGACCGAGCCGAACTTCCTCCCTCACCTCGGGGGGCTAATAAGCGTCCGGAGCGCGACGAAATGCCTGACTTCGAGGAAGAGCGTGTCCTCCACCTCATTCATGGGGGCCCAATGGGGGGCTCCTCAAACTCCGCTCGGAAGGCATTTATAAGAGAAGTCAACTCGGTCCGAGCCACCCCTCCTCCTAAAGGTCTCGGAGTGCCCGTCACATTCTCAGACGAAGATCTTGAAGGTGTCCGCATCCCTCATTGTGACGCGCTCGTCATCAGCCTCCACATGGCGAACTTCAAAGTGGAGAGGATCCTAGTGGATAATGGGGCAGCTCCATTAACATCCTCTTCCTCGCCGCTTTCAAAGGCCTCAAACTCTCCCGAGACAGACTCAAGCCCGCCGGCTACACGCTTCACGGGTTCACGGGAGTACCAGTGACTATCTAAGGGGTGATCACACTCGATGTAACCGCTGGCCAAACTCCTACCACCCGAACGGAGCCGATGGACTTCATGGTGGTAGATGTCCCTACCGCCTACAACGTCATATTGGGTCGGCCCGGCCTAGCAGCCCTTGAAGCCGTCCCCTCTGCCTATCACCTCAAAATGAAGTTTCCGACTCGGGCCGGAGTAGGAGAGGTAAGGGGCAATCAGGAAACAGCCCGTAGGTGCTACATGACCTCTACCCTCGGACCAGACCTCTCCTTAGAAACTCTGGAAATCCCCCAAGATGCTCCCCGGCCGACGTCCGAACCGGTAGACGAATTGGAGGAAGTGCTCTTCTCTGAGCAGGATCCAACTCGCAAGTTCTTTGTTAGCAAGACCCTCCCGTCCGCCCTATGCTCGGATATTGTACAGTGCATCCGAAGGAACCGGGACCTCTTCGCTTGGTCAGCTGCAGATATGCCCGGAATTTCCGAAGAGCTCCTAGTCCACCACCTCAACATTGTTCCGGGGTCCAAACCGGTTCAACAGAAGAGGCGCAAGTTTGCCCCCGAACGCCAGCTAGCTATAAAAGAGGAGGTGGACAAGCTCTTGAAGGCCCGGTTCATCCAGGAGGTAAACTACCCCGAGTGGTTGTCGAATGTAGTAATGGTAAAGAAGTCGAACGGGACTTGGAGGATTTGTATTGATTTTACCGATCTCAACAAGGCTTGCCCCAAGGATCCCTTCCCTCTTCCGAGTATTGACACTCTGATTGATGCCACCTTGGGACATGAACTCCTCAGCTTCATGGATGCCTTCTCAGGCTATAACCAGATCCGGATGTTCCCCCCGGATATCCCGAAGACATCCTTCGTGACTGATCAAGGCCTCTATTGCTACAGGGTCATGCCTTTCGGCCTGAAGAACGCAGGAGCAACATACCAACGCCTCGTCAACAAGGTTTTCCAAGCTCAAATCGGCCGAAACATGGAGGTGTATGTTGACGACATGCTTGTGAAAAGCATCCGAGGTGTTGATCATGTGACCGACCTCCAAGAAGCGTTTGACGTTCTGAGAAAGCACAACATGAGACTCAATCCGAACAAGTGTGCGTTCGGTGTCTCGTCAGGGAAGTTCCTCAGCTTCATGGTTAGCCAACGAGGAATTGAAGCAAACCCTGAGAAAATCAAGGCCATATTAGACATGGCCCCTCCCAAAAATGTTAAGAAAGTTCAGAGATTAACAGGCCGCCTAGCCGCCATAGGGTGCTTTCTCTCGAAGTCCGGGGAGAAATGCCTCCCTTTCTTCAAGGCCCTCAGGGGGACTAAAGGTTTTGAATGGGGGCAGCAGCAACAGGAGTCCTTCGACCAACTCAAGGCTTATCTCGTCAATCCCCCTCTCCTCAGCAAACCGATCCCTAGTGAACCCTATTCCTCTACCTGGCAGCCTCCGAGCAGACCCTCAGTGCAGTTTTAGTGAGGGAAGAAGACCGGGCTCAGAAGCCCATCTACTATGTGAGCAAGGTGCTTCGGGGTGCCGAGCTCCGATACCCGAAGATAGAAAAGATGGCTTATGCCCTGGTGATGGCCGCGAGAAAGCTCCGCCCGTACTTTCAGTCCCATTCGGTGGTCGTTCTTACCGACCAGCCGCTGAAGCAGGTCCTCCACAAGCCCGAGACCTCGGGTCGCCTTATGAAGTGGTCTATCGAGCTGAGCCAGCACGATATAACTTATCAGCCTCGGACCGCGATCAAGGCTCAGGCGTTAGCTGAATTCATAGTTGAGAGTACTATCCCCGAGTCCAGCCAAACAGTGAAGGGACCACCCGTCTGGTCGGTTTATGTTGACGGATCCTCCTGGAACGAGGGAAGCGGGGCAGGGGTCATTCTGGCGGGCCCAGATGACTTCATCCTCCAATACTCCCTCCGCATCAATTTCAAGGCCTCGAACAACGAGGCAGAATACGAGGCGCTCATAGCTGGCCTTGGGATGGCTCGAAATGCAGGGGCCCAATGCCTCCGGATCTTCAGCGACTCTCAGCTAGTTGTGAATCAAGTTCTCGGTGAGTATGAAGCACGTGATGACAGGATGGTTAAATACGTGGCCAAAGTCAAGAGCCTCATGGCACTGTTCGAAGAAGCCCTCCTCCAAAGAATCCCCCAAGAAGAAAATGCTCAGGCCGATGCCCTCTCCAAACTAGCCTCCTCCTCCCTTCAAGGTCTCGAGCAGACCGTTTTGATAGAAGTCCTTCTGAAGCCAAGCATAGAGGACGAAACTCTCGACTCCATAGAGACGTTGCCTGTCCTTCTCGAAGACAATTGGATGAAATCCCTCATCGAATTTTTAAGTGAAGGACTCCTCCCCGAGGATCCCAAGGAAGCTCGAAGAGTAAGAACCCGAGCCGAGCGTTACACACTGATCGGAGGAATCCTATACAAACGCTCCTTCACACAGGTCGACGGCAGGCCGTACCTGAGATGCCTCTCCCCCGGGCAAGCCGACTATGCCCTGGAACTTCACGAGGGCATTGGAGGAGCACATTTGGGTTCCAGAGCCCTAGCACGCAAAGTGTTGAACTACGGATATTTCTGGCCCACTCTCCTACGAGACGCCGAACGACATGTTCGGCAATGCAGCTCCTGTCAGAAGTACTCCGACATCCGATGCCTCCCACAAGCTCCACTCACTTCCCTATCAAGTCTGATCCCCTTCGCGATGTGGGGGATGGATTTACTAGGGCCGTTTCCGCCAGCTCCCGGACAGTTCAAGTTCTTAGTCGTGGCAATTGACTATTTCTCGAAATGGATAGAGGCCGAGCCCCTGGCCACGATCACCGAGAACAAGGTCGTTCAGTTCTTCTGGAAGAGCGTGATCTGCCGATTTGGCATCCCCAGGGTCCTAATAACAGACAACGGAACCCAGTTCACTGGGGCTGCCTTCCGAGCTCTATGCGAAGACCTTGCCATCCAACACCGGTTCTCCTCCGTCTCTCATCCTCAGTCGAATGGCCAAGCCAAAAATGCTAATCGACAGATCCTCTCCGGCATTAAGAAGAGGTTAGATAAGTGTTCCAAAGGCTTATGGGTCGATCAGCTTCCCAACGTGCTGTGGAACTACCGCACCACAAAACGGACCCCCACAGGAGAGAGCCCATTCAATCTCACCTATGGGTCCGAGGCCATCATCCCCCTAGAAGTCGGAATACCCTCTCCTCGTCTGATAGCTTATAAAGAAGAGCAAAATGCCAGAGAGCTCAGAGAAAGTTTAGACCTGATAGATGAGATCGGAGAAAGAGCTGCCATCCGACAACAAAGCTACCGAAGAAGGATTGAGATGGCATACAACAGGAAAGTCCGTCCTACCGACCTCAAAGAAGGGGACCTGGTCCTCAGGAAATTAGCCATCTCTTTCCCCGGTCAGAAGAGCAAACTCGCTCCAAATTGGGAGGGACCTTACAAGATCTCCAAAGTAATCCACCCCGGCACATACAGACTAGAAGATCTCGAAGGTAGGGAGATCCCCAGGACTTGGAATGCCGACCATCTCTTAAAATACCAAGAGAGAGCACCAACGCCTCTCTAAGTACTTCGAGATGTTGAACCGTTCCACTCCTATTACTTGTAATGATTTTCTTTCATTTTTTCCTTGTAATAACGGCTAGCAACTTTAGAAGCAGCCGACTATTAGTCATTAATAAAGAAAGTTTTTTCATATTCTACTATTGTTTACATCTCTCTGCTTTTAACTCTTCAATCTAATGATGGTTCGGAGTCCAACACTTGGCTCGATTCTACTTCGCAAGTTCGCTCCTAAGCGAGCTAGAAGTAGTACGCCATTCAGAATTGCTCCCACAACCGTTGAACTAATCTAACGATGGTTCGGAGTCCAACACTTGGCTCGATTCTACTTCGCAAGTTCGCTCCTAAGCGAGCTAGAAGTAGTTCGCCATTCGGAATTGCTCCCACAACCGTTGAACCAATCTGACGATGGTTCGGAGCCCAACACTTGGCTCGATACTACTTCGCAAGTTCGCTCCTAGGCGAACTAGAGGTAGTTCGCCATTCAGAATTGCTCCCACAACCGTCGAGCCACTCTAGCAAAGCTCCGGAGTCAAACACTTAAGCTTGAACGCGTTCCGCGAGCTCACTATTCAGCTCATCTCGCGAGACCGCAAGATTGGGCGACCGAAGCGCAGCTCGGCACCACTAGCCGAACGCCCACCTCGCCGATCCGCGAACAAGCAAGAGGCCGGCCTAGGGGCCTCGGCATGATGAACACAGCCACAAACAAGACAACTACACAAAACTACAAGGGACATGCAAGTTCGAGAAAGAAATATTATTGATAAATGGGATACAGTACAAAGCGACTCTTCCATACAGCAAGATTACAAGGCGTTGAAAAGTGAAAGTTACAATGCCGACTTATTACACTTAGGATAAAATACAAAAGCTACCAGAAATAAGGTTTTCAGCGCTTCCTTGGCGCCGGGGCGTTCCGCTTCAAAGACACTCGAGGGCGACGAAGCTTATCTCCGGAGCTCGACCCCAACCCGGCAAATTGAGACGAATCCTCGGCACCGCTCCTAGCAGCAGCTCCGACGGATGCTCCGCTCGACGAAATTGCCACAGAGCTTTGCGCGTCCCCCGGACTAGGATGGCCGATGCGCTGACGAGTCACCATCTCGTAAAACGTAATGCCCCGATCACTTTCGGCGCGAGTGCACGAAGTGCTCCTGACGTTGATTGGCCCCGAGCGCGGTTTTAGGCGAGCGACCTCCGCCTCTAACTCGGAGATCTGCCTCCTCAAAGAGTCGTCCTTTACGTCGACCTCGAAGCGAGGTGGTATCGCGGAGTCCGGCACACCCGAACGACTGGCTATCAGACGACGAAGGTGAGTGACTTCGATGCTTTTGTCAACCGTAGCCCTCTTCAGCGCGTCGACTTCGACCGTCAGCTCGTCCCGTTCAGCCGTCAGCTGGGCCACCTCGGCCGTCAAGCCCTCTCCCTCTGTCCGAAGCTCCGTCTCTACAGTTTGCAGATGGTGAATCTCGGAAAGCAGGTCGTCCCTCTCTGCCGTTATTTTAGACAAATTGTGCCGAATGCACTGAATCCGAAGCCCGTTGCTGAAAGCGGTCGGCGAATATTCATCCTTTCCTGTGGGAGTCATCTCGGCGATCCTGCTCTCCAGACGTCGGATCTCGATGTCTCGCCGACCGAGGACGAGCTGAAGATGGTTCTGTTCGCTTTCGGCTTGGCGCAATCCGAGCTCGACTTCATAGAGCTGCTCTCGGCACCTCGCCAGGCACTGCCTCTTCGCCCCTAAGCCAGCCTCGGCTCGAGCTTTGTCATCCGAGCGAGCGGGCTCGACGTCTTGAGCAACCACCATGAGCTGAAAAGAAATCAAGAAAAACAGCAAAATTTCAAACACAGCCGTAGTCAAACACTTCAGAAGTTTTCAAACAAACTTTCAACAGTTGATGAGAAAAGACAAAGATACAGAGCCGGACTCCAACACTTCAAAATTTTTTCATTCATTTCAAAAACAGCGGTGGCCAGTCCGCTATTAGGCGTTACATTTCAAAAAGAAAGAAAAACAAAAACAGAAGAAAAGAAGAGCGGAGTCAAGGCGCGACCTCTTTCCCCAGGCGACGAGAGCGAGTGGGGGTCGACTTCTCCGAGGGGGACACCACTGCCAACGAGGTAACCACGGTGCTGGGGACCTCTTCGGTGACTTCAACCTCAGTCTCGGCTTTGTCCTCCCCTTCTTCATCTTCCCCCTCTGATTCGGGGTCGAAGCCCTCGACGTGGCCCGGGAACAGCCTCCATCCCGAGACGTCCACTTCGGGGTACTCCTTCGACACCCGGGCGATGGCTTCGGCATAAGCCTTGGCCATGTTCTGGGCGAGGTACCCCTGCGCCTTCGCCAAGGTCGCGTCCTCTGCCGCCTTCACTGCCGCCGCCTTGGCCTCCTCGGCTTCGGCCAACTGCTTGGCCGCCCCCTCCTTCTGACGAAGAAGGTCACCCTCGAGCCTCGCCACCTCGGCCTCGAGGTGTTCGATCCTCGCCGCCCTCCCTTCGTGCTCGATGCGAAGCTTTTCGAGCTCGTTCAACATCCGAGCATTCTCGTTCCGAGCCTGGTCGGACTCCTGCTTCAGCTCCTTCTCAAGAGCTGTCAGCCTTTCGGTGAGGTGTCCAAAGTGGACGATGATCTGCGACGAAAAAGAAAAATAAAAGAGGACCGAAAGAGTTAAAAAAATTATGGCTAAAAAAATTCAACAACCACAAAAATCCAACACTTACCAAAACCGCCGAACGAGCAATCTCGATGACGTCGTCGCCCTCTTGTCCGGCCTCCATTGCGGCTCGGTCCTTCGGCGTGGCGAGGTGCTTGACGGCCTGCATGTTCGCCAATGTGTTGCCGAGGAACCCATCGTGCTTCCGGACTTGCCAGTCCGGGATGTGGATCCTCTTGTGCTCCTCCGTCAGGAGCTCCTCGGCTGCCACCGTCAACGATGACGTCGTCATTCCGAGAGCTGCGGCGATAGGGAACTCGCTGACCCCAGCCGATGCCGAGGTCCCGGCACCACCGACGACCGGGCTGTCGAGGGTCACCACCTCCTCGACCGATGCAGCGATCCTCGGAGCCTTTGGGGTCGGCAACTTGGTTGCGACCCTCTTGCGCTTCTTCGGCGCCTTGCTTGCAAGGCCTGCCCTCAGAGCTAGCACCGCTTCGTAGTCCATCGCCTCTGCATTAAAGACAAATTTCGTCAGAATAACGGGACTTGAGCAAAATAAGATACGAAAAACAAAACAAATAGAGGCCGCGTACTAGGATCTACACGGCAGAGCCCTCCCTTGTACAATACGTCCTCAGTCAGCTCCCTCCAATCGTACTTTGGCCGGTCGAGGAGAGTCCAGACTGCCTCTTCTTCTTCAACGCGAAGCTTCGGCAGCGCCCTCACCCTCTTCGGCACTCCTTCCACCCAACCGGAGGGGATCGGCCAGGCCTCCGGACTCTGTACTATCATAAACTTCTCCCGCCAATGCTTGATGGAGTCGGGGCATATGACGAGCCTGCCGCCGTGCCTCGGGGCCAAATAATATCGGTACTCCGACTTGTTCCCTTGATGTAGCCGAGATAGTGTCCGAAGCACGTTCAGCTGCGGCTCGATCCCTGCGGCTTGACAGTGAAGTACAAAGCCATTTATCACTCTCCATGCGTTCGGCATGAGTTGGATGGGGCTGACCCCGAACCAACCCAGCACAGTGACAGTGAACGTATGGAGAGGTAGCCGAGCTCCGGCGATGAAGGCGTCAACCGGCCAGCAACACATGGTCACTGGCAGCGGCGAGTTGGCCCTAACACCGGGGCCCGACAACATGAGCTCGTACTCATCCGAGATCTGGAAACAGTCCCGGATCACTCCCAAGTCCTCCTCGCGAAGGATCGACACCGTCTCGTCCGCCTCCGTCGTCTCCCTCGCTGCGTTCTACTCGAAAGACCTCCCCCTCCCGTGAACAATCCTCTCGGCTTGATCCTCCGGAAGCTCCCGAACTCTGTGAAGCCCGGTCAGCGGCCCCGGCAGTCTTCCGAACTCCCCCATGCACTTCGGATCCTCCACAATCGAATCCTTGCCGAACACCTTCTTGCCCTTGGGGGGAGTTGAACCTTCAACGTCTTCGAGGGAGGGCTCGGACCAAGAGATCGACTCGGAGACAGAAGCAAGAGACATAGTTGTATAAGTATAAGTTACCTTGAAAGGTTAGCTGCCGGAAAACTTCGCCGGAAAACGAACGTCGACCACCGGGAGTACTCGCTTAAACACAAAAGATCGCCTGAGCAAAAGAGAGAGAGAAGTGAGAAATGAGAGTGGGGGGGGTGGGGTTTTATAGAGAAGGGTGCGCTAAACGAGGATAATGGGCTTGTACTACCGGCCCATTTGCACAAAACGACAAAAGCGACCTCAATCGTCGCCTTGTTTACCACGCCTGGCCATACACCGCATTAATTACTGTCCCATCTGACAGAAGCTCAGAAGTCACTGCATTAAATGAACGTCTCATCTGTCAGAGCTGTCAGAAGTTCAGAGGGCGCGCAAAGGCTACAAACTCCTACGCCAAAAAATGACAAGTTACGGACCTTGGCACCAGCTGCCGAGCGCTCTTGACTCCGACCCAGTTACGGGGAAAAACTGGGGTTCGGCACCAGCTGCCGAGCGCTCTTGACACCGACCCAGTTACAGGGAAAATTTGGGGTTCGGCACCAGCTGCCGAGCACTCTTGACACCGATCCAGTTACGGGAAAAAACTGGGGTTCAGCACCAGCTGCCGAGCTCTCTTGACACCGACCCAGTTACAGGAAAAATTTGGGGTTCGGCACCAGCTGCCGAGCTCTCTTGACACCGACCCATTTACGGGGGAAAATTGGACCTCGGCACCGGCTACCGAGCACTCTTGGCACTGACCCCGTTATGGGGGAAAAATCGGGGGTTCGACACCACCTGCCGAGCGCTCTTGGCACCGACCCCGTTATAGGGGAAAATTTGGACCTCGGACCTCGCCAGCACTCACGACCGAGCCGAGGTCCTCCTCCTCTTAGGAAAGAGGCGCCGAACCACCTACAGACATCGGTCCTCCGGCCAGCGAGCTCTGGAAGGGGTCGGAAGTGTGATACAAGCATGTATGCCCCTCAACGACGGAAAACGATCGCCACTGCACCAAGAGATCGCGGAAAAACAATTAAAAATTTGGAGGGATGAGGAAGAACTCCTGAAAAGCGGTTGTAGGCTTGGGAAGCATCTTCTAGTTCCCAAACAAGCAGTTGTTGCCAAGAACAATCTCCTAAGACCCCCGAACGACGAATTGACGCTTCGCGAAGATAAGAGCATATTCCTGCAAGAACACCACATGACCATGAGAGCTCATGAGCAACTCAGAGTCAATCCACTTGAAAAATTACCTCACTACCCCCTTTGAGATTCAAAACCCTCCATTTGGACTCCGATACAACTCCACTAGCCATTAAAACAGTTGAACTACTCCTCAAAGGCTGATCAAACTCAGTCTTTAGGAGTGGGGGGCTCGTGATATGGCTAAAAATGGGGTTAAATCGGAATCGTCCAAATTGGGCGCGAATCTTGAAGTCCAGGGGTAAAACGGTAATTTCACCTACCAATGGATCTGAGATGGGTGCTGGATCTTCTCATCAAAGATCTATTAACCCACGAACGGATCCACTTTAATCGGGTAAGGGTTTCAACCAGCAAGAAAGCCCGATCCAGAGGGATAGAATTAGGGTTTCCGATTAGATCCTAATCAACGGCCCTGATTCATACGTATCCCTCCACTGGGAATTAGGGATCACATTCCTAATCTGTTTACAAGGAGAATATTCCTTATCAGATCATGGGGATTACATTCCTAATCCAGTCCCTAAGACGCCTATAAATACCCCCCATCCATCTCCATTAAGAGGTAATCAATCTTTCTCCAGTTTTTACGCTCTTTCATAATCTTCCTAGATTACTGACTTGAGCGTCGGAGGGTGCGTCGCCGGGAACAACCCTGGTGTCTCGCACTTTTTGCAGATGTACGGCGGGAGTGACGATCAAACTCCGACGGAACAGGTATACAGGTTTACTATTCAGTTTTCCTAAGAATCCACAAATACTATCTGTTTGCCCCCACACCAAATTTAACGGTAACAGTAACCATGTCCGATCCTAATTTAAACTTATATGGTGTTTGACACTTCTTCCATATTTTTAGTCCTACACTCTTATCATTTTGTGAAGGGACAAAATTGAAAAAGTTGTGTACTTCGGAAGTAGTCCCTCTTGTTTTACGGGATAGAGAAGGACATTGTTCCGATGGTTGCGGTTCTACATGATCTTCTATTTCTATACGATTTGAGTGTGTTTCATTCAAATCAGGAAAACTAATATAATTCATGAATGTTTCTTCACTATCTATATATGGATTTGGAATGGAAGGAATGTGATGACTAGTGGACTCTTGACTACTATGTCTACCACTACGTGATCGATTAGAGGCCATTTAAATATTAAAAACTAGTGTATGTATAGTTAGAGAGAAAGCAAGTGTATGTATGTTTTAAAAATTAAAAAGAACAACAATCTATCTCAACTAAAAAATAACAATAATAACAAGAACTAGTGAATGAGTAGTGTATGTATGTTTTACGACTTTACCAAATTTATAAATAAAATCTAAAAAAATGAGGGGAAGAAGTTCAAGAAAACCCAAACTAATTAAGAGATATAGATGAGAAAAATCAACTATGTTAAATCTACAAATTAAACAAATGCTAAAATACCGTATGAGTGTTTGAAGTTTGAAGAATGAATGATGAGAGAGTTGGGACTTGAGAGCTTGTAGTAGACTAGTAGTATTGATTGCTATTGTTGATCACTTGATTGTTGTTGATTGTAGATTTCTTGATTATTGTTGTTGATCACTTGATTGTTGTTGTAGACTAGTAGTATTGAGAGATAGTAGAGAGAATGAGAGATTTGAGTGAATTAGTGAAGAGAAATGAAAGAAATGATGTGATATATATAGAATATGCAAATTTTTTGATTTCCTAAAGTACCCCCCAAAACTAGCCAGTATAGATCCGTTGGGGGGCAATTTGGTAAGTTTAATTATTTTTTTCTAAAAAAAATTACTGTAGCAACGGTCTGCCCGGACCCGGCCCGAGCCCGGGTGGGTCGGTTCAGTAGGTCCCGGTCCTCAACCGGGTCGGGCCAATCCGGGCTTTTTCCCCAAAATGCTGAACCGGACCAGCCCCAAGGTATGGGAGCCGGTCCAGGGTTGAGACCGGGAAAGAGGGGGGCCGGGCCGGGACCTGTTGCCACCCCTAGGCAGTAGTGCTCCCCTTTATCTCTCCTCCTAGGCGGGCCCCACCATGCGCCACGTCACCCACGTGGGGTGACACCAGCAGCCAAGCCAACCAATTCTCTGCCTTTCCCCGTGGGTCCCCATCCAATAATTAACTCAAACACAATTATCCCCATACAAAACTCTATGGACAAACTTTATTAATTACTGACATCTTAGAAATCTGTATCAAAATCTAAAACCACAATGACAGTTAAACAAGAAACCCTAAATTTCTTAAACAAAAATAATCAGTTCTTCAATTAATTCATCAAAGATGACTCTGATACCGGTTGATGAAATTTTATATACACTTAAGCAACATGCATAAAACATTGATAATAACCTAAATCATGTTTGTATAGATCTAGTTCTTAATCATGTTACAAAAGTGCTTTAATATAAAATCCTAAATCATGTTACTATAGATCCTTTGCTAAATCAAAAGAAGAAGAATATAAAAGCGGAAGCACTAACTTGAAGCCATTGATGTCATTGATGGAGATTGGGCACAAGATTTGGATCTTCATATATGATACATATTCATATGAGAGTCTCTCCTTTCTTTACTGTTAATGGGGTGACAGATAGAATAGGATGATACGTATATATAGGGGACCACAACCCTAACAGATAATTAGTAATTTCCAATTTTGCCCATTACAAAATTAAAAAATTACTTTACGGTTTCTACACCTAATATATCACACTTTATATTATATACTTTTAACCCATCACTTAATCTTGGTTAGATCACTTTAATTTAGGTTAAACTTTAGAACAGCAATTATACATTTAGTTACATATGTGAGCCCACATAGATTATTTTCCAATATTGTCAAGTTGCAACCATATCGTCAACACTCTGTAGCTCAGCAGTTCACACAGGGTAGCAAAGTGGTTTTATGGTCCATTTCAGGTGTTGAAGCGCATTGGTTCTGTCGATTACAAGCCGTGTTTGCCTCCAGGTTCAAAGATTCACCCAGTTTTCCATATCTCCTTGTTGCGTCGTTGTAGAGGGGATACAATGACGGTGACTAGTAGCCCACTACCAGATGATATGGTATCCCCAGCCATTGCATTGTCACCGGTGTCCTGTGTTACAAAGTAGGATTTTGTTGATGAAGTGTTAGTGAGTTGGGAGGGTCTGCCTGCCTGAGACTGATGCGGCCTGGGAAAATTCATCTGCCATGAGTAAAGCCTTTCCTCAGTTTGACCTTGAGGACTAGGTCGTTGTCAAAGGGGGGCAACAATGTTGCAGATTCAAAGGAGGAGGGAACTGATCATGATGAAGGAAGAGCAGTTAGGGTGAGGAGGAAGCCTAAGAGGCTACTGGATTAGTCCGAGGTCTTGTGTACCTGCAGACGGTCCTGAAACACCGGGGTTTGTCCCGGTGGCGGACCCTCCGACAATCTAGTCAGTCTCTGTGAGAGAGTAGCAATAACTAGGTGAATTTAAGTGGTAAAAGATTGATTACCTCAAAAGGTGGGTGAGGGTCTAGTATTTATAGAGAATCCCAACCGGGTTTGGTTCCGCTTGGGGCCGGGTCTGGATCCGAAAGCCCATGGGCCTGATGTGGCAGAAGGTCCAGGGGATTTAGGGCAGACGTGGCAATACCAGGAGCGGTATAGGGCTGACGTGGCAAAACCCTTGGTGGTATTTGGAGCTGACATGGCTGATCGTAGGTCTCCTGTGCTTTTGGGAGAATCGGAGGGCCTAGGCTGTGCCAGGTCATCCCCATGCTTCGCCAGAAAGGGGGGACGGCCCGTGGGGCTGTCACGGATCGGATGCCGAGGACCACTAAGGCTCGTCGGATACGAGGAGGCCAGTTCTGTGGGGGTGAACTTGAGGTTCGGCGCCGACCCTGCAATGGTTCGAAGCCGAACTAAATTGCTATATTTACCTTTCTTGAGTGAGAGTTGTATTGGGCCCTGGTTGGGCCCCCCAGGCCATTTTTACCCTACCACACAAGCCCCCCACTCCTGCGGGGGTGCGGGAGCTAGCCGGGAAGGAGTGTTCATGGTCGTGGAAATGGGATGGCGAACCGTTGAATCTTCCGGAGAAGAGTACCCTAGTGTTCGACCCAACCTCGAGATGACGAAGAATTATGTGTCGACAAGGGTGATGGCGAGCCGTTGTTTCTTCCTGAGAAGAGTACCCTGGTGCCAGACCGAACCTCGAGATGAGGAGGGATTATGGGTCGGTAAGGGTGATGGCGAGCCTGTGTATCTTCTGAAGAAGAGTACCCTGGTGCCAGACCGGACCTCGAGCTGGCGAGGGATTATGGGTCGGTAAGGGTGATGGCGAGCCGTTGTTTCTTCCTGAGAAGAGTACCCTGGTGCCAGACCGAACCTCGAGATGAGGAGGGATTATGGGTCGGTAAGGATGATGGCGAGCCGGTGGATCTTCCGAAGAAGAGTACCCTGGTGCCAGACCGGACCTCGAGCTGGCGAGGGATTATGGGTCGGTAAGGGTGATGGCGAGCCGTTGTTTCTTCCTGAGAAGAGTACCCTGGTACCAGACCGAACCTCGAGATGAGGAGGGATTATGGGTCGGTAAGGGTGATGGCGAGCCGGTGGATCTTCCGAAGAAGAGTACCCTGGTGCCAGACCGGACCTCGAGCTGGCGAGGGATTATGGGTTGGTAAGGGTGAGGGCGAGCCGTTGTTTCTTCCTGAGAAGAGTACCCTGGTGCCGGACCGAACCTCGAGATGAGGAGGGATTATGGGTCGGTAAGGGTGATGGCGAGCCGGTGGATCTTCCGAAGAAGAGTACCCTGGTGCCAGACCGGACCTCGAGCTGGCGAGGGATTACGGGTCGGTAAGGGTGATGACAAGCCGCGGTGGTTTAGAGGGATTAAGCGGGGTGGTCTGCTGTCTTTGCGGAGCTTTGAAGGCGCTCCGGGATCTGTGCAGGTGTTCCAATTTTCTAGGGGCATTAATGGTGCCGCCTAATAAACGCATGGCGCATGGGCTTCCGTCGTTTGGTTTTCCCAACGCCATAGTGGCAGGACAACGGTGGAGGTTATAAATACCTAATTCCCCCCTGAGGATTCGATCACAGCAAGGGTGGTCCATTGGCCGCCAGAGGTGTCTGCTTCGGCGGACGTCTCTTTCTTGAAAAATTTTATCCCCCGATCCTGATTGGTGGTGACTCTGCCGTCCGGATCCTTTTTCGGTTCAGGCGGCCCTTACACGGTTGTCTGGCCCGAGAGAGATCCGGACGGGAGTGGTGCTCACCGTATTCTGGGCCTGAGGCTGAAGAGCCTCGGATATGGGGGGCGATCTGCTTTCCGATAGGGTCCCGGGCGATGGTGGCTTTTCTACCACCCTTGAACAGTTTGGGGTTTCGGCTGCCAAGGCTGTAAGCCCCCAGCTGTTCGTGGGTGAGAGGGGAGCCGACCGAGTCCTGGAGCCTGGGGCGCAGGCAATGGTGTCTATTCTCCCACCCGGGAACAATTCGGGGTTTCGGCTGCCTAGGTCGTAAGCCCCGAGTTGTTCGCGGGTGAGAGGTGAGCCAACCGAACCCTGGAGCCTTAAATCTTAAGTAAAACATTGCCTCCGCCGAGCACTCCATCCGAACCGACCCCTGTGCAGGGCTGCTAGCCTGGCACTGGGTGATGTCAGCAGCGCACGTTTCGAGGTCGTGGCGCGATTCTCCAGGTGGCAGTTGCACGTCAATCGGTGAATAGTAACTGTGGAAATCGAGGAGTCGTTTCTATCCTCTATAAATGTTCTCCCCTCTCCTCCCATCGCCCACTTCTTTCTTGCTCCTTACTTTTCAAAAATCTTCCAACTCTTCAGTGTTTGTCCCTTCAGTTTCCTGCAGTAGGCTCGTTCTTCCGAAGTGATCTCAGGTTAGCTGGTAAGTCTGTTTAGCTTAGGCACAGATGGACAGGGCTCAGTCTGGCTCGTCGGCGTCGACGTCTGGGGGGGGAGTGAAGCCTGTCTTCAAATCGACTTCGTGGGAGGAGACGGTAAGCGAGGAGGAGGTGGTACATAATGTGAAGCCGTTGCGATCTCGGAGGCATTTCGTGGCGGATAGTAGCGACTCTGAGGAGGGGGGCGGTAGTTCAGACGAAGTCCGGACTCCAGGGTTGGTTTTCGGAGAGGAGGGTGGTCCCGAAGGGGATGGCGCCGAAGGGCCTCGGAATCCGACCGGTCTGGCTCGATTGTCTACACCCTCACCGGAGCGAGCCAAGAAGAAGAGGGCTCCGAAGAAGAAGAAGGGATCGGGGATCGGCGGCTCGAGTCAGGTGCCTGTTTACGGTGACCTGACGATAGGATCGTCTGTACAACCCAAGCCTTTCCGTTGCTATCCCGACGATCTCTCCGATAAGGAGCTCTCTGGGGTCCAGCCGTCGTCGCCGAGCCGAAAGAGGGTGAAGGTGGACGCACACCCGACAGTTCTGGAGGCAGGCGACTTAGGGGCTCTGCAGTTGGCATACTACATAGGGTCCAGCTATGAGCTCATGTTGCCGAACTCTACTCTTCGGCCGACCGACCCCCTGCCGGATAGGTATTGCATCTTCCCTGTGGACACCTTTATCTTCGGACCGAGGCTGCCGATCCACCCATTCGTTCGGGAGGTGCTGAATTGGGCGTCCTTGGCACCGATGCAGTTTGGGCCGAACTCCTGGAAGCAGATCGTCTGCTTCGTGCTGATGTGCGAAGAGCAGAAGGTACCCCTGCGGCTGAATGTGTTCTGAGCGATGTTGATGATCGGCTCATCGTCAGAGGGAGTATACTATATCTCGCCTCGTGGTAAGGGGAAGGTAGTCCACGGTCACCCGGATTCTATCAAGTTTTGGAAGAAAAAATATCTGGTGATCCGGAGTGAGGATCCTTGGGATATTCCCACTCGGTGGAACCACTCTAAGCCGAGCTATGAAACGCCGAGGCCGGGGGACCTGACGGCTGAGGAGTGGAGGTTTGTTGAGCGCCTCCGTCTGTCGTACAACATCAATTGGGCGAAGGTGACAGAGGCCCACCTGGCGAGTGTTGGACTGAGCCCGGCCGTGCTTAGTATGTGGTTGTTTCTTTTTTCTCGATCTTCTTGTACTTTCTTGCTCATTGTTCTTAATGGATTTTTTTACAGACATGGATGAAGAATCGATTAAGGCGCTGAGGCTCGCTATGAAGAAGAAGAAGGCCGAGAAGAAGGGGGACGCGGTGAAGACGACCGAGTTGTCCCAGGTGGTCTTCGAGGTCCCAATTCAGCCGAGGGCCAAAAGGACTCGCTCGGAGATAGGCGGGGACGCGGTGGTTCAGGGGGGCTTGGATCAGGGCAGGGCTGCTGACCTTGATAAGGGGAAGGGTCCCCTGGTGGATACCGGGATAGAGGAGAGACTTCGGCGACCGTGGGTGCCGAATTGGTCGATCCGTGAGGGTGATTGCCTGGTCCGAGGGCGCCAGGCCGTGGAGGTTGCAGATAAGCTGGCGACCCCTCGGGACCGTTCGGATATGAAGGCCCAGACTCTGGACGAGGCGTACGTGCGTCTTGCGCAGGCCAATGTGCTGGTAAGTCAACCGAACCCACTTGCTTTCAGATTATGTCGCTAAGAAAGGTTTCTTAGTAAGAAAGGTTTCTTAGTATTGTCGGGCTACTGCAGGCGACCGTGCAGGGGGCCCACGTGAGAGGCCTTTATGAGGCAACTTTGCAGCGAGAGCGAGACCGGGCTGACAAGGCCGAGCAGGAGGTGAAGGAGTTGAAGGTAGAGCTCGAAGGTTCTCATAGGAGGGAGACGGAAATGAAGGCGGCCTTCGACAAGGAGAAGGAGGAATGGGCAAAGACGATGGCGGCTCAGAAGAAGATGTCGACGAAGAAGAAGGACGAGTTGACGGAGTCGTGTCAGCTCCTGGTGATCAAGGCCCAGGACAACTGTTATGCAAAGGCCCTCAGTCATGTGAGGCACTTCTATCCTACTATCGACCTGTCCAACTTCGAGTTTGATATGGAGATTGAGGGGACACCGAAGACCCCTGGCGAACAAGGGCCCGATGGTGACCAGGCTGCCGACCCCCCTGTGAACCCGACCGACACTGAGGTGGGAAAACTAGCTGTATAAATTTTGTCCTTCTTTTTCCTTCTCTCGATTGTATTTGCCTTCCGCGGACTGGCCACCGCATTTTTTGTATGGAGAAACTAAACTTATAAAAAGAGGGTTTTTGGCTGGCCAAGTGTTTTGACCTCGAATACTTCCGAACCTCCTTGCTTATATGTTTTAAGTGGGCTGGTTCTCTTGTAGGTTATGGCTCCCCCTCCTGAGGCGGACCCCCGTCGTTCCGACGTGGCGTGGCTTCGGAGCAAGGTTGAGGCCCTGGAGGCCACTTTGGTTCGGTACCGAAAGGGGGCCCGTGATACTGATGCGGCTTTCAATTACTACAGGAACAAGTCCGAAGCCCTTAGTGAGGAGGCAAGCCGGCTGAGGAGGGCAATGGCGGATCGGGAGCTCGGGGGCGTCGGTCTTGGATATACTATGTCTAGTTCCTCGGTGCAGAGGCCCTCCTCTGAAAAGCTACTTCGTGATGTGACAGTGGAGAAGGAGATGGAGATACACCGTTATAGGACGATGTTGGGCATCTCGATATCTTCCTCGGGGGGTCGGCGAGCGGAGGGGGTTCCCTCTGCGATGCTTCTGATGGAGCGTATGCGATCCGTTGATGCCCAGAGCTCCGTGGCCGGTGTGTCGACTGTGGCAGAACCGAAGGACCGTCATGACGAAGAGAGAGCTCCAAGTCGTTCGGTCGGAGTGATCCCGCCCCTCGCTGGATCCGAGGAGCCCTAAGGCGGTGATTTCCTTTAGTTTGAGATGAGTGGAGTGGTCCTGTAACGGTCTTTGTTTGTTTTCCCCGAATAAAATAAAAGAGTATGAAATAAAGAAATCTTTTCCTTCTTTGCTCTGGTCAGCAGTGTGGTGAAGGGCGGTGGAGGCGAGGTTTGGCTCCGTAGATTCGTGAGGGATCGACGTGGGGCAATAGGAAGACTCCCTGGTCCGGAGCTGGGTCGACCCTACCGAGACGCTTGGGGACGATACCGAAGCGTGAGCCTGCGTGCCGATCCCATTGTCCGGTACCAGGTCGGAGTTGCCGAGGTATTTGGATTTTAAAAAAAGAGACTTCTTTTATACCAGATAGGGAGGGTCGTTGAAGTGGCCCTTTACACACGAAAGCTTACATCAGTTTTAATTTACTTTAGTTAGGCTAGCACCTAGGTTCGCTCTTCCAGGAATTTCATTAGGTGCTCGGCGTTCCAGGGTCGGCTGATGGGTCGGTCATCCATATCCGCCAGTCGGTATGTACCAGGGCGGACAGCCTCGACTACACGGTATGGGCCTTCCCAGTTGGGAGCCAATTTCCTCTTCTTGGTTGGATCGGAGACAGATAGCTTTCGTAATACCAGGTACCCTGCCTTGATGTTTGTGGGGCGGACCTTCTTGTTGTAAAACCTCTCGATCCGTTGCTGGTAGATGCTTCTCCAGATTGAAGACTTCTTTCGTACCTCGGCGACGAGGTCCAGGTTGGCCCTCAGGCCGGACGCATTGTCAGCTTCATCGAAGGCTATGATCCGGGGAGAAGGTAATCCGACCTCGACGGGGATGACTGCCTCAGTCCCATAGGTCAGACTGAATGGTGTCTCCCCCGTGGGGATCCTCTGGGTGGTTCGGTGCGCCCATAGTACGCTAGGCAGTTCCTCTACCCACAGCCCTTTGGGGGAACTGTCGAGGCGCTTTTTGAGGCCGTCGAGGATTTGCCTGTTCGCATTGTCCGCTTGGCCGTTGGACTGAGGGTGGCAAATGGCGGAGAAACGCTGCTGGATGCCGATGTCCGTGCAGAAGGTTTGGAAGTTTTGACCTTGGAACTGGGTTCCGTTGTCTGTGACGAGGACTCGAGGGATTCCGAACCGGCAAATGATGTTCTTCCACAAGAACTGTTGCACCTGGCGCTCGGTGATGCTGGGCAGTGGTTCGGCTTCGATCCACTTGGTGAAGTAGTCGATGGCGACGATCAGGAATTTCTTTTGTCCCACCGCTGGGGAGAAGGGCCCCACAAGGTCCATACCCCACATGGCGAAGGGCGTAGGGCTTGCCAGGGACCGGAGATTGGCTTGAGGAAGCCTTTTGATAGGGGAGAATCTTTGGCAGGGGCCGCACCTCTTGACTAAGTCTTGTGAGTCTTGGAGCATGGTTGGCCAATAGTACCCCTGATTCAGGGCCTTCCGAGCAAGCGTCCTGCTCCCCATGTGGCATCCGCCGATCCCCTCGTGCAGGTCTCTGAGGGCGTAGCTGGCCTCGTCGCTGGTGAGGCAGCGGAGGTATGGTTTGCCGTCGGCCAAGGTGTACGAGCATTTGAAGAGGATGTCATCGATCATGACAAACCTTTCAGCTCGGACTCTGACTCGTCTGGCCTCGGCTCTGTCTTCAGGAAGCTCGGCACTGATTAAGAATCTTCGGATGGGAGTGGTCCAGTCGTCCGGGCTGGTCCCATCTTGCACACACATCGCTTTCGGCTCTGGGTCACTGATACTCGGTTTCAGGAGGACTTCTATGAGCACCGTCTGATCGAGGCCCTCGAAGGAGGAAGAGGCAAGTTTGGATAACGCGTCTGCTTGAGCGTTCTGTTCCCTGGGGACTCTGATAACCGTGGCGCAGCTGAAGGATGCCAGGAGTCGCTTGACTGCCGCCAAATACCTCATCATGCGTTCATCGCGGGCTTCGTATTCTCCGGTGATCTGATTGACCACGAGCTGAGAATCGCTAAAGGCCCGGATTTGCTTGGCTCCGGCACGGTTGGCGAGGGTCAATCCGGCGATCATGGCCTCGTATTCTGCCTCGTTGTTGGAGGCCGGAAAGTTGAGGCGGAGGGAGTATTGAAGTAGGAATTGGTCGGGGCCACGAAGGATGATGCCAGCCCCACTCCCTGTTTCGCATGACGAGCCGTCGACAAAGACCTCCCAGGTCGGATCCGACCCTTCGAGGCTAGGCTGCTCGGAGACGGTGCACTCAGTTATGAATTCGACGAGGGCCTGTCCTTTAATGGCCGCCCTTGGCTGACAGCTGATGTCGAACTGGCTCAGCTCGATTGACCACTTGACTAAGCGGCCGGAGTTTTCGGGCTTGTGAAGGACAGTCTTCAGTGGTTGGTTGGTCAGTACTTGGACGGAGTGGGCTTGGAAGTAAGGACGAAGCTTCCGGGCTGCCATGACCAGCGCATAGGCCACCTTCTCTATCTTTGCGTATCTCGTCTCGACTGGGAGGAGCACTTTGCTCACATAATACAGTGGCTTTTGAACCCCTTCCTCCTCTCGGACGAGGACGGCGCAGAGAGCGTTGTCCGAGGTGGACAGGTAGAGCCAAAGCGGCTCGCCCGGCTCGGGCTTGCTGAGGAGAGGCGGGTTGGCGAGGTATTGCTTTAGCTGTTCGAAGGCTTCTTGTTGATGGGTACCCCACTCGAAGCCTCCTTTTCCGCGCAAGGCCTTGAAGAAGGGGAGAGACTTCTCCCCTGACTTGGAGAGAAAATGGCCGATTGCCGCCAACCGACTTGTGAGCCTCTGAACCTCCTTGACATTCCGGGGCGGGGACATGTCAATAATGGCTTGGATTTTCTCGAGGTTTGCTTCAATGCCGCGTTGGCTGACGATGAACCCCAAGAACTTCCCCGTGGAGACGCCGAAGGCGCATTTAGCCGGGTTGAGTCTCATGTTGTGGCGTCGGAGGACACCGAAGGCTTCCTCGAGGTCGGCAACGTGGTCCGGCCCAGCCCGGCTTTTGACAAGCATGTCGTCGACGTACACTTCCACGTTGCGGCCGATCAGGTCTTTGAAGACTCTGTTGACGAGTCGCTGGTACGTGGCTCCAGCGTTTTTCAGCCCGAAGGGCATAACGCGGTAACAATAAAGACCCTGGTCGGTGACGAACGAGGTCTTGGAGATGTCTGGTGGAAACATCCGGATCTGATTGTACCCCGAGAATGCGTCCATGAAGGACAGTGGCTCATGCCCCGAGGTTGCGTCGATTAAAGCGTCGATGCGGGGGAAGGGGAAGGATCTTTCGGACATGCTTTGTTAAGGTCCGTGAAGTCGATGCAGATCCGCCAACCCCCTGTTGCCTTCTTCACCATGACGACATTAGCCAACCACTCGGGGTAGCTGACTTCCTGGATGAATCGAGCGGACAAGAGTTTGTCCACTTCTGTCTTTACAATTTGTTGCCTCTCCGGGGTGACTTTGCGCCTCTTTTGGACGATCGGCTTAGAGTCAGGGATGACGCTTAGTTGATGCATAATCAAGTCTTCGGAGATCCCGGGCATGTCGGAGGGCTTCCAAGCGAAGAGATCAACGTTGCGATGGATGCAGGCGATGATGCCCGACTTCAAGTCCTCGGAGAGCGAGCGGCTCACCCGGAACCATTTCGATTCATCCTTGGCATCGAACAGGACCTCTTCTAATTCGTCAACCGGCTCGGGAGCTGGGCCGTCCCTCTCGGGTTCGAGTTCAACGGCGTCGAGGGGGAATACACCCCCTCCGACGGCGGTTATGTAGCACGATCGTGCTGCTTCGTGGCTACCCCGGACGATGCCGACCCCTTGGGGGGTGGGAAATTTAAGTTTCAGATGGTAGGCCGAAGGTATCGCTTGGAGGGAGTTTAGTCCGGGTCGGCCAAGAATGGTGTTATAAGCCGCCTTGACGTTGATGATCATGAAATCCATGGATTCGGTCCTCTTGACAGGAGCCGATCCCGCGGTGACGTCGAGGGTAATAATCCCCTCTATTACGATCGGGACGCCGGAGAATTCAAGCAACGTGTATCCGGCTAGTTTGAGCCTCCCTTTGGATAATTTGAGACTTTCGAAGGCTTTGAGAAAAAGAATATTTACCGAGCTGCCGTTGTCGACGAGGATTCGGCGAACCTCATAATTAGCTATGTGGAGGCTAATGACGAGGGCATCGCAGTGGGGTAGGTGAACTCCTTCGAGGTCCTCTCCTGAGAAGGAGATTGGCAGAGGTTGTTGCTTGGGCGAGGGGCTGTATTGGACAGCATTCACCTCTTGGATGAAGGCTTTTCGGGAAGTATCGGATTCTCCTCCCATTGGCCCCCCGTGGATATAGTGCAGGGTGAATGGCGTACCCACGGCTCCCTCGGACTCGGGATCCCGACCCTGGATGCTGTTCGGAGTAGGGTTCGGAGGTGAGAGTCTCCGGTTCCTAGTACCTCGCCGATCCTGTGGGCCTTCCTCCCTGGGGGTCCGTCGGAGAGCTTCAAGAATTTCTTCTTGAAAGTCCTGGAATCCCTTGTGAGTGACGGGGGCTCCCTCGACCTTGTTCGGTCGGTCTGAAGGTTGCCTTCCGACGCGGCTGAGCGCTGGCCTCCGTCCCTCGGGCGGCGGTCTTGGATGGTTCGGGGCCGGGTTGGAAGCGGCCCTTCCCCTGCTGTGGGTGATCTGACGGTTGACGATTATTCCTCGTAGGTCGGGTTGGACTTGCCGGGTGACGCTCCTCTGGGACTCCTGATGGGGAGCCCTGTGTTTTGAAGTGTGTGGCCCGGCGTTAGCAGTTGGTGGGGGCGAGTCCCGTCGGTTGACGGAGGAAGCAGCCCCCTTGCCCTTGGAGGTCATGAGAGTTCGGCTGTCGAGGTCGCTCGATGGTCGGGCTCGGGTCGGCTTCTGAAGCAGTGTTCCCACAGACGGCGCCAACCTAATGCGGTTTATTTCTGGGAGACGTGTGGATGCACCAGGTGTGAGTTCGGACTCATTTTGTATTTGAAGAAGAAAGCTGCTCGTCTGACGACCCTCGGCTGACCGGGCGGAACCTGCGGCGACCTCGGAATGAGGCGGAGATCTGGGCTCGGATCAGAGGGTTCGGATCCGAGGTCTTGTGTACCTGTAGACGGTCCTGAAACACCAGGGTTTGTCCCGGTGGCGGACCCTCCGACAATCTAGTCAGTCTCTGTGAGAGAGTAGCAATAACTAGGTGAATTTAAGTGGTAAAAGATTGATTACCTCAAAAGGTGGGTGAGGGTCTAGTATTTATAGAGAATCCCAACCGGGTTTGGTTCTGCTTGGGGGCCGGGTCTGGATCCGAAAGCCCATGGGCCTGATGTGGCAGAAGGCCCAGGGGGTTTAGGGCAGACGTGGCAATACCAGGAGCGGTATAGGGCTGACGTGGCAAAACCCTTGGTGGTATTTGGAGCTGACATGGCTGATCGTAGGTCTCCTGTGCTTCTGGGAGAATCGGAGGGCCTAGGCTGTGCCAGGTCATCCCCATGCTTCGCCAGAAAGGGGGGACGGCCCGTGGGGCTGTCATGGATCGGATGCCGAGGACCACTGAGGCTCGTCGGATACGAGGAGGCCAGTTCTGTGGGGGTGAACTTGAGGTTCGGCGCCGACCCTGCAATGGTTCGAAGCCGAACTAAATTGCTATATTTACCTTTCTTGAGTGAGAGTTGTATTGGGCCCTGGTTGGGCCCCCCAGGCCATTTTTACCCTACCACAATGCTGATGATACGTTACTGTTTGGTTCGGCAGCGGAAGAGGAGATCATAGCTATGGGAACGGTTTTGAAGTGCTTCGAGGCATGGTCTGGTTTGAAGGTCAACTTCAATAAGAGTTGTGTAATTCAGCTGAGCGACAACTGTTCAACCCCAATCTCTGTGATTCAGCAGATGCTTGGATGCAATAAGGGGGAGTTCCTGCTGATATACCTAGGGATCCCGATTAGGCCTGGAAAGCTAACTAGGGAGGATTGGCAACCATTTATAGATAGGATTGAAAAAAGTTTAGCTGGCTGGAAAGGGAAATTGTTAACTCTGGGGGGCAGGATCACCTTACTGAATTCTGTAATCAACTGCATTCCGATCTATCTTATGTCCATTTATGAACTACCAGTATGGGTTATTCACAAGATAAATAAATGCAGAAGAAGATTTCTTTGGAAATGAGCGAGTGAAGGAGGTAAAGGGATCCACCTTATTAGTTGGGGAAGGGTTTGCAAAAGAAAAGAGTTTGGTGGATTGGGGATCATTGACCTTAGAGATATGAACAGAGCTTTGCTCAGTAAGTGGTGGTGGAAGTTGGCTAACCGACAGAACAATTGGTGGTGTAAGTCCCTCACTAATTATCGGACAAGGAAGAAATTCAGATTTGGAGGGAAAGGAGTAAACAGTAGGAAGTCCTTCTTTTGGAAAGGAGTGTGCAGGACGGGCGATGTTTATCATAGCAACACTCTCTGTAAGGTAAAGAATGGCAGGAATACAAGATTTTGGAAAGACAAATGGTGCGGTAATAACTCACTGATGGGACTGTTCCCCTCTGCAACAGAGGCTGTTTTAAACTCTTGTGAGCGACGTATGGAGGAACAATATATTGAGACTAGATGTCAACGGTTCTATTGATCAAGACTCAATCTGTCAACTACAACTAGTTAATAATTTCATTCGCTCAGAAGGAAATTACACTGATCAGTCGGAAGATGAGAGAGGGTGGTCATTGGAGGCGAATCGTAAGTTTACGATTTCCTCATTATACAAATGGCTGAATGATGGAGGAATTAGAAACGAGATAGCGGATATCATTTGGGGTGCTAGTGTTCCCTCTAAAGTTAAAGCTTTTTTATGGTTGGTGGATAAGGATGCGATCCTTTCGAAGGTGAATTTGAGGAAGTGGGAATTGTTGGATAATGCTATATGTAATAGATGCCCTCAGCACGATGAAGACACGAATCACATCTTTTTTCATTGCCATAGAGCTAAATGGGTTTGGGAGAGGGTGGGTCACGACTTCGGGGTCTTACAATGTCCAGGGTCTATGTATGAGGTTTGGGGGGACATTAGATCTAGCAGGATTAGAAAGGAAGATAGATTAGAGTGGGATCTCGTTGTTGCTTCAATTATGTGGAACCTATGGCTAGATCGTAACGACGTTTGCTTCAATAACATTAATCATAGACTATCTTTCCTGATACACAAAATTTACTTCTGCTGTTATGAATGGACAGGGCTCCTCAAATCCAGGAAGAAGATGCGCATGGGCGAAGAGGAGAAGTAGTTCTCAATTGGCGGAATCGATTACTCTTTTGACGAAGATCACACAGCTTAGGATTCAGTAGATGCTTTTATATTTTGATGCTTTTTGAGTGATCTTGTACTTTGTTTCATGCTTATTGTGGACGTCTAGATTAGAGATCTTTTATGCTTTGGGCCTACGGGCTAGGGCTGTATCTTTATTTCTGTTCTGCTTCGTTAATTTCTCTTTAATGAATCGATGACGCAGTCATCTTTTAATCTTAAAAAAAATAAAAAATTAAAAATTAAAAATTAAAAAAAAACATTCTGTGTAAAATAAAATGCGTTGTGGTACTCCACTATCTCATAAAACGTACATGGCCTATTATTTAAATGAGGAATATTGCTTTTTAAGGCTAACAAGCAACCAGTAAAAAGCTAAGAATGTAAAAGAAACACGCATCTCAAAGCACATTTGCACTGTATCACCATCACTGGCCAAACACACATCTCAAAGCATATTGCTATGACCTTTCAAAATGCAGGGAAATCGAACTTTGCATATTAGAATATCCTATCAATATTGTATGATCAGCAGATTAAATAAACAGCATGTAAAAAGATCCGAATACAATGAAAACAAGAAACAAGAGCATCCAACAGAAACGATGTCTCAGAAAAGAACTCTTTACCTCTTTACCTCGGTGCTGCAACTGTATTGTATACTCTTCTACATGACAAAATTTAAATTAAAAAAATTAAAATATCCTCAAATAAAAATTTGATTTCAATGGCCAATATCCTTCTATTTCAATGACAGTGAGATTGGCTGGCGTTCTCGGGGTACTACTTTCTGACAATCAGCCTATCATTGATATATACATTTCTACATTTCACAGATTGGGGAGGATATGGTTACATCCAACTGCCACGGCTTTTCCTTCTTCGGTGTGTAACATTTGCTACATTTTTCTACACCCACGGGGCACCATTAGGAAACGAGCAAATAAGAACAGGCCTTCAGATTTTGAGGGCCTGCATGTGAAGCCTTCAACCAGGTATCCCCCCCCCCCCCCCCCCCCTCCCCCCCCCCCCCCCCCCCCCCCCCCCCCCCCTTCTACCCTTCGCCAAATTCTGTGTCTAAACTTTAAGTCCATCTAACTAAACTAAACCCCGATAATCCAGAAATCTAAACTTGATGCATGTTCAAATGATTAATATTAAACAGAAAGGACATATCATCTCCACATATCTGTGAGGCTGCTTTTTAGATCCAAATCAAACCAGTAATCAGCATCCACCTGCAGCTCACCAAAAATATAGTAATTAAGCAAGGAGCAAGGTGTGACTAGACTCTAGATTGATTATTTGCAGCCTGCATTTGTTGTTACTTACGTGATCTGGTGGAACTATCTTCACTATACTACCTACATTTTCTTCTGACATCATGCTTTTGCCTTGAGATGGGTTCAAAACACTAGCAACAACTTTTTCTGACTGGTGTGAAGATAAACCATCGGTCCTGTTATCACAGCCAACATCTGCTGATAAATCCATGGGTTTTGGCTGTTGGAGAGTTGGAGCCTTGAGCCTTTCTTCATGATTGCTGTTGAAAATAACTTGGCATTAAAAGTGAGCTAGGTATAAACAGAGTTGAATGAAAATCTGAGTTTAACCTATATCCATAAATGTATACATGATCGAATTTGGAATGAATTAAATATATTTCCATTCAGACCCCTAGCTTTACCCTCATACTTCATGCAAGAAGCAATCTGCCATAGCAAAATCTCCCACCGTTAAAATAGAAGAGTATGGTTTGGGCGGCTCATTCGTTATATGAAACTGGCATTCGTTTGGCGTACCAATTAGCTAACTGAAACCTACTGAGTATTACAGCAAATCCCTCTCGTGTCTCTGTTCCTCTACCATGAAATGTGTACAGACATGTGTATATTTGAGCACAAAACGTGTATATAAAACTTGAAATGATTATCAAATCACAACATCCTAATACGAGTACTATTTTTGTGCAACAGTTAGGAAGGTACTTGATGAGGAAGCAATCAATGGGGCCCATGGAGCTTCGTACAAACATCTGGTACCGCCTCTCTGCCTCCAGAAAATCATGTCCCTATTGATCAGTGTAAATTAACAGTAAACCACTCCTATTCAAGACATAAGAACAAATTTATTCAGTCAAACCTCATCAGGATCTGGAACTTCGATACTAGTTCCATGAGGAGCTTTTACTGCAATAAGTGTGGAATTCTGAAAAATATGCAAATGAATAAAATATTAAACAAATTTCAAACCATCTAAATTAGAGTTAATTAACAAGGTTGCACAAAAGCCAAACCTGAAAGCATGGAAGATTATTGATATCATCCTTGGTGAGATAAAGAAACTTCCTGCAAGTAGTAGATATTAATCAGAAATAAAATAGTAAAAAATACCATCTACACAATGTAAGCAGTATATTAGAGAGATTATTTACTTCCTCTGATCACAGCCTTCAGTCAAGGCCCTCACATTATCTTCCATGTCCCTGAAAAAGCAATAAATTGTAGTTGGAACGCCAATAAAATCTAAGACAAGCCTTCCTTCAAAAGAAGAAAAGCTAAGACAAGTTCTCAGAACATACCTTATCATTTTATCAAGTTCGGTTTCCTCCTTGAATAGGGTTTCATTTGAAATCTACAGCAATTTTAAGAAGCAAAACACTAAAGCATAAGGCAAACAAAATAACTATTTTGTACATATTTTAGAAAGAGAGATGAACTCTCTGAGAACTTTTTGAAACAAAGTATAAACGCTTCATAATTCCTTGACGCTTGGATAGGGAAGCATGAGCTTCTGTAATGTTCACGAATCATGATATCCTCAGACCAAAAGAGTGAGAACTGAGAATAGTTAAAATGAACATAAAAATGAAGAACTTGATATTGAAATGTAAAAGGCAGGCTTCAATAATTTAAAATAGAATGATGGAGTAAGACAGTTCAGAGAATACATGAGGAAGAAACCGTTAGTTTCTAATATCGGCACTTCATGCAAACTCCTGAGATGGAGGAATGTTTTCTAATAACTTATGCTCTTGCTCAATTGCCCCCCTGCATCTTCGGATTTTATCATTGTTTTAGCTGAAGAAGCAAAACTAATGATATCATTTTGAAAACTGTCGACACGAGACTGATAAGCTATCCTTAAATCTTATAACATTATATGCCATCTAAATCTGTCAACAAAATAGAGGCATTTCAAATTTCCAAATACTCAACGTGAGGAAATATAATGAACCCTAACGTTAGGGCCAATTACTCAAAACTTGGTCAACTTCTAAAATAATATGTTCCAAGCCAATAGCAAACCCCACTGCACACATCAACAAATGTTTTTTTTTGTTAAGATAGGGTTAACTCAGAGTAAACTTGAATACTCAAAATATGCATCTCTATTAACGACACAAATCTACATTAAACTAGATAGCATCATTGTTAAAGTATATACAGATTATCATGTAACTGAAGGTAGAAACAGTTGGTTGTGTAGTTACACAGATGTGATGACGAGTAACGGCTCTTCAAGGACATATCTGAAACACCCAAGGACGTGTACTTACTGCTGACAATGACATGAACTAAACCAATCTATGAAAATGAAAGATAATACTAATAAAATGCACAAAGAAGAAAACTGAACAGTAGATAAATAGGATTTATTAGTACCTTCAGCTCAGCAATGTAGCTTTCAAGCTCCGCTGGCCCCAACACATCATTTCCCCTTTAACATACATATTCTTAAGTTAGTTTTAGTATGGAAACTTTACTAATACAAGAAAAGGATTTATATGTTTCAAGCAATTACTTCCAACGTATCCTATTCTTCAAAGTTTTTTCCATTAGTCCGACTCCTTCAAGAACATTTGTTATGTCATATATCCTCCTCTTTTGGACCTGACAAAGTAATAAATAATAGACTGGTAAATAAAAAGAATACAACAGTATCAAAATGGTGGACAACAGTCACAGAAGTAAATGATCATACTTCCAAAATCACTGCTGCTTCATTTAAATCGATACTTCCATCCTTTGATTGTTGTACCAGATTTACAAATTTCTTCGTCAACAAACCTGCCAGGGGCATATGGTCAGTCCACATACCCATGCATTCAATGAAACGCTACCAAAAACACCAAAGATATCATCCCCAACATTTAAGTGTCGATATCAACTTACTAAGAGAACTGTCGTAGCGACATCCGTTGGAAGCCAAACCATCAGGCATACCTGGAAATATATAAAAGAAGTCATGTATTAACATTTATTATTTATGAGAAGATTAACTTCCAGACAAAATCACTATCAGGTTTCCAAATGATTGACTTATACCAACACAAGGATTTAAAGACCATGAGGTCAGTATAATTTACCATCAACTAATCCAGGTGCATGCAAGAGCAACCTTTTACGTCTTGTCTTTTTCTGCTGCTTAGTGCTTGCACTAGACACGGATGGAAGTAAATATTTTTTAACATCTTCCCTATGCGCTAGATCAGTTACCCCTTGAGTGCTCTGAACTTTGATAACTTCTGCTTTAATCGCATCTTCCTTATGCACTAATTCAGTTGCCCCTTGCATGCTCTGAACTTTAATAACTTCTTCTTTAATCGTTCTTTTTAACTGAGGGGACAATAACTACAAATTTAATTTAATAACTAGCAGAGGACAAAACAAAGCAAGAAAGGAAATTAGTAAAGTGCAAGATAAATTTATCTATTCCAGAATTTGAAAATTGAATAAAGATAATCTTTCACCATATCTGACAGAGTAAATAAATATACAGTCAAAAGCTCAAATGCACTCAGATACTCTTGTGTAGAACGAGAAAATTACTGTGCAAGGAATCAACAGTTCCTAAAATGGAAATATTATTTCACAACAAAGATGTTCGAAACAATTGCAGTGTTACTTATGTGACCTAACAGACATGTCAACGGCCAATTGCTCGGAGTGTAGATAAAAAATAAGCTACCATGAATTGTTGGCATCATTAAATATTATGTTCGGTCTAACACAACAAGAGCTTGCAGTAAGTAAATGCCTACACGTAATGTAACAGCTAGCATATTAGAAAACCCATATATGCGCAAAAGGAAAAAAAATCACATCCTTTATCTAGTGATCACATAATTTCTTATACAGATCAAGATCTAAGGGTGTAAGATGCACTCTTATTTTCTATCTCATGGTAACCGTGATCTTAACCTAACGCCTAATACTCCCAAGTTGCCAGTAATCATAACAAGTCAACAGTACTCCTAGTCTTAATCATAAGATGCAAAGGTGATCAATTCAACTCCCAGTAGCATCTTATAATGAGATTATGAGCAAACTCTCGCTCTTCAAAATGCTGCTCTATGAAGTGGATCATCATAATCTAAGAAGCACGGAAACATCATAGTCTAAGAAGCACGGAAACTGACATGCCAACATGGACAAGTACAACGCGACACACCGACACGGAGAAAATTTTGAAAAACTACCCCAAAAACATCAAGTGCCGTGTCGGATTTTGGTGTCCGACACAAGTGTCCGATACATGCGCGACACGATACGGCTACTAAATAGAAGTGTCCATGCAACATATACCATAACAGAAGAGGTGTACATCTCTGCATACATATTAAGCATATTTTGTTATACTAATAGTATACTATAAACTTCTTATCTTCTTATTTTAAGTATTAGGATGTCTAACAAGTCCTTTGAGATTAAGTGCACAACAGCATATTAAATCATTAGTCACTCTTTTTGCTCTTTTAGAAAGCAATTCGAAAAAGGATACAAACTTTTAGCATTAATGCACAGATCTTCTCGCAGACTGCTTCGAAAAAAGAGCTAGTGAGTTTTCAAATGTTGATGTTAATGCAATGACAGACAAGAAGTCCTTTTTTTAAATAGCAATTTATAACAGACACCATCAACTTCTCATTCATAGAATTCCTCTGAACATTATCAATCCATTAATCTGTAATAAAGTAAAGTAATAAACTACTGGACAACAATCAATTAAACTAAATACCTAAGCTATATTGTGCCCGACATGTCAGGCACACATATTTGACATAACACTTCCTAAATCAATGCAAATTTTCATTAATTTTCCTTCATTGAATGTTTTGTCGCATTGCGTCCCTGCCCTTGCTTCTCAACTAAAGACTAACAATTAACAGGGCCGACACTGAGTTCCCGGGGGCCCTAGGCAAAAGGCCCAAATAATTATTTTTGGGGGCCCCTAATAACAATATTTTTTACGCACAAAATATGTGCATATATTTACAAGAGAAATACAAATTTGGGGCCCCTAAAATTGCAAAAAATCCAGGGGCGTGGGGCTGCCGCCTTACCTGCCTAAAGGTGGGGGCCGGCCTTGACAATTAATAACAACAAACCCTTTCTTTCAACCTTGAAAATAAAACAAAACATTTTCAATCTAAAAATCAAAATCTAACATATAATCAATCCATATAAACAACTAACAAATACCCTCTTCACTTGCCTCCTACATATTCAACAACGTTTGATCACGAAAATTTATATATATATATATATATATATATAGAGAGAGAGAGAGAGAGAGAGAGAGAGAGAGAGAGAGAGAAATGTTTCGTTGTGCACTCGGCCTTCGTATAGACGATCAGAACCGAACAATTGATCTACACGTCCAAATTAGTCTAAATATGCAAAATCAAATTATTTAAAATTTATTTGCCCATTCTTCATGTGACTATAAAAAATAACGATTTTCAGCCATACAATTTTGCAATACTTCAAGGATGGGCAAATAAATTTCAAATGAGTTGATTTTACATATTTCAACTAATTTATATATGTAGATCAATGTGAACAGTTCGGATCGTCGATACGAAGGCGGGAAAGCCTAGTGCACAACGGAACATTTCTCATTATATATCTATATAATAAAACACAAAGAAAGCTATCAAGTGGCTCTCCTTCAATCTCCCCTAAATCAAAGGCTCAGATCTAACCTCACAAAACATATTTTCCCCCCAAAAGTTTCCCCCCAAAACTCAAATTCAAAATTTCCCTCCCCCCCCACAACTCATTTATTTATTTAAAATTTTTTTTTCTCTCTCTCTCTCTATATATATATACACATATGGAAACATGGAATTTTATACCCCAATTTATAATTATTTTCCATAATATACTAATGGAAACATGGACTTTTATTTACAACTAAGTATTGTTGTACTATTCAAACTTCAGCTACATAATTATTGATTTACTGTTTACAAGGTTTTTTATATGTTGTATCGTTCTAAAGACGTGCCTACAGGAATATATATATATATATATATATATATATATATATATATATATATATATATATATATATATATATATATATATATATATATATATATATATATCATTAATAAGCAATTAATTAGCGAAACAAGAAAGTAAGCACCAAACACTACAGTAGAAAAAAAGAAACAAACGTCAGAAGCATCACCTACCAAAACTGAATATCATTTTTTCCCAATTCTCTGATCCGCAAGATTCAGTCACATTCATTAACTAAATATAATTAAAATAAACTCACACAATTAGTCCCCCAATTTCAACCTAAACCCCCAAATTAGCCCCCCCCCCCAAAAAAAAAACCCAAAACAAAAACAAACAAAAAAAACAAAAAAGAAAAAGAAAAAAATTCCCAAAATAACAACAAACACAGTAACAACAACAAAAGCTAAAATCTTGAATGAGATATCACACTTACAATAGACTCCGATACCAGAATCTTAGCTTTATCGGTCGAAGTAGAGTTGCTGTGGCCGATCAACGACGGCCGGCCTAGAAGATTCGAGGCGAACTTCGCCGGTAACGGTAAGTGCCGGTTCGGAACCGGGCACAGCACGTGTGGTACCAGCTGCGCCTGCGCCGGCTCCGGAGCCGATTTCAGTTGGAGACTCGACCCATCCATTTCCGACATCGCTAATCCAAACAATAAACTTAGGGTTTGCAATAGGAGGGGAAACGGCACCGAAACAAGAAGGATTTTCGGACGAATTTTGGGGTTGGATTTGGGTTTTTTTTTGGGGTTAAGAGAGGGAGGGAAGGGACACGCGGTGAGTTCGAATGAACGCGCCCGCCTTTTGTCACCTGTATGTGGGGTTTAGGTTACGATTTGAGGGTGGGAAAAGAATCCTATGGGGAGGGATTTATATGGGTCCGAACGGGGAAAGATTGTTTTCACATTGGAATCGCATTGAGATTTGGTGATTTTCAGACCCGAGTGCTTCGGGATTCGTGCCGGTTGGAGATTTTATGCGGTGTTCGGAATTATAGGTTTATTTTCCCCCTGCTGTAGAAGGCTTTTGGGCTTGGGCTGAAATTGTTGGGTATAGGTTACGGTTACAATTGTCTGCAAGTACAAACTACCAATTGGATTATTTTTCCTATTTTTCTTTTGAGAAATAGAAACATCATTTTTCTTTCATTTATTTGTGATGTTAGAGCATCTGTAGTTCGTTTGCTATTTGCCCAATTTTTTCAAAATATGAGAAAAATATTGATGTAGTCGTTGGTCATTTATCCAAAAAATAAATCTCGAGCGAACAGTCGTCAGCCATATTTGGAAGACGAAATGACTTTTGTCAAAATATAGTTGATGATAGATAATCTTTCGTCCGAGTGATCTGACGATAAATTATCTTTCGTCGGAGACGTGGAACGGGAATAAAACATCGTCCCTATAAATTTTCGGCTGACACATCGACGGACGGGAGATAATATCCCGTCCGTGCCATTTATAAAAAAAAAAACAATTGGACGAGAGATTATTTCCCCTCCGTTGATTTTAATCTTTAAAAAAACACATTTTGGGCTCAGACAGGAGATTATCTCCCTTCCAAACCTTTTTGTGTTTTTTTTTTATGAGTAAGGCCTATATATGTGTTTATGGGAATATATTAGGTAGTAATTAGGATTATATTATTAGTTAATAGTTAATTATGATTATATTAATAGTTAATTAGAATTAATTTATGAGTTAATTAATGAAAAAAATCTTGGATGGGAAATAATTTTCCATCAGCCCATTTTTAAAATTAAAAAATCAAATTTTAGCTTTAAATGATTACAGCCGAAAGCCAAAATTTCTATTTCTATATACCAAATACTCAAAATTTGGCTATCTGACACTACAGATGCTCTTAACCGCTAATACGTACATGAACCAAACTTAGATATGATGGACATGGATGAAGATAAGTTTAAAGTGGGCCTGTGTGAATTCTTCATCGAGCTCATCGAATTTTGAAACGGAAATTAATCAAGAATGAATACAAATAAAAAAGGTGTAACGGAACTGACAATAGTGTGTCAGTTTGTGTTAAATTTGTTAGCGCTTATTCACCCAAAACACGTGGTAATGCTGGAGGGTTTACTCACAAACAGCTGATTTTGTCGTTGTCATTATTATAAAAAAAAGGCAACAAACTTTCATTTTCTTAATAAAATAGTACATTCATTTTGGGCCGGCCCATCTGTGCTCAACTCCAGAGCAAAATAGAAGTAGAAATGGGCCAATTTCTGGTCCTCTGAGAAGTTATGGTCCAAAGAGACAACATGTTTTAAATCTATAGCATGACTTGTTTTTAAAATATAGCCCACTAAAAAAGGGCCAATCTTAAAACCCATTGGGCCTCAACAGCATAAGAGTGGTTGCTCGATTATTATCACCCAGACCTTACTTACTTAAGGGGACATTTGGAAACATGGGAATGTGCAAGAAATCTCATATTCTCTCTTAGATTATCTTGTTTGATATGTGACAAACATAATTTTGAAAGGATTGATATATTTCTAATGGAATCAAAATTCTTTGTTGGGAAAGATTTTCATTCCCCAAAAAAACCAGGGGATTTGAGGATTCCCATGGGATTTCCATAACAAATAATAAAATAATAAAAAAAAAACTAGAATAAAAAAATATATTCCTCCCTAAAATCATGGGATTTGAGCATTTTCATGTGATTTTCATAACAAACATAAGGAAAAAAAAACCCCTAAAAAAACTAGAATAAAAAATTACAATAATAAAGAATTTACGGAAATACAATATACTATACCAAATGCGATAATGTAACATTTCCGAAAATCTCCATTCCCACCCACATTTCCGGATATCCTTTCATTTCTATGAATTTTCGAGTCCATAACAAGCAATGTACTAATAGTTGCAAATTTTGATTTAAGTTAAGGCGTAATTGAGGCAGATGCAAGGGAACTAACCCGCATCACTGATGTTTGTATCTTTTATTTTTCAATAAATGATTATGGCTAGGGGATTCACTTCCCTTGCCCGGTCTAAGCGAAAAAAGACTCTAGCAAGTCTTTTTTCATTGATTTTCTGTTTGTCTATCTTCCTTTGCTTTGTTGTTGTTGTTTTTTTTTAATGTGCACCCAATGGTGAGATAGTCTCTTGCATTCCATCAATAAGATTTTTAACCGAAGCAATTCAAGATTACAACAAATATTAAAATGTTATAATAAAAGTAGGATATAATATGTTGGCTTTCCCAAAAGCCAAAAGCTGCCGGTCGACTGGCCAGCCCCTTTGGTCCCTGGGTATGAGTGTGATTCCCTATCCCTTAGCCTCTCCCTGAGTCTTTGGTCTATCAGTGAAAATAGCCTCTTTCGCGTTGTTCTGTTGGAGAGTTGACGAGGACCTATATATAGAGAGAGAGAGCTACACAATTAAGTATAAATGTTTTGCTGTTATAATCCAAACGACCCTAAAACCGATTTCCATCTCCCTTTAAATATTACCCAGTAGTCTCTGTAAAGATTAAAATTGACCAAATTCTCCCCATTTTTGCAGACTAATCTCCAGACAGTTGACTCCAACCACCTTCTACTACATCATTACAACATCAAAGATATTTCCCTCAAAAAAAACATCGAAGATATTTCTCAATATAGAGAACAAATTAAAGGAATTGAAAGTCTAAGAACTGACATGATAAGACAATGACTGCATGCAGAAGACTAATTTAGTTCCCATAGTGGAATCCAGCTTTAAAAGCTACAATTCAGTTCTCCCCAAAAACAGAACATTTTTTTTTTTTTAAAGAATAAAAGTGGGCCATCGGCCCACCCGTCCATTAATGATAAATTAACGGAACCAAGCGTACAAAATATTACATTCTCAAAACCCAGAAACAGGACATTGATTCAAACTATTAGTATATTCGGATCCGATTGCAACCCGTCGCAAACTGCGTACCGTTCGGTCGTCTCCAACTCAAACTACACCGCACCGAACCAAATTCCATTCCCACGGCAACATCGCCAATTAATTTCGATTTAGGTCGAAATCAAACGTGTCATTTCGCATTTAAGTATTACAAATCCTATTAACTACACCAAAAAAAAACATTCGTGAGAAGCCCAACTTGTTCTTCAAGTTCTGACGGCTCCTATCGTAGGGTTATCTCTTCAGGAAT
Source organism: Hemerocallis citrina (assembly GCA_017893485.1). NCBI lineage: Eukaryota > Viridiplantae > Streptophyta > Magnoliopsida > Asparagales > Asphodelaceae > Hemerocallis > Hemerocallis citrina. Next base: position 6,261,244 of record CM030362.1, read on the forward strand.
ATCCAATGGTTACTGTATCAAGATATCAAACTAGTTTTCTCTAGATCTCTATATATTGTTGTTATTGACCTCCATTGAAAGCCAAGAGAGAGAGAGTACTTCATTGAAAGCGAAGATTGAGAGTTTCTCTAATTGTAAACAACTAGTACTTGCTGGCGAGGCTTGAGAGAGGGTCGTGGTGAGAATTGTAATATTCTTGTATCTTCTCTAGTTGAATAACATCTTGGATTTCTTCTCCCCCGGATTAAGGCGAAAGGCCCAACCGGGACAAATTTGTGTGCTTTGGTGTGTTTGGTATGATCTCATATGTGCTTGGTAGTTTGTATTGATTGCATCGAATAACTCAACAAGATCCTAGAGAGGGGTTTTCTTGTAGAAAATCCCTAACAATTGGTATCAGATCTTCGGGTTCAGGGGTTTGTTCGAGTTCCTTGGAGATGATGGCAGATCAAATCACAAAGATCAAGCAGTTCAAAGGCAAGATCAACTTTAATCTTTTGAAGGTGGACATGCATGAAGCATCGGTTCAACGGAACTTGGATCTAGTCTTAGAAGGAGACAAAGGGAGACCAATCGGCACAAAGCAGGAGAAGTGGAAGCAGATGTGTTCAGAAGCCTTGGGTTTGATCCGGTTGTCATTGATGAACGAAGATAGGTATAGGAGAAGTACGACGAGTCTTTGGGTAAGATTCAGAACTGACTACTTGGGATCGTTGTCACAAGTTCGGATGCACCAGCGAAGAAAGTTGTGGAGTTTCTCAATGAAGAAAAGTACCGCTATTCTAGATCATGAAGTGGAGTTCAATATGGAGTTATCTGAACTGAGGGCGTTCAATGCAGATGATCTAAGAGTTTCCAACTCAATATATTCACCATCAAATCCATCCAACATGATAACCGTGCTAGCCGAAAAATCTACCAAGGAGAAGTTTTTCATAGCAGGTATGATCAAGGGGTTGGAGGAGGATGCACTTAGGAAGGAGAGTCAGAAATCGGCGTCAACTTCTGTGAGTTGCTTAGAGGTGGATTGTACTTTGATTGGAAGGAAAAGTGTATGTCGGGGTAAGGTTCGTGGCTACCAGTGCAAAGAGATTGAGCATTACATGAGAGACTGTTGCAAGCGATTGAGTCAGAGGGGTGCCAAATTCAGTGTCGCTGAATCAGGTGAAGGCTTAAACAGCGCTTTTGTTTCAATTTCTTTATATGTGCTTTTTGGTTGTTTTTTTGATTCGGTTAGTTCTTCTCAAGTTTGCTCCGAGAGCGAGATAGTTTCTACTTGCAAATTTGTATCATATCGTTGTGTGGGAACGAAGATTGATAAGATTTGTGAAGCAAGAGGTGAGAAAACTAATGAGTCAAAGATGATAGACGGAAGGGGATACACACTAGAAGAGGGCATGCATATTCCTTTGATGAAGCGGAGCCTTATTTCTATAAGAACTCTAGATATTCAGGACTGCAGGTACACGATCCAGGTGGATCGAGTTCGTTCAGTTTGGAAAAGTTATCGTGAGGTGATGAAGGGTAAGAGGGGGATTGGGCAGGATCAGCACAACCTCTACCAGCTTTGGAGGAACAGAATAACTTGCGCAAGTGTTTCGAAGCTCATTGTTCCTAAAGCACTATCTAGTATGCTGTCACTAGAATCATCCGAGCGAGACTGCGATGTTCGAATATCAAGTCTTGAGGTAGGTGGATTTCGTGTGGAGGGTGGCACCTCCATGATTACATCTACTGGGGGTGTGCCCTTGAGAGGGGCATACAGTGGGAGAAAAACAGGTGGAGATATATTCAACTAGCAGAGGAAGCCATTGAAACGAGTTGTTTGTAAGAAGAGAAGGAAAAGAGTCTAGAGGGTTTTAAATCACACAGGTGTGGATTCACAAGTATGCAATCTAAGGTGGAGATTGTTGGATTTATGTCTTGTATACTATATTGGATAAGAAGATGATGAGACGATAGAGGAATTGAGACAATCGGAGACGGAGTGGAGGCAAGGAAACAGTCGGCAGCTGTAGTTGCAGAAGTGGTGGTCGACCGGTCATAGGGTGCAGAAGTCCCGAGAGGGGGATGGTCGACCGAACCTGGGTGGCGGTCGACCGATCGCGGCGCTGATGGATTTATTGGGTCGGATCTTGGTGATTCGTGAGAGCCCAACTTGTTCTTCAAGTTAGATCTGACGGCTCCTATCGTAGGGTTATCTCTTCAGGAATATCCAATACTTACTGTATCAAGATATCAAACAAGGTTTTCTCTAGATCTTTATATATTGTTATTATTGGCCTCCATTGAGAGTCAAGAGAGAGAGAGTACTTCATTGAAGGCGAAGCTTGAGAGTTTCTCTAATTGTAAACAACTAGTACTTGCTGATGAGGCTTGAGAGAGGGTCGTTGTGAGAATTGTAATATTCTTGGATCTTCTCTAGTTGAATAACATCTTGGGTTTCTTCTCCCCGGGATTAAGGTGAAAGCCCCAACCGGGACAAATTTGTGTGCTTTGGTGTGTTTGGTATGATCTCATATGTATTTGGTAGTTTGTATTGATTGTATCGAATAACTCAACAAGATTCTATAGAGGAGTTTTCTTGTGGGAAATCCCTAACAAGGTTATGGTTATCTTGCCTTTGTATTCAAATAAGGTTAAGCATTTCAGCATAATACATCTAAAATTTTCAAACCCCATATAATAGAATGATAAAAAGGGGAGCCTCGTATTTGTAGGCTTGTAGCTACTTTGTAGCACTTTTTTTTGTACGTCCGATCAACACCATTTATTTTGTTCTTTATATTAAAATGTTTACGCATATAAAATATTAAGTGGTTTGGATAACGTTGATCCATACTTCAATTGGTTGCAAAGTGAATGATTTTTCTATAACATTGTCACGTCCCGCTTCCCAAAACACGGAATGCAAGCACGTGACACGGCCCAGCGAATGACTTACGTCACCCATAGGCTGTTAATAATCCAACTCAACAATATAACAAGTAATAAAACAACCACGCATGCAATGAAAGGAGTAATCACATAAATAAAAATATTGGAAATTAATGCATAAAAATAACCAACATCAAATAATTCAACATCTGGAAGTTTAACAACATTATTCGGGTCGAAGCCCACAAATACAGAGAAGTAACATTTGTCCAATTTTATTAAAGTCATAAACTAAAACGACATTTATTTTAACGGCGCAGTAAATATTTTCTTCACCAATGCTGCTCTCCTATTCCATCAGGTAAATCTCCTTGGATACCTGTAAGTTGCTCATCTAAAAAGAGGAAAAGGAAGGCCCTTAGAGCAAGTCGTGGACATGCAAGTGGAGAAACAGAAAAATAATAACAATAGTGGTATAGCAATGAATTCAAATAAACAATGAAGTCGATAGAATTGAACAGTGTAAAAGAGATAACAATATAATATACATTAAATATGATTTACCACGATAACGATAAACAGTACCAATAATGACAATAATAATGAGAACACTGTTCATTAAGATAACAATATGCAATGATGATGTGAGGAGAGCCTTAAGTCTATTATTCATTTTTTTAAATCCTAACTAATGCACGTACTACTGTGTCCCATGTGTGCCGTACCACAGATTCGATGCATACAATCAATTTCGTTTAGACTAAGGTGGTAGATTCTATAGTTCATGTACTCGGGAACATTATTCAATAATGACCGATGATCGAATCAATCGAGATACTGAAGTCAGTAATCTGCAATTAACCGATGACCGATATGACCAATAGACCAATAGACCGATAGAACGATAATTAGGGAAAACACGGGCCCCTCTTCCGAGTACAGTCACTATGTCATCAACTACCTTAATCAACCCTTAACCCCGGCTTGCTTTACTTTCTTTACTCAATTATCATACAATAATGAAATTAATAAGGGACGCTAGAGGAGGTGGCAAAACAACCCTAAGATTATGCAATATACTATATACAATTAAATACACTAAATATAACATTATAAACACAATTGTACATTATAAAGCATAGAATTCCAATTCTGGACAGCAGTAGGTTGCTGTACCAAAATCAGTATTTCCGTTGCTACAGGACAGCAACTATGGATCCGTCAGGTGTTCTAGAAACTAGACTCCCACCCGGTTCCAACGCATACTTAAAGTCTATATTCTGACGACGGTAGCTAAGTGAAATTCAATGATCTCTATAGGTTTTAGTTTCTGGCTGGGTGTAGATGTTGTCTAATTTTAATTACAAAGGCAGTAAATAAATATTATAAAAATCAGTAAAAATACTTTTTAACACCCTAAACATTTTATTTACAAATCTGGAATTTATCTTGGCCATATATGATTAATAGTTCACTTAATTCATTAGCCTAAGTTGTTATGTACGTAAGTCTGAAATTACAGCGCGGCTGTAGCAAAAGATTCATAACTGGGGCAGTATAGATCCGGATTCGAAAGTTCTGGTGTCTATCGACATCTAGACAGATAGGGCTACGATTTACTTTCAGGAAGTTTCTGATTTTAATGAAGTTATTGAGGTCGAAACAGCACATTAAGGTTCAGATTGGCGTAATTTTCTGAATAGTCTATATGTTCATTTTAAATAAAATAGTTAAAAAAAAATTAAGGATAGTAAATTGGAGTTTAATTAATCATAATCACAGCGAATCAACCTTATGTGAACATGGTATTAATGTAGGTGATGCCTAACATTCTAATAATTACAATTCAACAATTTAGCAATAACAATCACATTAACAATCAACTAATTTTCTACAATCTACTATAGCTAATTGTCATTTAATATCATGATATGAAATGTGTCTATAATTTCCTATTTTTATAATCAATAACTATAACTATATGGGGTATGAATATCCCTATACATTAGAGGCAAAAAAGATGGCACGATGTCGAGACTATCACTTGGATTCGCTCGTATAAATCTGTGGCATCTCAACGATAGATACAATAACATTTTACGATTTTAAATAGGATCCACTTGCGGAATTCAATAATAATTATCGAATATGATACAAAAACATTCGATAGAACTGACTTGCCTTTTTGTGTAGACGGTTCGATAATTTAGTAGAGAATAACGGGATCAGAATCCCGGGGAGCAATCCCAAGAGTACGTGCGAAGACCGTGCAAAGAAAGCTAGTAGATAGCAACAATTCTCCCACACCCGATCCGTCCAGAACAGCAAACGACAAAAGCGATCCGCTATGAACACAACGCAGAACAGCAAAACCCACCAATCAGATCCTCCCGCACACCGGATCGAAGCCCAGAACAGCGAACACCAATTTTGGGATCCAGTCACACTCAACACCAAACAGGGAAACCAACCTATGGGCAATCTCCTTCTTCCTCGGCAAGGAGAGAGAGTGTCCGGGGACTAGCGGCGACTGGAGGTGCACAGGACGACGGCGAAGGTTGCGGCAAGGCCGAAGATGACCACCCGCGGCGGTGGCAGTTGGTCGGGAAGCGACTCAACGCCGGCTTGATGGCGGCTCTGTTTTCCCTTCAAAACAGGGGAGCGACGACAGCGACTAAATGGCCTCCGACAGGGCTTGGATGACGATGCGGCGACGTAGGGGTTCTCCGGAGGATGTTGGGGGATGCACGGCAAGGGCGAGGGACGAGGCGGTGATGGGTAGAGGCGATGGATGAAGATGGGTTGGTGGCGAGGATGGGGAATCGCGATGAGGTGCGACGAGGAAGAGGCAAGTGGCTGCGGCAGTGTTGGAAGACGAAGAGAGGGAGAAGATGGGTTTTGTTGGGTTTTCGAATGGGGAAGATGAGAGAGCGGGGGAAGAAGAGAAGGGGTGTTGGGGTTTTTGGTTTCATTTTGTTTTGGTTTGGTTTGTTTTAATCAGAGGAGGAGAGGGAGAGATAGAGAGTACGGGAGGGAGAGAGATAATAGGGGAGGTTACGAGATAGTGGGAGAGATTAGAGGGCCAAATATTAGGGATTTAGTTACCCAATTATTGGGAGTTACTGATAGTGGAGAGTGATTAGGGGAATTGATAGGGTTAGTCCGTTGGGAGAGATTGGGGGTAGTATGGGTTAGTGGGTTTGGGTGAGAGATCCATTAGGAGGTGGGTATTGGGCTAAGGTACAAAGTGGGTCAAATTGAGGACAATTCACAACCCAAGGAGACAAGACAAATACTCTAAAATTAATCCGAATTAAGACATACAAGGAGTATATTTTAAATGATCAATAGAGATGAGGAATAATTGATAAATAACATTCGACTAAATATTATTTAACACAAAAATGGGACAAATAAAATGAATTTCGATTACAATCGAGATTACAATTGGAATCAATAACAGAAAATAAGAAAAATGAAAACGGGAGTTACAAACATAACAAATTGGCATCATCCAAGACATAGGAAAGAAGTCTCCAAACGATTTTATTTTATTTTCTTTATAGTTGAAGCCTTCAGACGACTTAATTGTTTTTTGTATATATATGTTATATGACATTATAAATGTGAATCACCCTAGGGGGTGAATAGGGTGATTGTACGGAAATTATAAAAATTAAAATTAAGTTGCAAAGTGAATGAGAAGAGATAGAGAAAGCAAATACAGCAAGCACATGTAACGCAGCGATATAATGTGGTTCAACCCTCACGTCTATGTTCACACCACCTACTTGTAGCAATTCTTTGCCACAAACATTCCACTACACTCAAACCCTTGTACAGTGATTCTCGGATTCAGGCCGAGAGACTTATCAAACCCACAGGACTTCTAAGACAAGCTCCGTCAATCTCACCGAAGTTGAAGAAAAAGAAAAACTCAATATCTTTAATGATCCTGACTGAAGAAAACAAATAAGTATCGCACACTCAAATTGATTGTTGAATTGATTAGTTCAGAAGATTTTTCTCATAGCAATAGGTGAAGAATACACAATGGGTTCGTCCAAATATATAGACTAGGAAGTGTATCTCTCAAAAATAGAAACGATACATTCCAAAGGAGAAATCTACACGAGGTACGGTCGACCGCAAATAGGCACAGTCGACCGTTCATCTTTTAATCGAAAATTCGAAAGATGAATGGTCGATTGTCTCATCATTTTAACTATGATAAGCGGTCAACTGTAGTGCGGTCGACTAACAATATAGTACGACCGACCGCAAGCATGTTGGTTCTGACGAAACCACTTTATATTCTTACCATATACTAATCAATCAATCACATATAAAATCTCACATGAATAGAATTACAGAAATTGATCTTGCTGGCTTTCTTGGACTTTAATCAACATGCGCTCTTTTTTAATAATTTATTTTTTTGCTTGATTTTGTAATCCTTCTTTATTGTTTTCCTTCTTTTGCTTTTTTTTTGAATATTTTTGACTTTCTTATTGATTTATTTATTTCTGAAAATATGAAAATCTCAATGAAACTTATTAGTATTTGTAAGCACCGCTTTGTGCACACCAAACAATAAATTTAATAAATATTATGGATCGTCCATATAAAATTCACCACACAAATACAACTACTCCATATATAAAGAAGTTTTTCTTCTACAAATATAAAGATCCCTTTTCTCAAATAGAATAACACATTGTTTGTTAAAATAAGGAGCTACGTACTGTAACCTGTAACCTGATATCGAACATAAAACCTGTCTAAATAAAACGAGGCTTTTTTCTTCCAATAAAAAGAGAAAGAAAAAAAAACCCTAAAGTTATGGAGAAAGTTCATCATTATGTATGTAAGGACCAGAATCGATTGGTAGCCAGCCTCCAACGTGTCCCAAATCCACACACAGTGGGTGGCTGTTGTCGGTTCCGTAGAACCTTCTCACTCTCGCCAATTTCCCTCCCTCCCACGAAAGGCTTTAAGTATAAAGACAGACCTATCTCTCTGCAGGCTCCAACTAACCACTTATACTAATGGCGAGTTGGTTCTGGAAGAAGAGGGGGTCGAGGGGGAAAGGGGTGGATGGCCGGAAGGTGGTGTTGGATGGGTCGGATATTGAGGAGCTGGTTGGGAATCAGGAGGCGTTTGGGAGCTACGTGGAACATAAGTTTCAGGAACTTGATCAGGATAGGGATGGGAAGCTATCGGTGAAGGAGCTGCAGCCGGCTGTTGCCGATATCGGGGCTGCGCTTGGGCTGCCGGCGCAGGGGGACTTGCCGGATTCCGATCATATCTACTCGGAGGTGCGTGCGTATAACTAACTATTGTCTTGTCTTTAATTAGTGTTTAATTTGGATAATGTTTAATTTGTTGGTTTACGATAGTAACATCAACTACTTGTATTTGTACATGCTATGCACATGCACGAGTGTGTTTGCTTTCACCATTTTCAATCATTTACTGGGAATTTGATTTTTAGGGTATGGTTACATGGAGCATTTAGTCATCTTTCCGTAATTTTTCATTCGCACTAGCTGTGTTGAAAGTTATCAAACTTATTTGTAATTTTTCATTCGCTAGACTAGCTGTGTTGAAAGTTGTCGAACTTATTTGATGAAGTAAAATATATTATGGAAGGTCGTCATGAAAAATGTGAAAGCCATGAGGTAAAGTCAAATTGGGTGGCTCACCTAACTTATGTTTATTATAGAATAATATGTTAAGTAAGTTGTTAAAAGACTATAAAATGAGATGGTATGAGAAGCGAAGAAAGTGTGGATAGAAGAAGAAATAAAAGAGAGAAGTGAGAGTTGCAGTAACATCTCATCATAAAAGTCAGAGCGATTGTAGTGTTTTTTTAATATAAAAAGTTTAATACAAGAACCTACTCTTGTTTGCCATTTAGTCCACCACAATCTCTACTCTCTTCCAACAAGCTATAGACATGGTATTTGAGTTTATTATTATTATTATTTTTATATAGTGAAAGTTACGGCGTAGGCTGACCTCGTACCAGCTGAGACCTTTATTAACCTATCCTAAACGCTTAGGGTCTGAGTTGCAGCTCAGTGGTGGCATTTGAATTATAATAGTAAAAACTAAAGATAAGATTGGTGAAATGGTGAGATGGCGGACGCGATAAAGAAGATCAAGGAGTTGTATGCGGATACTCCAACTCCTATAATTGAAGAGGAGTCACAGGACAGGGATGGGTCAAGAGATGGCGAGTGATCGTCATGTGGTTTGTCGTGGTTATCCTCTTCCTTGGGGTTGAGGATTTTTGGGTTGTTGATTCGATTTTTTTGGGTGGAATCTTGTAACTTTTGTGCTTGTATTATACTGCTTATTTGGGGAGGGGGATTGCATTCTTGTAAAGGATGGGTTCTCTCTCTTTTGTGGGGTATGAGTGTCATGACACTTCGATGGTGAGACATGAACATCATACTCCTTCTCTGATTGTATGTTTCGTTAAATTCTTATTAATGGAATGCGGGGGGATTTCCCACTGTTAACGATAAAAAAAAAGATTGGTGAAATGGCTAGAAAGACTGGAATTCATATGATCATTTTGGGCATTGTCCTATAAAATTGGGTAGTTTTTGAAGAAAATAATTTTGGAGAAAATAATTCTTATTCTTCTTGTTCTTTATTCTTTACTGTATACAACTATATATAAGGATTACATTCTTGGAGAAGAAGAAAAGAGATTGAGAGAATATTTGGAAGATTAGAGATTTGGGGAATCTGTTTCCTATATTAGGAAACATAATATATAATTACTATATTTCAACACTCTCCCTCAAGTTGGTGCATAGATATCGAGCATGCCCAACTTGTCAACAAATTTCAAGAAGAGCCAAGTCGAAACGGCCTTGGTTAGGATATCTGCGAGTTGATCTTCTGACTTCACTTTGGATATCTCAATAACTTTCTCATCTAATTTTTCTTTGATGAAGAACTGTCCACCTCTACATGTTTCGTCCTATCATGCTGAACTGGATTAGCCGCAATATCACACGTCGCTTGACTGGCACAATACACCTTCATAGGTTCCTTTGGACCATAGCCTAAGTCCTGCAACATGAGTTTTAGCCATAAAGCTTCTATTATACTTAAAACTACTCCGCGATACTCAGTCTCTGCACTAGAGCGTGCAACAACATTTTGCTTCTTGCTCCTCCATGTAATTAAATTTCCTCCAACAAAAGTGAAATATCCTAAAGTGGAGTGCCTATCGATTGTAGATCCTTCCCAATCAGCATTAGTATATGCCTCAACCTTCAAGTGACCATGTTTCGCAAATAAGACTCCTTTTCCTGGGGCTGACTTAATGTATCCCATAATTCTCATTACCGTGTCCATATGTTGTTCCCGAGGTGCATGCATAAACTGACTTACCACACTTAAAGCATATGATAAATCTGGCCATGTATGTGCAAGATACATTAGTCGTCCAACCAATCTCTGATATCTTTCCTTATCACAAGGCACTTGATCCGCTTCGTTGCATAGTTTCAGTCATTCTTCCAATGGTGTGCTAATCGGTTGACAAGCGGACATTCCAGTTTCCTTCAATAAATTCAGAGCATATTTTCTTTGAGAAAGAAATATCCCCTTTCTTGAGCGAGAAACTTCAATACCAAGGAAGTATCTCAAAGGACTAAGACCTTTCATTTCGAACTCTTGTGACAAATAGTTCTTTAATGCCTTCATCTCCTCAGGATCATCTCCAGTTACTATCATATCATCAACATAAATAATAAGAGCAGTAATTTTACATTCTTTCCTTTTTAGGAATAGAGTATGATCAGAATTACTCTGATCGTATCCGAATGTCCTCATTGATTTTGTAAATCTCCCAAACCAGGCTCTTGGTGGCTGCTCAGTCCATACAATGCTTTCTTCAGACAACATACTTTGTTGCTGTGTTGGACTGGTCTGTTCGACCCTAGTGGAAGATCCATATAGACTTCTTCTGTCAATTTTCCATGCAAAAATGCATTCTTCACATCAAATTGCTCCAACGACCAGTCAAGATTTGCATCAAGTGACAGTAGAACTCGAATAGTGTTGAACTTTGCCACAGGTGCAAATGTTTCGTCATAATCAATTCCATAAGTTTGAGTGTACCCTTTGGCAACCAGTCTTGCCTTGTACCGCTCTATCGAACCATCCGATTTATATTTCACTTTATAAATCCATATGCATCCTACTGGCTTCTTCCATGCTAGCAGCTCGACTATCTACCAAGTCTCATTCTTCTTCAGGAACTTCATCTCCTCATCCATAGCTGCTTTCCACCTTGGATCGGCTAAGACTTCCTGCACACTGTTAGGAATAGATACAGCAGATAATTGATTTACAAATGACTTATTTGATTCAGACAATCGGTGAGTGGACACATAATGACTCATGGGATACTTGACTTTACTAGTGGGATTAGGCTCGTAAGTGGGTTTTGGGATACCTCTAGTAGTACGGTTTGGGAGTTCTCTTCTTGGAGCTTCAGACAGTGATGACGATTGGTTTTGGAGTTCTGCTGGGAGTAGAGATAGATCTGATGGTACTGGTGGTGGAGATGGTTCAGATGGTGCTGGAGGTGGAGATGGCTCATCTTCATGGAGGTTCGGCACTGACTGCAGATCTTTGTGGAAATTTTCTTTCTCAATCAAGTCTTCATTCGAGTGATCATCATTACTTACATCCTGAATTTTTTCCCTTGTATCTGATTGTTCAGTTTGAATAGTAACCACTTCATCATAGACAAGAGTTTGAACTTTATTATAGGCAAGAGTTTGAACTTCACTTCGGTACTCTCCCTGAAGTTCCACCTCAGAGGAAAAATACATCTCATTTTCATAGAACACAACATCCATAGTCACAAACATCTTTTGAGTTGGTGGGTGATAGCACCGATACCCTTTCTTATTCTGTGCATATCCCACGAAAATACAGCGGACAGCTCGAGGAGTTAACTTATTGCATTCATGTTGATGAAGATGAACAAATGCAACACACCCAAACACACGAGGTGGCAAGTTGACGACTTTTGGTGCATTTACAGCTTTAGTTAATGCTTGGAATGGTGTGAGAAAGTTTAGGATATTAGAGGGAACTTGGTTGATTAAGTACGCAGCAGAAGTAAGGGCTTCTCCCAATAAATGAGTGGCATATTTCCATGGATGAGAGAAGTACGGACCACTTCGAGCAAGTGTCTATTTTTCCTTTCTGCAACCACATTCTGTTGAGGTGCATACGAGCATGTAGTCTGATGAACAATTCCGTGTTCCACCAAATATTGTTGCAGATTTGAACTCAGGTATTCTCCACCATTATCACTCCTAAGAACTTGAATCTGTGATTTATACTGAATCATAACATGCTTGTGAAATTTATGAAACAAACCACTAACTTCACTTTTTGACTTCATCAAACAAATCCAGGTCATACGGGTACAGTCATCAATAAAGGTCACAAACCATTTGGCTCATCCAAATGTAGTGGTTTAGGATGGACCCCAAACATCAGAATGAATAATCATAAAAGGTAGGGAGCTTTTACTTGGACTTGGAGGAAAAGAAATACGATGACCTTTTGCGAGTTCACACACATTACACCGAAAGGCAGATATATCCTACTTCAAAAATAAACTTGGAAATAATTTCTTCAAATAACCAAAAGAAGCATGCCATAGACATCGATGCCATAGCCAAATATCTTTTTTCTTCTTCTCATCTTCGGATCCTTCCACACTTAGAGCTTGAGTCAACTTGCTCGAACATTCAGATTCTAAATCCAGGTAATAGAGCTTCCTATGCCTAACTCCATAACCAATCGTCTTGTGAGTCCGAATATCCTTAAACACGCAATGGGAAGGCCAAAAGACTACAATACAATGTAAGACACTAGTTATTTGAGCAACAGATAATAGGTTGAAATTTAAGGATGACACAACTAGGGCCGTATCTAAGGTTAGGTTGTTTGTGAGATGTATGGTACCCTCGCCAGTAACAGTGGCAGGATCACCATTGGCAGTGGACACAGTCGATTTAGTGGATGGTTGAAAATTTTAAACTTGTCTAGAATCAAAATTCATATGGTCGGTACTACCCGAATCAATTATCCTTGCACTATTCATAACAGAAGCAGAAATATTAAATACCTTACCATCATTACCTGCAGTTGTGACTAATGTCGACGCGAGTCCAATACTCTTCTCAGCTCTATCAGTTTGTCCCAAGGTAGCGGCACAAATAGGAAAAACAATGGATCTGATCTTCAGCAACCAATAGCAAACAACACAACTTGGTCAAGAACAGCTCCAAGTCTTCAACAAACAGCAAAACAGCAACAATTCAACACCCAAACAGCAACTCTACAGTGAATCAAAACACCAAACACCGAGATCCAAATGCCAAACACAAGATCAAGATCCCTCCTTCACAAAACACCAAACACCAATCAAATCCACTTCACAAAACAGCAACACAGTGAATCTCCAAACACCAACAGCAAACAACAGTAAAAGAGGCTACAGCATCGACAACAAGGGGCTTCGGTGGCATCGCTGGTGGCCGAAGTAGGCGGCGCCGACGCTGGAGAGGTGTCGCAGGCGGCGCGTCGGGGACAGGCTGTGCGTCGACGGCGCACTGGGTCTGGTGTGTTTTCGTTGAGGAACAGGAAAGGGGAGGTCGGGTTGTGCTAAGGAGGTCAGGGGGTTGTCTGGTGGTGCTGGAGCGTCGAGGAGGAGGTGGGCGGCGCTTAGGAGGGGGGAATGGCGACGGGGTTCGTTGGAGAAGGTGATCGGAGAAGAGGGGTTCAGGGGATTTGGGTTGATGGGTTTGGAGCTCGGTTAATGGCGATGGCAGGGAAGGACGGTCGGGATGGGGTTCTATGGCGGCGGCACGCGCTAGGAGAGCGGCGCCAGAGGGAGGAGTGGTGACGGGGGTGCCGGAGGTCGATCGGAGAAGACGCCGGAGATGGGGTTGTGCTATTTTGGGCGGGAAGACGGGATCGGAGACGATGATCGGTGACGGGATCAACAACGGGATCATATCAAGATGGAGGTGATCAGCCTCCTCTTCTTCTTCTTCACTTGGCCTAGATCTGATTAGGCTCTGATACCATGAAGAAAATAATTTTGGGGAAAATAATTCTTATTCTTCTTGTTCTTTATTCTTTGCTGTATACAACTATATATAAGGACATTCTTGGAGAAGAAGAAAAGAGATTGAGGGAAGATTTGGAAGATTAGAGATTTGGGGAATCTGTTTCCTATATTAGGAAACAGAATATACAATTACTATATTTCAACAGTTTTATCGAGGAGATGCAGAATTTTATGACTGATGGAATATTGTGGAGACACAGAAATATTCCGATAGTAATGAAATACAACAACAATAACAAATAAGTAAATTTGACAGGGTTGAAAAGTGTTGCTCATTATGAGATGGTGCAAATGGTTATTGTGGTATAGTTTGAACGATTGTGATATGGTGGTGTATCCAAGTCTGTGAATTGTGGATGCTTCTTTATATCTTCGCTTGTAGGAGTAGCCTGGAGGCTAGCTACACCAGGAATGCTACCAATAGCTTTTAAGTTGTTCTGTGAGCTTCTGTGGACTGGGAACTTTCTGCTAACCTCATCTATGAAGCATTGCTTTACGTAGGATGGAAAATCCTCCTCAATTCACTTAGCTGATGGAATTCCGAAAGTGAAATCGGTGTCAAATTGAAGTGAGTTGGGTATTGGCGTATTTGCAGCTGGCATTGCAGGATCAGCTGGATTATGCCCATGCATTCACAAATTATTTTTGGCTTTTGTATCACAATCCAAACGAACATGACCTTTTTAACATAGGGACTACTATTGATAGATTATAGGAACTTCGGCATTATAATTTACGGATGATGCGTGATGTTAACTCCTTTATGCCCAACGGACTAATAATATCAACAATAACCATTCTCACACTCTGTACCACAACACCAAAAACAGAATATCCTCATAAAAGAAAGTAACTAAGCGAAAAGCAATATAATTCTGAAACTTGCATCTTTAATTACCATGTTCTCTAATCTGTGTCTGATTATAAATGACATTTTTATTTTTCACTTGCCATGTTCGACAAAGTTATTGGCAGTGCAGACAATATTTTTCTCCAGATTTTCCAGACGTACTGGCTCTACCAAGCCAATAGCTCCAATAATTTATGCAGTTGAATTGTTTGTTTGCAGCTTCTGAATGAGTTCACACATGGCAAGCAAGAGGTAGTGAGCAAGTCCGAGTTTAAAGAGGTGCTATCTGACATTCTACTGGGAATGGCAGCTGGGCTTAAAAGGGATCCAGTTGTGATCTTAAGGATGGATGGCGAGGATTTAAAGGAATTTGTTGAGAGCTCTAAATTTGAACCAGAAGCGATTGCTATATATTCTCAGATACAGTCAGACGATGCCTCCTTAGCCAACTGCATGAAAATGGCCTTAGAGCAACTCAAGGTCGAACAGGGAATGCCGCCTGCTTCAGACTCATGGGTAATAATTAAGACACATTTAGATACAACTTTATTGTATATTTATATTAGCTACCCTTACATATATTGAGGTAATTTGGTTATGATCATATAGGTTTCGAGCAACATCATAGAACCAGTTCTACAATCCTTTTCTCACAGTGTACTGGAACAACCTGCTTCTCAAGAGATTTTCTTAGAGGAATTCAAGAAACTACTTTATGGAATCACCCAAAGGCTACAAGAGAATCCAGTTATTGTTGCGCACAGCCAAAATACCTTCAATGGCACTGGCATCAAGAGGTTGCTGTCTAACAACTTTGAATTGAGTAAGGTAATCCTAGTCTAAGTATCTATACTTCCTTTCCCCTTTTTAACTAGTCCCATTGTTTTTTTTAAAATTTTTGTCTTTGATCTCTAAGAATTGCATGATCGTTTCAGTTGTTAGATGCAGCATGGAAGGAAGCGCCTAAAGATCGACATCATACAGTATCAAAACAATACCTTCGAATCGCTCTTGACACTATTGCTTCATCAGCAAGCTTGCCTCCTTATGGGGCTGTGGATCAGGTAGCCTATATGAAATTAAACCTGCAATATACACAATTTTTTTTTTGAAAATTTTATTGCTGACTCTACGATTGATATGCACTGCACATGTATAAGATTGATACCACTGTGAACGAGGCGTTCAAGATGGTGAACGCTGATGATGGGAAGAGGGTGAACGAGGAGGAGTTCAAGAAGACCTTAACAGAAATACTTGGGTGCATAATGCTGCAATTGCAGGGGAACCCGGTTTTTGTTTCGTCTAGTTCAGTGATCAATGAACCTCTGGCTTCCTCATCCTCACTCTTGACTCCAGCGATAAACTCCTCCAATTCCGATTCCTCTATGCAAGAGTGATTTATACCTACTGATCGCCTGATCATACATTCCTACACATATGGCTAGAAAGACAAATAAATGCAAATGATTCAGTGTATATGTGGAAGACTTATTCTTGTTGTATCATTTCGAACAGTCTCTGATCAAGTGCTAATAAACTCTGATTTCTTGCATCTTCTTCTGTCTTTAGGAATTCACCAATGTAGCACTCGATGTAATTGTTTTTTTCCATAGACCATGGGCTATACTGTTATACAATTCTTATGAAAATTCACTCAACCTTTCGATAATGTGCAGTAATAGCCTGTCAACTAGTCTAGCTAGATCGTATAGCGGTAGGAGGAGGCAAAATCGTATAGCGGGTCTGTTCATTGACGGCTCCTGGACAGAGAACGAAGGATTGATTAGGCATGAATTCGACAAAAGCTTCAAGAAGCTATTCGGGATTAGCAATGCTGAAAGGTGTCACCTAGTGCAGGACATGTGGGACACGTCAAGGATACTTGGAAGTGAGGGCTTAGAGGGCCTCTTCTCTGAGGAGGAGGTGCTGCACGCTGTTAAAGCATTGGGGCAGGAAAAAGCACCAGGGCCAGACGGATTCCCAATCTTCTTCTACAACTTATATTGGGAGATTATCAAGGACGACTTGATGAACATCTTTTACGAGTTTCACAACGGGAATTTGGATCTGGATAGGATTAATTATGCTAATGTTATTTTGATCCCGAAAAAGAATGAGGCATGCAAGGTAGATGACTACAGGCCCATTAGTTTGCTTAATGGCTCCTTCAAGATGATCACGAAAGTCCTAGCTCTCAGGTTGTCACCACATATGAACGATGTGGTAGGAGAGTCGAAAAGCGGATTTATCAAAGGGAGAGATATCATTGATAGTGTGGCATCCGCACACGAAGCGGTGTTCAGAGGGAACAAGGACAAGGTGGACGGTTTTCTTTTGAAAATAGATTTCGAAAAGGCCTACGACTCGCTAGATTGGAATTGTGTGGAGGAAGCGCTTAAGCTTAAAGGTTTCGGGATCAAGTGGATTACATGGATTATGAGGTGTGTCCACGGGGGGAAGTCTTTCATTCAAGTTAATCAGCAATTGGGCAAAGAAATTAAATGCAGGAGAGGTTTCAGACAGGGCAATCCTTTGTCCTTTCTTGTATTCGCAATCGTAGCTGACGGTTTGGCAGAAATGATCAGTAGGGGTAGGGATCGAGATATTATAAAGGGGATTAGGGTCAAGGGAGTTCCTCAATCTATATCAATACTACAATATGCAGATGACACGCTGTTGTTTGGAGCGGCCAAGGAGGAGGAGATGGGTGCAATTAAATTAGTTTTGCAATGTTTTGGGGCGTGTTCTGGTTTGAAAGTGAATTTGGCAAAGACTTCTGTAATTCCGGTTAGCGACCAGCTTTCCATTCCGGTCGAATATATCAAGAGTTATTTCGGGTGCGAAATTGGTAACTTTCCTTTGGTATATCTAGGGGTACCCATTAGACCGGGAGCACTCCAAAGTGAAGACTGGTTACCTCTGATCGAAAAGATAGGCAAGAAGTTAGCCGGATGGAAGGGACGTTTCTGTTGTGCGGAATACAAATCAAACCAACAATCAAACCAACGCGGAAACAAAGAGAGAACCAGCGAGAAAACACAGAAAAGCAAGCAACACAAGAACACAAGATTTACGTGGTTCGGCAAAACGATGCCTACATCCACGGGGCGGTTGGGGTTTCTTTACTATGTTCTTCAATGGGCAAACAAAGCCTTTACAAGAGATGACGGCTGCAAAATCCGAATTAGGTGTTACAATTTACAAAACCCTAACGGGTGTATTTATAGGGAAACTATTGGGCCTTTCGAATTGGGCCGAATCTGGATCCAAAACCCGTCGACAGTCGACTGGTCCAATTACCAGTCGACTGATAATCCTTCTGCCCAGTCGACTGACTCCCACATACAGTCGACTGCTGCTGCTGTATTCTCAGTCTTCGAAAACCTCCTCTGGACAGTCGCCTGATCCTCCAACCCAGTCGACTGAAGCTCTGAAACTTTCGAACACTGCAGATACCAAATACCAGAATCGAGCCATTATCCTACAATCTCCACCTTGGCGAGATCTTCCAAATCAAATATCCAACATTCTCCACCTTGGTGAAATCTTCCAAGTAGCCCAAGCAATCTCCACAAATACTCCAAAACAACTGCTCATCATCAAATGCAACAAACGAACCCAAACTCCACCTTAGTATGATATCACATACTAAACAAACCAATAGCAAAGTACTATCCCAACTCGCCCATGCCAAATTATCAAACATGCAAAATATTAGCCAGGTTCATGCAATGCTTGAACTTGGCTGCCCCAACAACTTTGGTTAACATATCAGCAGGATTATCAGCTGTTCCAATCTTCACCAAATGAATATCACCATCCTTTATCAAATCACGCACAAAATGATAACGAACATCAATATGTTTGGTCCTCGAATGATGAACTTGGTTCTTCGCTAAATGAATAGCACTCTGACTGTCACAGTGTACCTCCACCTTCTCCCGATGAATCCCCAAGCTCTTCAAAAGTCCATGTATCCAAATGGCTTCCTTCATGGCCTCAGCAACCGCCATGTATTCAGCCTCAGTAGTAGACAATGCTACAGTGGACTGCAAATTTGACCTCCAACTTATAGGTGCCCTAGCCATAGTAAACAAATAGCCTGTAGTAGACCGCCTCTTATCTAGATCACCTGCATAGTCAGAATCAACATACCCAACCAATAACCTGCTAATATTGTCATCCCTTTCAAATTTCAAACCCACATCTGTGGTGCCACTTATGTACCTTAAAATCCATTTAGCTGCTTGCCAATGCTCTTTGCCTGGATCATGCATATATCGACTAACCATACTCACCGCCTGAGAGATGTCTGGTCGAGTACAAACCATGGCATACATCAAACTGCCAACCACACTAGTGTAAGGTACATTAGCCATATACTGTCTCTCTTCATCTGTACTTGGAGACTGAGAAGCACTAATTCTGAAATGACTGGCTAAGGGTGTACTTACTGGTTTAGTCTTCTCATCTATACCGAACCGTTTCAGCACCTTCAAAAGATATTGCTTCTGTGTCAAACTCACTATGCCCTTTGCCCTGTCTCTAGCTATCTCCATCCCAAGTATCTTCTTGGCTTCACCAAGATCCTTCATCTCGAACTCAGAACTCAGCTGATTCTTCAAATTTTGAATCTCCTTAGCATTTTTAGAGGCAATCAACATATCATCCACATATAATAACAGATATATGAAAGAACCATCCTGCAATTTCCTGAAGTAGACACAATGATCATACTCACTTCTGGAATATCTCTGCACCTTCATAAACTGGTCAAACCTCAAATACCACTGCCTTGGAGATTGCTTCAACCCATAGAGAGACTTCTTCAACCTGCAAACACAATTTTCCTTCCCAGCAATTTTGAACCCATCTGGCTGCGACATATATATTTCTTCATCTAAATCCCCATGTAAGAACGCAGTCTTCACATCCATCTGTGTCAATTCAAGATCAAACTGTGCTACCAAAGCTAACAAAATCCGATAGAAGGATGCTTCACAACTGGAGAGAACACTTCATTATAGTCAATACCTTCCTGTTGAGCATACCCCTTTGCAACTAGTCTAGCCTTGAACCGAACACTGCCTTTTGGACCTTCTTTCTTCGTATACACCCACTTGCAACCAATTGCTTTCTTCCCCTTTGGTAGTTGCACTAGATCCCAAGTCTTATTCTTATGAAGAGAGTTCATCTCTTCATCCATAGCAACTTTCCAATCTGCATTTTCTGAACTTCTAGTAGCTTCTTTGAAGTTGGAGGGAACTTCATCATCCACAATGGGAAGAGCAAATGCAACTGTGTCTGTAAAACGAGACGGTCGTTTGATATCTCTTCTTTGCCTTCTTACTGCAATTGATTCTTCCTGCTGGATAGGAACTTCTTCATCATTCTCAGTATCAACCACATCATCTTCATCTTGGACAGGAACAGGATTTTCAACTGACAACTTTTCTAACTCCACCTGTTGGAAAACTCTCCTACCAGTCGACTGCTCCTGTACATCAGTCGACTGTCCCGAGCTCCCACAATTCTGCTGTTCTGGACCACCAGTCGACTGCTCCTGTACACCAGTCGACTGTCCCGAACTTCTGCAACTCACCTGTTGAAGAACTGTCCCACTCTTCTGCTGCTCACCAGTCGACTGCCCTATACCACCAGTCGACTGTCCCGAGCTAATCATGCTGGTCTCATCAAAAGTCACATCTCTGCTGATTACTAACTTCTTTTGTTCTGGACACCACAACCTGTAACCTTTGACACCAGTACTAAAACCAACAAATATAGCCTTTTTGGCTCTTGCATCAAGTTTAGTTTCAGTTACATGAAAATAAGCAGGACAACCAAATATATGCAAAAAACTATAATCAGATGCAGGTTTACCACTCCATACCTCAATAGGCGTTTTGCCTTCAAGTGCTGCTGATGGTAAACGATTGACAATGTGGCTTGCATATATAACAGCTTCTGCCCAAAATGTCTTCTTCAACCCAGACTGTGCTAACATACATCTTACCTTCTCAAGTAAGGTTCTGTTCATCCTTTCTGCAACCCCATTTTGCTGTGGAGTCTTCCTAACTGTGAAGTGCCTTTGGATCCCTTCATCTTCACACAACTTCAGAAATGGATCATTCTTGTATTCCCCTCCATTATCTGACCTCAGAACCTTAATCTTCCTACCAGTCTGATTTTCAACTTTCTTCTTCCAACTTGTGAACAATGTCAAAACTTCATCTTTGTGCTTCATGGTATATACCCAAACTCGTCTGGAGTAATCATCAACAAAAGTAACAAACCAGTGTCTACCACTCATAGAAGGTGTCTGAGTAGGGCCCCAAACATCTGTGTGCACATAATCGAGGATACCCTTTGTCTGATGTACAGCTGTACCAAATTTCACCCTAGTTTGCTTACCCAAAACACAATGTTCACAAAATTCCAACTTGCACCCTTTAGCATCTTTAAGCAACCCTTGCTTCACAAGCCCCTGCAAGGCCTTTTCTCCTGCATGCCCGAGTCGCATATGCCACAACCTAGTAGAGTCGGGAACAACCTGTTTAGGCCTTTCAGTTACACTGGCAGCCTCACCCAAATATGTTTTTCCCTGCAAGAAAAACAAGTTCCTTTTTCTTTGCCCTTTCATCACCACGAGTGATCCGCTAGTCACCTTCAGAATGCCACCTTCACTAGCAAATTTCAATCCACTGGCCTCCAAAGCACCAAGTGAAATCAAATTCTTCTTCAAATCTGGAACGTACCATACATCTGAAAGCTCCCTAATAAGACCATCGTGCATTAACAATTCAATCTTCCCGATTCCTACCTTCTTACAAGGTGCATCATTTCCCATCAAAACTACACCACCATCCATATACTCCAAAGAAGTAAACCACTCCTTTTTCCAAGACATATGATAGGAGGCTGCTGTATCAAGAAACCATACTTCTTGATAAAGTGAGGGACTAGAAGCAAGTGCAAAAGAAAAAATCCTCGCCACTTTCTAAATTCTCAACAATCACATTTGCAGTTGAATTTCCCTTATTTCGTAGCTTTGGACAATCCTTTTTCCAATGCCCCCTCTCATGACAGAAAGCACATTCATCTTTGGCCGGTATTTTTCTGTCCTTCGAAACTCCTCTCGATTTGGAACGAGATTTGTTTCCCTTCTTCCCAGATTTGGACTCAGATCTTGTCTCAGTCCTGCCCCTTACAATCAAAGCTTCAGAAGTTTCTTTATCAACCATTTTATCCCTTCTCCTAGTTTCATTATTCAACAAAGCATTTGCAACATCTTCATATTTCACAGTATCTTTTCCATATAATAAAGTAGTTGCTAAATGATCATAACTTTCAGGTAATGAATTCAACAGAATTAGGGCTTTATCTTCATCCTTAATTTGCTCATCCAAATTTAACAAATCGGCCAACAATTTATTAAATGATTCAACATGAGCATTCATAGACATACCTTCCGTATAGGTGAAGCGAAAAAGTCTCTTCTTCAAATACAGCCGATTCTCCAAACTTTTCCTCATGTATTTGTCTTCGAGTTTCTTCCACAACACCGCAGCAACGGTATCCCTCATCAAATCATACTTCTGAGCCTTCTCAATAAAGAGCTGAATAGTCCCACACGCAACTCGATTCAACTTCTTCCAATCTGCTTCGGACATATCCTTTGGTTTTTCTACTTCCAAAGCAACATCTTGTTCTTGTTGAACAAGAACATCCAACACCTCACATTGCCACATCCCGAAATTGTTTGTCCCATCAAATTTTTCAACTTCAAATTTTGCATTGTGAATCGTTGTTCTAGACGAACTTGATCCCACAACATCCTTGGTTGCATCTGCATCACCCGCCATCTCCCTCTAGGTCGAACCAACTGCTCTGATACCACTTGTTGTGCGGAATACAAATCAAACCAACAATCAAACCAACGCGGAAACAAAGAGAGAACCAGCGAGAAAACACAGAAAAGCAAGCAACACAAGAACACAAGATTTACGTGGTTCGGCAAAACGATGCCTACATCCACGGGGCAGTTGGGGTTTCTTTACTATGTTCTTCAATGGGCAAACAAAGCCTTTACAAGAGATGACGGCTGCAAAATCCGAATTAGGTGTTACAATTTACAAAACCCTAACGGGTGTATTTATAGGGAAACTATTGGGCCTTTCGAATTGGGCCGAATCTGGATCCAAAACCCGTCGACAGTCGACTGGTCCAATTACCAGTCGACTGATAATCCTTCTGCCCAGTCGACTGACTCCCACATACAGTCGACTGCTGCTGCTGTATTCTCAGTCTTCGAAAACCTCCTCTGGACAGTCGCCTGATCCTCCAACCCAGTCGACTGAAGCTCTGAAACTTTCGAACACTGCAGATACCAAATACCAGAATCGAGCCATTATCCTACAGTTTCCTCACGTTAGGTGGTAGAATCACGCTGCTAAATTCGGTGCTTAGTAGTCTACCGACCTACCTAATGTCGATCTATGAGATGCCGCAGTGGGTAATCCAGAGGATAGATAAAAGTAGAAGAAGGTTTTTATGGAGAGGAGCGGACGAATCGAGCAAAGGTATGCCACTTGTAAAATGGGGTAGAGTATGCAAAAGAAAAGAATTCGGTGAGTTAGGGATTCTCAACCTAAGAGACATGAACAAGGCACTGCTCTGAAAGTGGTGGTGGAAAATGAGGAGGAGACACAATTATTGGTGGTGCAAATCCATTGAACGGTATAGAGGGAGGAAGATGTTCCGCTTTGGAGGGAAAAGCGCGTTCGAGAAATATTCCGCGTTATGGAAAGAAGTTGCTAAGGTCGGCTTGATGTACCATGCACATACGAGTTGTAGGATCGGGAAGGGAAGGAAAGAAGATTTTGGCGAGACAAGTGGTGCGGTGACACAAGTCTGAGTAGCATATTCCCAGACGCAGCAGAGGCCACGATTAACATCGATACGGTAGTGACGGACGTGTGCTGTAACAAGAGACTGAAGCTGGAAATTAGGAGACAGGTATCACAGAGCCAAATGGTGGACTTCACTAATCTAAACAAGTTCATCATGGAGGAGGGACGATATAACAACGAAAACGAGGATAGCAGAGAGTGGAGACGACGGAGGAATTTATGGTCTCTTCGATGTATAAGCGCATTAATGACGGAGGTCTGCGATGTAAGGACGCAAAAATAATATGGAAGCTGTCCATTCCGCTGAGGGTTAAAATTTTTGCATGGCTACTTATGCACAATGCTATCTTAACGAAGACCAATCTGCAGAAAAGGAAGATGCGAATCGATGCGATATGCGGGGATTGTGAGGGCAATGATGAAGATATCAAACATCTATTTTTCGAGTGTTCTAAGGCAAAACTAGCTTGGGAATCTATATGTCTACGGTTTGGAAATTTACAGAGTCCTAGATGCAGCGCAGAGGTATGGGGCCACTGCTGGGTAGAACTAGGGAGTAAGAATGAAAAAGATGAGTGGGGGATAGTAGCGTCATCAACTATGTGGTGTATATGGCTTATTCGGAATGACTTATGCATTCGTAATATCAAATGCACTTTTTCAGGACTAATGTACAAAATTCTGACTTTAACACATGAATGGACAGGTAACAGGAGGGCTATGAAATGCCTGCGGATGGAAGAAGAGGAATAGGAGGCAAGGGTGGTAACGGATCATCCACGCTAATCAGATCCGTTTCTTTGGCATAGCAAAGGCGACAGTTTGGGTGGTGCCAGGGGCAGAGCATCGTCGTCTCTCTGTTTTCTTAGCAAGCTTTTAGGATTTAGAGATGTTTGTATCTTATCGCTTTTCTAGTTTGTGAGCATGTTATTCCTGTCTTCACTAGGTGTAAGTTTGTCTTTGTTTCCTGCTTTTGAATAGCCTACGGGATAGACTCTGTATGGCAGAAATTATTTAAGTAGTACTACTTTGTTTCTTTAATATTGTATTAATGAAACGATGATGGGGTCATCTTTTATCCAAAAAAAAAAAAAAACTAATCTAACCAGATAAATATTTACAATGATAATGTGACACACGGTGCGACGTGACCAAAACTATTTAAAAATATTTACTTTTGTGCGGATTTGGGTGTTTGGTACATGTGGCACGATACATCTATTATTAAACAGATATATGTCTATCAAATAGAAGTGTCATAACAACAATGCATCTATTATCAGAAGCAAAGAAAAAGAAGCAAAAAAATTTAGCTACAAAAAGAACACAATCATCTTTGATCATGTCGATGTATAGCAACATATGTGATACTAGTTGGGCTATTAATCTCTACTACTATAATGTAGGACCGGTCCTGACAATTCGAAGGTCCAGGACAAACAAAAATTATGAGGTCCTTCTTTTAGTAATTAAAATACATTAATATATAAAAATAATTACATGTTCAAAATAACTACAGAAATATAGTCCTATATAAATACTTAAATGATAAGAAAGCTTACAAATAATTCAAAGATTCAAAAAAACGTCATACAAATATTATAATAAATAACCACATATATGTGTATCAGTTCCAAATAATCTTGACAGCTCCAAGCCTCCAAAATAATTTCAACTGCAAAATAAGATGACAACAAAATAAGAAAGTATCAACCATCATTTAAAATGACTTCTTCTGGCAGTTTGAGAAGCAAATTCATCAAAAATGTTTTCCAAATCAATCTTTTCGAATAAATCCTTTTCAATACATAAGATTGCTAATCCATTTAACCTCTCTTGTGACATAGTCGATTGCAAATAAGATTTTAACATTTTTAATTTAGAAAAACTTCATTCATCAGATGCCGCAGTCACACGTATAGTCAACAATATTCTAAAAACAATCGAAACATTAGGATAACAATAAAAAAAAGCCAAGATCCAACCATAAGTCAAAATCCTTAGTCCTCAACTGTTCAAGTTAGAATTAAAATGAAAAAAAAAATTAAAAAGAAAGTTGAAAATAAAAAAATAACTCAAGAACCAAGAAGGCAAGAACCATAATTATTAAGTACCAAATACCAAGTTACAATCTCTCATTATGTCAACCAATTATTGTTGAATTTGGAGCTTGGACAGTTGAGATTCTTGGAGTCTCTGTGCATATTTTTTAATAACTTAATTAATATTTTTTATTGAAAAGTTATTAAAAAAATGGACCCTAAATTTTGGGGGCCCAGGGCGGTCGCCCTCTAGGCCCTGCCCCAGGGTCGGGCCTACTATAATGGGAGCAGGCCTTAGTGTAATTTCTCCATCTACCAACCCATGCAACGCGCGTGCATAACTATTGTAAATGAGGTTTTAGATCAAATCCAGACTACATCTGAATTTTTACTTTTAAAAAAACTATATCTATTAAGACGTGCATCGCACGTGTAAACTACTAATGTTAACTAATGAAGAAAAGGGTGAAGTTATATATAGAGAAGGATAGAGGGTATCTGATCTTTAAGAGCATCTGTAGTTGTTGATGAGACCCAAAATTTGGGTATTTGACATATAGAAAATGAAAATTTGAGTTTGTGCTGTAGTTCGTTGTAGGGTATTTTTTTTTTTTGGGGATTAAAAATGAAGGGACGGGAAATCATTTCGTGTCCCATAGATTTTTTTAAAAATAAAATCGATCGGACGGGAAATAATTTCCCATCCGACGATTTATTATTAAAAAAAAATGGGACGGGGAATCATCCCCCGTCCGACGATTTATTTATTTATTTATTTTGGATGGGAAATCATTTCCCGTCTGATGGGTTAAAAAAATAATAATCAAGCGACAAAAATGATATGTCGTCCGATCAAATGGACGAAAAATCATCTTTCGACGGCTAATTGTTTCAAATCTCTATTTACTATTTATCTAAAACCCAATTTTTGGGTTTATAGCCAACGACTGTGATACAAGCCAGAGAATTGATCATGGAAGAGAAGAGCAGAGCTGAAGAGAAGAGCAGGTGTAACAGATGAGAAGAAGAGCAGGTGTAACAGATGAGAAGAAGAGCAAGTGTATTTGGTATCTGATATTGAGTTGTATCAGTTGGAAATGTAATAGATGTAAGTAGCAAGGTTTTAGTGTAAAAAGGTAATCGAATCGGTATCTGTAAATATCGATCGTTGGATATATGTGTGATTAAGTCCTGGACGTTGGATGTGTGTGGGACCCAGTTGTAACTGCCTTAACAGCATGTCAAGTTACGCGTTGAGCACGTGTTTCTCTTCTATAAAAACAGATCGATCAGTTAGCTGATCGATCAGGAATTAGCTGAGATCTTTTCTTTCCTCTCTCAAATTCTTGAGTTCTTTTTGTCCACTTCCACTTCCACTTCCACTTTCTTGACCTAGATCTTCCTGTGATTTCACAGCAATGGCGAAGAACATATCCAAAGTTGCATCAATGGTATCAGCGCCGATCAATTCTGCGACAGGTTTAGAAGAGGAGATTCCTTAAGATTCCATCAGTGAAGGCATTCTTGTCTTAGCACCAGATCTGGAGTGGCAGAGAAGCTATCAGTTCTTGAATGATATAGTAGTTAATATGGATAATCAGATGAGGGAAATGACCTCGCAAGTCTCCCAAATTCCCTTGATATTGACGCAGCTGCAGCTGTTGACTCAACGAATGGGAGAATTTCGATCTAATCAAGAAACATAAAAGGTAGATCTGCCATCAAAACCTAATGGTAAGCAAAATCCTAACCTCGAGTCTGATAGAGGGGGAAGTCTGTTGCATTCTACTAGGAGTAGAGGAATTCTTGATGAGGGAAACTCATTTGGGGATTTTTTTTTTCAAAACCTCCAAAATTAGATGTCCACCCGTTCTCTGGAACTGGCGACGTCCTCAATTGGATTTTCCAAATTGAGCATTACTTTGAGATGTATAGGATCCATGGAGAAGAGAAAGTGAGAGTAGCATTTTTCTTCTTCAAAGATGATGCGGTGCAATGGTGCTGTTGGTTCCTCAAAACCAATGAAGGAGTTGTAGGATAATGGCTCGATTCTGGTATTTGGTATCTGCAGTGTTCGAAAGTTTCAGAGCTTCAGTCGACTGGATGGAGGAGTAGTCGACTGTCCAGAGAGGAGTTTTCAAAGACTAAAGATACAGCAGCAGCAGTCGACTGATCAGTCGACTGTCCAGAAGGAATTATCAGTCGACTGGTAATTGGACCAGTCGACTGTCGACGGGTTTTGGATCCAGATTCGGCCCAATTCGAAAAGGCCCAATAGTTTCCCTATAAATACACTCGTTAGGATTTTGTAAATTGTAACACCTTATTCGGATTTTGCAGCCGTCATCTCTTGTAAAGGCTTTGTTTGCCCATTGGAGATCATAGTAAAGAAACCCCAACCGCCCCTTGTGGATGTAGGCATCGTTTTGCCGAACCACGTAAATCTTGTGTTCTTGTGTTGCTTGCTTTTCTGTGTTTTCTCGCTGTTTCTCTCGTTTGATTGTTGGTTTGATTTGTATTCCGCACAACAAGTGGTATCAGAGCTGTTGGTTCGACCTAGAGGGAGATGGCGGGTGATGCAGATGCAACCAAGGATGTTGTGGGATCAAGTTCGTCAAGAACAACGATTCACAACGCAAAATTTGAAGTTGAAAAATTTGATGGGACAAACAATTTCGGGATGTGGCAATGTGAGGTGTTGGATGTTCTTGTTCAACAAGAACAAGATATTGCTTTGGAGAAAGAAAAACCTAAGGATATGTCCGAAGCAGATTGGAAGAAGTTGAATCGAGTTGCGTGTGAGACTATTCGGCTCTTTATTGAGAAGGCTCAGAAGTATGATTTGATGAGGGATACCATTGCTGCGGTGTTGTGGAAGAAACTCGAAGACAAATACATGAGGAAAAGTTTGGAGAATCGGCTGTATTTGAAGAAGAGACTTTTTCGCTTCACCTATACGGAAGGTATGTCTATGAATGCTCATGTTGAATCATTTAATAAATTGTTGGCTGATTTGTTAAATTTGGATGAGCAAATTAAGGATGAAGATAAAGCCCTAATTCTGTTGAATTCATTACCTGAAAGTTATGATCATTTAGCAACTACTTTATTATATGGAAAAGATACTGTGAAATATGAAGATGTTGCAAATGCTCTGTTGAATAATGAAACTAGGAGAAGGGATAAAATGGTTGATAGAGAAACTTCTGAAGCTTTGATTGTAAGGGGCAGGACTGAGACCAGATCTGAGTCCAAATCTGGGAAAAAGGGAAACAAATCTCGTTCCAAATCGAGAGGAGTTTCGAAGGACAGGAAAATACCGGCCAAAGATGAATGTGCTTTCTGTCATGAAAGGGGGCATTGGAAAAAGGATTGTCCAAAGCTACGAAATAAGGGAAATTCGACTGCAAATGTGACTGTTGATAATTTAGAAAGTGGCGAGGATTTTTCTTTTGCACTTGCTTCTAGTCCCTCGCTTTATCAAGAAGTATGGTTTCTTGATACAGCAGCCTCCTATCATATGTCTTGGAAAAAGGAGTGGTTTACTTCTTTGGAGTATATGGATGGTGGTGTAGTTTTGATGGGAAATGATGCACCTTGTAAGAAGGTAGGAATCGGGAAGATTGAATTGCTAATGCACGATGGTCTTATTAGGGAGCTTTCAGATGTATGGTATGTTCCAGATTTGAAAAAGAATCTGATTTCACTAGGTGCTTTGGAGGCCAGTGGATTGAAATTTGCTAGTGAAGGTGGCATTCTGAAGGTGACTAGCGGATCACTCGTGGTGATGAAAGGGCAAAGAAAAAGGAACTTGTTTTTCTTGCAGAGAAAAACATATTTGGGTGAGGCTGCCAGTGTAACTGAAAGGCCTAAACAGGTTGTTCCCGACTCTACTAGGTTGTGGCATATGCGACTCGGGCATGCAGGAGAAAAGGCCTTGCAGGGGCTTGTGAAGCAAGGGTTGCTTAAAGATGCTAAAGGGTGCAAGTTGGAATTTTGTGAACATTGTGTTTTGGGTAAGCAAACTAGGGTGAAATTTGGTACAGCTGTACATCAGACAAAGGATATCCTCGATTATGTGCACACAGATGTTTGGGGCCCTACTCAGACACCTTCTATGAGTGGTAGACACTGGTTTGTTACTTTTGTTGATGATTACTCCAGACGAGTTTGGGTATATACCATGAAGCACAAAGATGAAGTTTTGACATTGTTCACAAGTTAGAAGAAGAAAGTTGAAAATCAGACTGGTAGGAAGATTAAGGTTCTGAGGAATGATCCGTTTCTGAAATTGTGTGAAGATGAAGGGATCCAGAGGCACTTCACAGTTAGGAAGACTCCACAGCAAAATGGGGTTGCAGAAAGGATGAACAGAACCTTACTTGAGAAGGTGAGATGTATGTTAGCACAGTCTGGATTGAAGAAGACATTTTGGGCAGAAGCTGTTATATATGCAAGCCACATTGTCAACCGTTTACCATCAGCAGCACTTGAAGGCAAGACGCCTATTGAGGTATGGAGTGGTAAACCTGCATCTGATTATAGTTTTTTGCATATATTTGGTTGTCCTGCTTATTTTCATGTAACTGAAACTAAACTTGATGCAAGAGCCAAAAAGGCTATATTTGTTGGTTTTAGTACTGGTGTCAAAGGTTACAGGTTGTGGTGTCCAGAACAGAAGAAGTTAGTAATCAGCAGAGATGTGACTTTTGATGAGACCAGCATGATTAGCTCGGGACAGTCGACCGGTGGTATAGGACAGTCGACTGGTGAGCAGCAGAAGAGTAGGACAGTTCTCCAACAGGTGAGTAGCAGAATCTCGGGACAGTCGACTGATGTACAGGAGCAGTCGACTGGTGGTCTAGAACA
This sequence comes from Hemerocallis citrina, assembly GCA_017893485.1. Classification (NCBI taxonomy): domain Eukaryota; kingdom Viridiplantae; phylum Streptophyta; class Magnoliopsida; order Asparagales; family Asphodelaceae; genus Hemerocallis; species Hemerocallis citrina. The sequence goes on from CM030362.1 coordinate 6,291,982, forward strand.
GCAGAAGAGTGGGAGCTCGGGACAGTCGACTGTTGGCAATAACCAGTCGACTGGTAGGAGAGTTCTCCAACAGGTGGAGTTAGAAAAGTTTTCAGTTGAAAATCCTGTTCCTGTCCAAGATGAAGATGATGTGGTTGATACTGAGAATGATGAAGAAGTTCCTATCCAGCAGGAAGAATCAATTGCAGTAAGAAGACAAAGAAGAGATATCAAACGACCGTCTCGCTTTACAGATACAGTTGCATTTGCTCTTCCCATTGTGGATGATGAAGTTCCCTCCAACTTCAAAGAAGCCACTAGAAGTTTTGAAAATGCAGATTGAAAAGTTGCTATGGATGAAGAGATGAACTCTCTTCATAAGAATAAGACTTGGGATCTAGTGCAACTACCAAAGGGGAAGAAAGCAATTGGTTGCAAGTGGGTGTATACGAAGAAAGAAGGTCCAAAAGGCAGTGTTCGGTTCAAGGCTAGACTAGTTGCAAAGGGGTATGCTCAAAAGGAAGGAATTGACTACAATGAAGTGTTCTCTCCGGTTGTGAAGCATCCTTCTATTCGGATTTTGTTGGCATTGGTAGCACAGTTTGATCTTGAATTGACACAGATGGATGTGAAGACTGCGTTCTTACATGGGGATCTAGATGAAGAAATTTATATGTCGCAGCCAGATGGGTTTAAGACAGCTGGGAAGGAAAGTTGTGTTTGCAGGTTGAAGAAGTCTCTCTATGGGTTGAAGCAATCTCCAAGGCAGTGGTATTTGAGGTTTGACCAGTTTATGAAAGTGCAGGGATATTCCAGAAGTGAGTATGATCATTGTGTCTACTTCAGGAAGTTGCAGAATGGTTCTTTTATATATCTGTTATTATATGTGGATGACATGTTGATTGCCTCTAAAAATGCTAAGGAGATTCAAAATTTGAAGAATCAGTTGAGTTCTGAATTCGAGATGAAGGATCTTGGTGAAGCCAAGAAGATACTTGGGATGGAGATAGCTAGAGACAGAGCAAAGGGCATAGTGAGTTTGACACAGAAGCAATATCTTTTGAAGGTGCTGAAACGGTTTGGTATAGATGAGAAAACTAAGCCAGTCAGTACACCCTTAGCCACTCATTTCAGAATTAGTGCTTCTCAGTCTCCAAGTACAGATGAAGAGAGACAGTATATGGCGAATGTACCTTACACTAGTGTGGTTGGCAGTTTGATGTATGCTATGGTTTGTACTCGACCAGACATCTCTCAGGCGGTGAGTATGGTTAGTCGATATATGCATGATCCAGGCAAAGAGCATTGGCAAGCAGCTAAATGGATTTTAAGGTACATAAGTGGCACCACAGATGTGGGTTTGAAGTTTGAAAAGGATGACAATATTAGCAGGTTATTGGTTGGATATGTTGATTCTGACTATGCAGGTGATCTAGATAAGAGGCGGTCTACTACAGGCTATTTGTTTACTATGGCTAGGGCACCTATAAGTTGGAGGTCAAATTTGCAGTCCACTGCAGCGTTGTCTACTACTGAGGCTGAATACATGGCGGTTGCTGAGGCCATGAAGGAAGCCATTTGGATACATGGACTTTTGAAGAGCTTGGGAATTCATCGGGAGAAGGTGGAGGTACACTGTGACAGTCAGAGTGCTATTCATTTAGCGAAGAACCAAGTTCATCATTCGAGGACCAAACATATTGATGTCCGTTATCATTTTGTGCGTGATTTGATAAAGGATGGTGATATTCATTTGGTGAAGATTGGAACAGCTGATAATCCTGCTGATATGTTGACCAAAGTTGTTGGGGCAGCCAAGTTCAAGCATTGCATGAACCTGGCTAATATTTTGCATGTTTGATAATTTGGCATGGGCGATTGGGATAGTGCTTTGCTATTGGTTTGGTTAGTATGTGATATCATACTAAGGTGGAGTTTGTGTTTTTGTTACATTTGGTGATGAGCAGTTGTTTTGGAGTATTTGTGGAGATTGCTTGGGTTACTTGGAAGATTTCACCAAGGTGGAAATTGTTGGATACTTGGAAGATCTCGCCAAGGTGGAGATTGTAGGATAATGGCTCGATTCTGGTATTTGGTATCTGCAGTGTTCGAAAGTTTCAGAGCTTCAGTCGACTGGATGGAGGAGTAGTCGACTGTCCAGAGAGGAGTTTTCAAAGACTAAAGATACAGCAGCAGCAGTCGACTGATCAGTCGACTGTCCAGAAGGAATTATCAGTCGACTGGTAATTGGACCAGTCGACTGTCGGCGGGTTTTGGATCCAGATTCGGCCCAATTCGAAAAGGCCCAATAGTTTTCCTATAAATACACCCGTTAGGGTTTTGTAAATTGTAACACCCTATTCGGATTTTGCAGCCGTCATCTCTTGTAAAGGCTTTGTTTGCCCATTGGAGATCATAGTAAAGAAACCCCAACCGCCCCTTGTGGTTGTAGGCATCGTTTTGCCGAACCACGTAAATCTTGTGTTCTTGTGTTGCTTGCTTTTCTGTGTTTTCTCGCTGTTTCTCTCGTTTGATTGTTGGTTTGATTTGTATTCCGCACAACAGGAGTGATAACTTGGAAGAATTTAATGAAGGTATATGCAATAGATTTGCGTTGGGCATGTATGAGGATGCAGCGAAGTCATTGTGTAGGTTGGATCAAACCTCAGCAGTTTTGGATTATCAAATGAAATTTGAGAAGCTGCAATGCTTGGTTGAAGGTGTAAGTGAACCTTACCTGGTGCAAAAATTCGTGAGTGATCTCAAAGAGGGGTTGCAGCAAGATGTAGCTATGGCAGAACCGCAGTCACTGGGAGAAGCTTTTAAAGTGGCACTGAGGTTTGAGAAGAAGTTCAACTCCCTTAAGCAATTCTATAAAACTCCGTATAGATCCAATTTCAGACGGTCTGCATCTGGTTATTATCCCTTGACTCAACAATCACAATCAAATGTCCAAATACAACCTATTAACCAACCAGGGAGATCCCCAAATAATGCAAGCTCAAGTAATTCAGATAGACCTACTCTAAAGAAACTCTCACCTAATGAAGTATGGGATAGAAGAAAGAGAGGCATGTGCTTCCATTGCGATGAAAAATATCTGCCGGGGCATTTGTGCAAAACGAAGACATACATGTGCATAGAAGGTGGCTGGGATTTATTCACTTTGCAGGACGAGGAGGAATTAAGTCAGCTGATAGTGGAGGATGAGAAAATAGAGTTACTCAAGGATGCAGATAATCTTAAACTTTGCACTGCAGCTTTGGGTTCAGTAGTAAACACTGAATGCTTAATCCTCAAGGCTCAACTCAGAGGTGTGGATATTCATATTCTAGTAGACAGTGGTGCTACTCACAATTACATTGATCCATTCATATTACAAAGAACTAGATTGCCACTTTCCATTAAACAAACCTTTAATGTGAGAGTTGCGGAGGGTAAAGAAGTTGAGGGCAGTGGGTTATGTGCTGATGTGAGAATACATTGTCAAGGCTATGATTTTGTTGATGATTTCTTGGTGTTCCCTATTGGAGGACATGACGTAGTTCTTGGAGCCAAATGGATCAAACAAGTGACTGAGGTTATAATGAATCTAGTCGACAAACAGTTGAAGTTCAATCATAGGGGAATTAGTTGGGTCTTGCAGGGTTTGCACCCAAGCTCAACTACGCTATTAATGGATAAGGAAGTTAATAAAATTGCTCTCCAGACACATAGGGGACTTGTTTTGTATCTCATGTCATCTGAAGAGGAGCATAACACTTCACTGGAAGTTGTCTCTCAGGGCTCAGACCTTCATCAATTGCTGGAAGAGTTTCAAGAGCTATTTGAAGAACCAAAGAAACTTCCACCCACAAGAGTTTATGATCATCAAATACCTTTGGAGAAAGGCTCCAAACCTGTTTGCATCAGACCCTATAGACACTCATTTAAACAAAAGAATGCAATTGAAGAAATTGTCGAAGATATGTTGAAGCAAGGTATTATTAGGCCTAGTAGCAGCAGCTGTAGCTCACTTGTGGTACTTGTGAAGAAGCATGATGGCTCATGGAGGTTTTGCGTGGATTATAGGTATCTAAACAGGCATACTATCAAAGATAAGTATCCCCAATTTCAATCATTGATGATTTGTTAGATGAGCTACATGGATCTAAATTTTTTACAAAGTTAGATCTGAGATCTGGTTATCACCAGATAAGAATGCATGCAGAGGACATTTCAAAGACTGCATTTAGAATCCATAGTGGCAACTATGAATTTTAGTCATGCCTTTTGGATTGAGCAATGCATCTTCTACCTTTTAATCTCTTATGAATGATATCTTTAGGCAGCACTTAAGGAAATTCATTCTTGTGTTTTTTGATGATATTTTGATCTTTAGTAGCTCTTGGCAAGATCATTTGCATCATCTAAGGGAAGCCTTTAGGATACTAAGGGAGAACCAGTTGTTTGTTAAGAGATCTAAATGCACATTTGGTAAAGGAGATGTAGAATATTTGGGTTATGTTGTTTCTGACAAGGGCATATCAGTGGATGAAAAGAAAGTAGCTGCGGTTAAAGAATGGCCAATTCCAAAGTCTGTTAAAGCATCAAGGGGATTTCTTTGGTCTCACTGGGTATTATAGGAAGTTCATTAGGAATTGTGGCTCAATTGCTGCCCCATTAACTGAGCTAACAAAGAAAGATGCATTTAATTGGAATGAAGAAGCTACAGTTGCTTTTGATCAACTTAAAAAAGCTCTTACCTCAGCTCCAGTGCTTTAATTACCTGATTTTAATGAGACCTTCGTAGTGGAATGTGATGCTTGTAAAGTGGGCATAGGAGCTGTGCATTTACAAAAGAAACATCCCATTGCATATATTAGCCAGGGAATCAAGGGGAAATGCTTGCATTGGTCAGCATATGAGAAAGAGATGCTCACAATTTTGTTGGCTGTTAAGAAGTGGAAACAATACCTGTTTGGTAGAAAAGTTGTCATTCGTACAAATCATCAACCACTCAAATACTTGTTATATCAAAGATTGTCAACCGAAGCCCAACATTCTTGGTTAGTAAAGCTTTATGGGTTCAACTTTGAGGTAGAGTATAAAAAGGGAATTGATAATGTACCAACTGATAGGTTGTCTAGGAGGGAAATGGATTGCTTTCTTTTGCAATTGAGTTCTTTGCATTCTGGATGGTAGGAGGATATCTTGAAAATGAATGAAACTGATCCTTACTTCAAGGACTTAGCAGCTAAAGTTTTGAATTCAAGTAATACCAAGTTCTCTCTGATTAGAGGGGTATGGTATAAAGACAACAAAGTGGTGATTAGCCCAACTTCATTACTTAGGAAGCTGATGATTTCGGAGCATCATGATACACCTATAGGTGGACATTCTGGATATGACAAGACTCTGCACAGACTTCGTAGATCTTTTTGGTGGAGAGGAATGAAGTTGGATGTTCAAAATTTTGTGAGGGAATGTTCTACTTGCCAAACTAGCAAGTATATATGTCAATCTCCTGCAGGGTTGTTACAACCTCTTCCTATACCTAACCAAATATGGGAACAAGCAAGCATGGATTTCATCAAAGGTCTTCCCCTCAGTTGTAAGTTCTCAGTAATCCTAGTGGTGGTTGACAGATTGAGTAAATATGCCCATTTTGTGCCAATCAAACACCTTACACTGTAGCAACAATCATTCAAGTCTTGACTGATAGCATTTTTAAACTCTATAGGATGCAAATATCCATAGTATGTAATAGAGGAGCAATGTTCACAAGCTCTCTCATGAAAGTATCCCTTTGGTTTAAACCCTACAGCAAGGTACTATGCTACACTTTTCAATCGCTTATCACCCATAGACAGATGGCCAAACAGAAGTGGTGAACAGATGCTTGGAAACTTATTTGAGGTGTTTTTGCTATTATAAACCTAGTGATTGGAGTAAGTGGCTTCCTTGGGAAGAGTATTAGTATAATACCTCTTATCATAGTGCTACTAAATGCACTCCATATGAAGTAGTTTACGACAGACTCCCTCCTACACTAATGTCATATATTCCCCACACTACAAAGAATCCCCATGTCGAAGAGACATTATTGGCAGGAGATGTCAGCCTCCAATTGCTCAAGGACAACCTCAAAAGAGCACAGGATATGATGCAGAAGCAAGCAGATGGCCATAGACTAGATAAAGAATTTCAAATTGGAGATTTAGTGTATGTTAAGCTCCAACTGTACAGACAGGTTTCAGTTGCTACTAGAGCTGTGCGCAAATTATCTTCCCTTTATTATGGTTCCTATGCAGTGTTAGATAGAGTTGGAGTTGTGGCTTATAAGTTAGACTTACCTATGGAGTCTAAAATTCATCCAGTATTCCACATTTCTCAACTTAAAAAGCATCTAGGACCAGCTATGGAAGTGCAGCACAACATTCCATTAACAGAGTCAACAGCTTTGCTGAAACCAGAAGCCATAATAGATTGCAGATCAGTGATTAGAGAGAGAGTTAGTGTCTGAAGTACTGATTAAATGGTAGCATCAAGACAGTACTCACGCGACTTGGGAACCCTATTGGGAGTTGGTTTGCAGGTTTCCTTCATTCGACCTTGAGGCGAGGTCTCAAATTAGGGGGGGAGGAGTTGATACAAGTCAGAGAATTGATCATGGAAGAGAAGAGCAGAGCTGAAGAGAAGAGCAGGTGTAACAGATGAGAAGAAGAGCAAGTGTATTTGGTATCTGATATTGAGTTGTATCAGTTGAAAATATAATAGATGTAAGTAGCAGGGTTTTAGTGTAAAAAGGTAATCGAATCGGTATCTGTAAATATCGATCGTTGGATGTATGTGTGATTAAGTCCTGGACGTTGGATGTGTGTGGGACCCAGTTGTAACTGCCTTAACGGCATGTCAAGTTACGCATTGAGCATGTGTTTTCTTATATAAAAACAGATCAATCAGTTAGCTGATCGATCAGGAATTAGCTGAGATCTTTTCTTTCCTCTCTCAAATTCTTGAGTTATTTTTCTCCACTTTCACTTCCACTTCCACTTTTTTGATCTAGATCTTCCCGTGATTTCACAACAATGGCGAAGAATAAATTCAAAGTTGCATCAGACTGCAGCAGCCAAATTTCTATTTTTTGGGGAAATTTGGGCAAAATAGCCAACTACTACAGATACCCAAAGAAGAGAAGACAAAGAGAAACAGTTGCTATACTTTCCTAAATGTGCTTGTTTTTTCTCCTGTATGGAAGTACCTCATTATAAGGTTGAAGATCAACTTGACAAAGAAGTGGATGACAATCAAGGAGATAAGTCTCTTTCATTGTGGACCAGATTTTGCTCTAATATTGTACTTCAGTCAAGAAGAAGGATAACAAGAATTTTAATGTCTTAGAGGGATAAGAATTCTTGAACATGTCTCATCTTTCATATCATACATCTAGTTTAGATGAATAACATTGCAAGAGAAGTTTTTTTAATATTTTGTCTCAATATCTATCTATATAATAAAATACAAAGAAAGCTATCAAGTGGCTCTCATTCAATAGGGTTGAAATCAATGGTCCAGATCGCACGTCACAAAACATATTTTCGCGCCCAAATTTTTTTCCAAAAAACTTAAATTCAAATCCCAAAAACAACTCCTTTATTTATTTATTTCTCTCTCTCTCTCTCATTCTCTCTATTTACTCAGAAATTTATATTTTCAGATTTGAGGTTTGTAAATTTTCAGAATTTTTATGTATTTTTTTATTACTCATGTTACATTGAAAATAGCAAACATCTCATTAACAATTAAATTTCATCATTTTCCATACTCAAAGTTCTAGGAAGTTAGATTTTACACACTCATTTATAATTATTTTTCAACATATATTACTGAAAATATGGACTTTTATTTACAACTAATTATTATTTTACTATTCAAACTTGAGCTACATAATTGTTGTTTTACCGTTTACAAGACTTTCATATAATGTATCGTTCTGAAAACGTGCCGTAGACACGTGCCCACTGACAAATCTAGTACTACTATAAGTTTGATCCTCGAAAATAGAGGGTATCCTAGTTGATAAAGCAGAGTCTAACTAGAAGATGAAAAAAAACAAAAAGAAACAACAAACGAAACGAAACGAAACGAAAACGCTTTAGAGTTTATTGGCCCTCTTTCCCTCCTAATCAACGTCACAAAAAGATAAAAATATATAATAAATAATTCAAACTGCCACCACTCACGAACTCACCACCCCACCCACATTTCTTTTACATCTTATTTTTATACACAAAATTTACTTAACCAATTTGCTAATTTAAAATCTGTTGGTGTTGGATGGTTTCTCTTGAACATTTACTCTACAACTTATGTTGTACATTATTGGGAACTCAAATTAAAGTTGACATCGACCGAAAGCATTGCAAAGACTAATCTTGATAAATATTTTTTATGTTAAAAACATGCAATTTATCTACGTTTTCCTATTCTATATTATCATACAACTCCTAACTCTTTAGGTATAATAGTTGAAAATGTACAGTCAAATAATAAGCTTAAACTAAAATTTCCGGATATATTATGAGGAATGCTATTCATACGCTAAATTTAAACCTAAACCTACCCCAAACACTAAAATACAAGATTTTATTAATTTATTAATATATTTTTTAAATAAAAGTTTATTATTTAGTGTTTGGAGTGTTGAGTTTTGATCGAATGAACAAATTATAAAGATAGGAATCGACGACTCTGATACCATGTTGAGAATAATAGAATTATAAAAATTATAAATAGAATAATACCATAAAGAGAATGATAGAATATGCACGCATTTAAATAGGCTTAGATGAAGGTGGACAAATTTGTAATTTATATATTCCACTTTAAAAAAAAAATTCAAAAACCCACCAAACAGATAAAGTTCCTCCGTCTGGTTGATTTTTTTTTTCGTTGCAAAAAAATTAATTATAAAAAAAACCTCAGACGGATGAAGAAACTTCGTCCGGGGTAATTCAGAATTAAAAAAAAAAAACAAACGGAGGATCATTATCTGTCCCTCTGTTTTTTAATAATTTTTTTTAAAAAAAATTTGCGTTAGACGGAGTAAGTGTTTCATATAGTAGCCATCTTCTATCATTTCTAAATTCTAAATGCTAAAAATAGAAAATTTAAAAGAAATGAAAAGAACATCCACAGTCGTTAAGGGTCAAAATATGCATAAATGGATAAATGAATATAGCAAAGTGACGTTTTGCTGCAGTCGTTGAGTGCTATTTTTTATAAAAGGTGCGACGGCACTTCAAGTGTCATCCGAGGGAAAAATTCGTCCTTGAAGTACAAATAAAAAAATTACAAAAAAGTTATAAAAAATAACAAAAAAATTTCAAAAATTACGAAAAAATTACAAAAAAATACAAAAAAATACAAAAATTACAAATAACCCCCTACAGCGTGGGACGGCACTTCAAGTGCCGTCCGAGGGATAGGTTGGTTTTTTTGGTTTTTTTTTATTAGGAAATTAAATTTTTTTTGGTGGAGTGCCGTCCGACCATTAAAAAAATAATTTTTTTTGTGCGACGAGTGTCGCACTTGAAGTGCCGTCCGACAATTTTAAAAAAAATAAAAAAAATTGGTGCGACGGCACTTGAAGTGCCGTCTCTCATATATGCATATTTCTCATTTTCTCTCTCATTTATGGCAATCTCCTGTTGCGAATTATGCATATTATGCATATTTGGCCAACGACTGCAGCGCTGTTTTTGGCCAAATATGCATATTATGCATATTTAGCAAACGACTGCAGATGCAAAAAAATAAAAAAAATTACAAAAAAAATACAAAAAAATACAAAAAAAATACAAAAAATTACAAATAACCCCCTACAGGGTCGGACGGCACTTCAAGTGTCGTCTGAGGGATAGGTTGGTTTTTTTGGTTTTTTTTAATTAGGAAATTAAATTTTTTTTGGTGGAGTGCCGCCCGACCATTAAAAAAATAATTTTTTTTGTATGACAGGCGTCGCACTTGAAGTGCCGTCCGACAATTAAAAAAAAAATAAAAATTTTGGTGCGACGGCACTTGAAGTGACGTCTCTCATATATGTATATTTCTCATTTCCTCTCTCATTTATGGCAATCTCCTGTAGCGAATTATGCATATTATGCATATTTGGCCAACGACTGCAACGCTGTTTTTGGCCAAATATGCATATTATGCATATTTAGCAAACGACTGCAGATGCTCTTACAAGTGAGTTGGGTTTCAATTTAAAAGAAACGAAAGTGGATGCTCTTACAAGTGAGTTGGGGTTGGCCTCTTAAGAGCATCTGTAGTCGTTGCAATGTAAAAATATCCTGTTACCGCCGATTCTGGTGTGGGGGTAAACAGATAGAATTTGTGGGTTCGTGGAAAAATCTGAATAGCGAATCCAAGCCTGTTCGTCGGAGTTGGGTTGCTGACTCCCGCCGTTCACCTGCAAGGAAGTGCGATACACCGGAGTTGATCTCGGCGACGCACCCTCCGACGCTCTTGTCAGTAACCAGTGATATGATTAAGAAAGAGCTTAAGTTGGAAAAAAAGTGATTACCTTGTAACAGTGGTAGGTCGGAGGTATTTATAGTCGCCATGGAAATTTGATTAGGGATCTGATTTCCTGTGATACCGTTAGGAGTAAAATCCTTATAATTAGTTTAGGAAACTGATCCCTGATTCCCGGTGAGAGGATAACCGCGAATCAGGCCCGTTGATTTAGTCAAATCAGAGACCCTGATTTTCTCTTGCTGGTCTGGGTTTGTCTTGGGTCGGGACCCGTACCCAGCTGGAGTGAATCCGTTCGCGGGTATTGGATCTGTGAAGGGGAGATCCAGTGCCCGCTTCGGGCCCATCTATATGTGAAATTACCGTTTTACCCCTGAGCTTCAAGATTCGTGCCCAATCTGGACGGTTCCGATTTAACCCCATTTTTAGCCATATCACGAGCCCTCTACTTCTAAAGACTGAGTGTGATCAGCCTTTGAGGAGTAGTTTAACTGTTTCAGTGGCTAGTGGACTTGTATCGGAGTCCGAATGGAGGGTTTTGAATCTCGAAGGGGGTAGTGAGGTGATTTTTGAAGCTGTAAGCTGTTCTTAAGCCTTGTTGAATATCCGACGGTTTTTATCTATTTTTTTCGGATTATTTATTTAATTTTGCGATGTGTTAACCAGTCGTTCGGGGGCCTTAACAATACATTCTAGGCAATAATTGTTCGTTCAGGGGATCAAAAATATTCCCCTAAATTTATAATTATTTTCTAGAATTTCTAGTTAATTTTTCCGAATTTTTAGTAATTTTTTTTGCAATTTTTAAATAAATAAAACGATTAAAATAAATAAAAATTGATTTTTAATACCTATTTATGGCGTGGCTTGATTTGGACTGTTGATCTCGCGCGAGCGCGAATTTCTGAGAGATCTGGCGGTTGTAGTCACTCGGCAGCCATTTTCTCACTTTTGGAGCTCGGATGGGCACTTGCTCGGTTAGCCGACCGGGGGTATAAGGGTTTGACTGTCCGAGCGACGTGGCGCGATCTGAGCTGTTGGATGGTGGCGCGAATCTCGAGACGGGCTCAGTTCCCAAGAAAGCGCTATCTTGTCGTTTAGCGCACGTGGCACGATCTGAACCGTTCATCACCAGAAGCGCGAATTTCTGGAAGATCCAACGGTCGTGGCCGCTCGGCGCCTTTTTTCTCTGTTTTGGAGCTCGAATGGGCACTTTCTTGGTTTGCCGACCGGAGGTCTAAGGGTTCGGCTGTCCGAGCGACGTGGCACGATCTGAGCCGTTGGATGGTGGCACGAATCTCGAGGCGGGCCCAGTTTCCAAGAAAATGCTATCTTGTCGTCTAGCGGTGCTAGCAAGATCTGGGCCGTTCGATCGAGATCTTACACGAATGTTGAGGAGAAAGTAAATTTTCTCCGTTTTGGGGCTCGAATGGGCACTTGCTCGGTTAGCCAACCGGAGGTCTAAGGGTTCGGCTATCCGAGCGACGTGGCGCGATCTGAGCCATTGGATGGCAGCACGAATCTCGAGGCGGGCCCAGTTCCCAAGAAAATGCTATCTTGTCGTCTAGCGGTGCTGGCAAGATCTGGGCCGTTCGATCGAGATCTTACACGAATGTTGAGGAGAAAGTGAATTTTCTCCGTTTTGGGGCTCGGATGGGCACATGCTCGGTTAGCCGACCGGAGGTCTAAGGGTTCGGCTGTCCGAGCGACGTGGCGCGATCTGAGCCGTTGGATGGCGGCACGAATCTCGAGGCGGGCCCAGTTCCCAAGAAAATGCTATCTTGTCGTTTAGCGACGCTGGCAAGATCTGGGCCGTTGGATGATGGCATGAATCTCGAGACGGCTCAGTTCCCAAGAAAACACTATCTTGTCGTTTAGCGATGCTGGCAAGATCTGGGCCATCTGATCAGGATCTTACACGAATGTTGAGGAGAAAGTGAATTTTCTCTGTTTTGGGGCTCGGATGGGCACTTGCTCGGTTAGCCGACCGGAGGTCTGAGGGTTTATGGGTCGGCAAGGGCGATGGCGAGCGGTTGGGCCTTCGTGAGAAGGCCGAGCTGAGCTACTGGCTGCTCTCAGGGAGCATTAATGGTGCCCTAGGATTTGTGCGGCATTCCAACTTCCCGGGGTCATTAAAATGGCGTCCTCTAATTAATGCTTGGCGCTTCAGCGCCCTAGGCGTGATTGTTGGGCTTCCGTCGCTTGGCCTTCCGAGGGCCATAATGGCTGGTCCTTGGGGGGAGGTTATAAATACCCCACTCTCCCTGTAGGTTTGATCACAGCATTGGTGGTTCATCGACCATCGGGGGTGTCTGCCTTGGGCGGATGCTTGTTTTTGAAAAATTCTAACCCTGAGAGCGTCGGATGGGTGGTCACTCTTTCGCCGTGATCTTCTCCTGACTCTGACGGCCTCGATGCGGATGTTAGGGCCAGGGGAGATCAGGGCAGAAGGGGTGACGACCGGAGTCCGGACCCGGGGACAAGGTGCCTCGAACGGATGGGTCTTCTCCGATCTTTGTCTTCCTTCCGGGCTGACGGCTTCTGATGGTTATCAGTCTGAAGGAGCTAGAGATGGGAGGTGGGCCGATCTGCCTTCTGACTGGGCCTCACGCGATGGTGGTTTTTCTCCCACCCTTGAACGATTCGTGGTTTCGGCTTCCGAGGCCGTAAGCCTCGAGTTGCTCATGAGTGAGAGGGGAACCGACCGAGTCCTGGGGCCCGGGGCACTCGCCGAGGTCGGGTGCCTTAAAACTTTTAATCCAAATTTTCTTTTGCTTCCTGGGACAGATGCGGGGTGTCCGGGTCCGAAGTGCTTCATCCGGGCGATGTGGCGCGATCTGAGCCGGTGGATAGTGGCACGAATCTCGAGACGAGCTTTTGTTCGGTAGCTGACCGGGCTCTTTGATGTTGGGGTCGGTTCGCACGTCGCTCGGATTTTGATCCCGTGTGTGCCGAGCTATTTGACTTGTATCGAAACGTTTTGCATTTTTGTCAACCGTTGCTCCTCGGGTACAAAGTCGTTTGGGCTTTCGTAATGCTTCAAAAGCCGCTCAAGAGTCGCGCCCTTTCGTTAGGAAGCCCAAGAGACTTTTTCTTTTACTATAAATCTTCACTCCCCCACCCCAAATCTCATTATTCACTTTTACTTTCTCTCTCAAGTTTTTACTTGTCACCATCAAAGTTTTTAGCTCCTGGGTGGCGCTGCTAGCTGTCGCGGCAAGGCGTTTCTTTGCTCTGGCGAACTTTTCCGGCCGTAACTGTCACTTCAAGGTCAGTCTCTCTCCTCTCTCTTTAGAAAAAATGGTTACGATTACTTCTTCGGATGAGACCCCCGCCTCGGACCGAGTCGTGAGCCGAGCGGGTAAAGAGAAGGAGGTGGTGGAGCCGACCGAGCAGACCGTTGTCCGGCCGAGCAAGAGTGGGGAGGTCGCCGAGCTACCCCAGGATGTTGCAGCGAGCTCCCGGAAGGGTAAGGGAGTCGTGACGGTCATAGAGCAGCCGAAGACGGCAGGGGAGTTCGGTCGGCAACCGATCGTTCTGTCGAGTGTTGGGGGAGTACGGAGCTACTCCGAAGAGATGCTGGAGAAGGTGACGCAGGGCACCGCCAAGTCCGTAGAGGAGAACGAGCCGAGAGAGATGTCCGAGGTGGACCATATCTCTTCGGTCCTTACTGAGGCTGATCTGCAACAGATCCGGACTGGATTCCAGATCCCTGCCGAGTATGGGTTGCTTCTCCCGGGGCCTGGTTTCCGAGCCTGCACGTCGTCTTCAGTCGACACGTGCGTTTTTCCGGTCGACTCCTTGGCCGCCGGGCTTCGCTTTCCGCTGCATCCGTTCATTGCCGAGGTCCTCAATTGGTACGGCCTGTGCCCCGCCCAGCTGATGCCGAACACTTGGAGGCACGTTTTGGCGTTTGTTCTTCAGTGTCAAGAGATCGGCGCCGAGCCAAGTCTGTTCCTCCTTTGGAGACTCTACCGCCCTTGTCAGCCGAACAGGAATGAGCAGAGGTTCTACCTTTCGCCGCGGACAGGCGTGAAGTTGATCGAGAACCCGGACTCGATCAAGCATTGGAAGGAGAAGTATTTCATTTTTCGAGCTCCCGAACCCTGGGCAATTCCGATAGCTTGGTCGAGGGACGGTCTGCCCAAGCGAGCGAAGAAGGAGCCAGTGCTGAGTGACGAGGAGACGGAAGTCCTCAAGAAACTCCTCGGCCTGCCGACGCTAAGTTGGAAGGACATTACCGAGGAGGCTTTGTTCCGAGGAGGTCTCAGTCCGATCGACCCCAGTATGCCTCTGGTATTTTTACTTTTTGCTTGAGGTTCTTGAAAATTTTTCTAAGTTTTTTCATTCGGTTTGTGCAGAGTCTTCCAAGATGGACTATAGGGCGCTGATGGCGAAGGCCAAGGCGGCTGGGGAGCAGGAGACGAGAAAGAAGAAGAGACCTTCGACAGGGCCTCAGGGCGGCCGAGCGCCGAAGATACCTTCGGTTCCAAAGACAGCTGACATGCCGGTGGTCGAGGTCCTGGAAGCCGATCCCGAGCACGACCAGGTCGCGGCCTCCGATCTCCCTTCCTCAGATGCGCCGACTCCACCGGCGAAGACCGATGCTCCCGGCTCGTCGAGCGGCACGTTCAACGTGAGCAAGGTGTTATCCCTTCAAGTTCCGCCCCTCACTGCCGAAGTGGAGAAGATTCTGACCGAGGAGCATAAGCAGATCTTCGTCCCCGACTGGCAAGTAATGAAGGTCGACGGCTTCTTGGGGGACGGAAACATCTGTATGCAGGCGGTGAAGCATCTGCCGACCCCCAAGGACCGAGCGGTGCTTAATTCCAGAGAGGTCGGGGACGCCACAATGCAGATCGCTCGGAACACGATGTCGGTAAGTGGACCGAACACTTTCTTCTTGAAGCATTTTTTCTAAATTTTCTAAGTTTTTAGGTTCGGACTTTAACTGTTTGTTCTCTTTTCAGACCCTCTGCCACTTTAACTTCTTGCTCGAAGAGTTCGCGAGCAAAGAACAGGAGCTGACGGCGCAGTACGACCGGGAGAGGTCGGAGCGTGCAAAAGCTGTGAAGCTGCTCGATGCTGAGCAACTCCTCTCAGCAAAACGCGGTGCCGAGGTGGCAGGGTTGGAGACGAAGCTGGCTGAAGCTATTCAGCGGTCGACGGATGAGGCAGCCAAGCTCGAGGCCTCGGAGAAGGAGAATGCCGAGCTTAAAGTGGAGTTGGCCAAAGCTCGGTCGGAGGCGGAGAAAGCTCGGAAGGAGACCGAGAGGATCAGGGCGAAGCACCAGTCGAAGGTGGCGAAGGCGAAGAGGGCTGTCCAGCAAGAGGCCGAGGAGCACATGTTCAAGAACATGGAGGATGCGTACGGCCGAGCCCTGCTTCATATCGCAGCTCGGAACCCGGGGTTCGACACCTCCTCCTACCACTTCTACGATCCTGTGGACGGCGAGGAAGAGATCCCTTCGGTAATGCTCGGCCCCGAGGGACAGAACGAGGGTGTCGAAGGCACGGGCGAGACCGAGGCCAAAGATGAAGAGGAGGACAGCTCCGAGGACGAGGATGTGGATGAGGACTTGGGAATCGTCGGGGGGTCGGCAGATCCGAGCGACAAAAAGGTCAACCCCTGACTTGGTTGCGTCTTTGGTCTTCTTTCTGCTTTTTATAATTTTTTTGTAATGCCTCACCGCGGACTGGCCACCGCTCCTGTAATGCTTTTTAAGTTTTAAATGAAAACACTTTTTGTTTGGCCAAAAATTCTCCAAGTGTTGGAGCTCGGATTTCATGTTTGACTAGTTGCAAAATTTCTCCAAGTGTCGGGCCTTGGATTTATCTTTGCTTTTCAGGTGAAGTTTGGTCCGATCACGGAGGTTTCGTACCTCCGTAAGGAGCTGAAAGAAACGAAGTGCGCGCTTTCCCATAGCCGAGAGAGGCAATTTTATATGCTCTTGAAGTTGGAGGAGATAAAAGCGGTTGTGATGGGGTATTGCCGTGAGTTGAAGCAACTACGGAAGCAACCTCAAGCTTCTCGTCCCGACAGTGAGACGGAGCGTCTTCGTAGGGAGCTTTTCGTTGTCGAGCAAAAGAATAACGAGCTCTTGGCCGAGATTCGTCACTTGGAGGTAACGGAGAAAGAACATTCGGCGGAAGGAGAGAAGTTAGCTTCCGAGTTGGAGAAGCTGTCATCCGAGCGCCAGAAGTTGTTGGCGAAGGTCAACAAGCTTAGGAGGATTACGATAGACAGGGGGATCGAGGTCACCATATCGATGTCTTGCGACCGATAGTGCCAATGTTGCGGGCTCGTCAAGACCACCTCGTTTGAAGATGTCGTCGAAGGAAGATGTTCTGAGAGATAGGATTATCGAGCTGGAGGAAGAGATCGCGTTGCTCAAGCCTCTGCCTGATAGGGCCAACGTTCGTAGTACGTCGTGTACTCGCGAAGAGAGCGAGAAAGGGATTACTTTCTACGAAGTTGCGACTCGTTTGCCTGCGGTGAGGCGGAGTCCTGCCGACGCTCAGAGTAGTGTAGCTGTCTCGTCTAGCGGCGCCTCAGTTGGCGCCACAGTTAGAGTCAGCGGCAAAGGGGGATCTCTCTTCTCTGGTTTGGAATCGAGCTCGGAGGTCAGGCGTCGCCGACCCCGGGTTTCCTTGAACCGGAGCGTTCCCCTTCCGAAGAAGCACTAAACATTCTGTATTATGTCTCTCTAAGTTATTATAAAACCCTGTTGTAGCGTCGGTCTAGTTGTATGTAGGGCTACCTTATTTGAATAAAAACCTTTGCTTTGCTTCTGTGTAACTTCCGATCTCCGACAACTTACTCAAAGTCTGAAAGTTTGATTGAAAATTCTTGAAGTGTTGGGCTTCGGCGGTGTTTGAAATTTTGTTGTTTGACTCTTCTTATTTTCAGCTTGTGGTGGTGGCCGAAGATGTTGAGCCTGCTCGCTCGGATGACAGCCCTCGAGCCGAGGCTGTCTTAGGGGTGACGAGGCCGTGCTTGGCGAGGTGCCGAGAGCGGCTCTATGAGGTCGAGCTGGGATTGCGCCAAGCCGAAAGCGAGCGGAACCATCTTCAGCTCATCCTAGGCCAGCGGGACATCGAGGTCTGGCGTCTGGAAAGCAGGATTGCCGAGATGAACCCCGTAGGGGAGGACGAAGGTTCGGCGACCGCCTTTACCAACACTCTTCGGATCCAGTGCGTTCGGCACAATTTGTCAAAAATAACAGCGGAGAGAGACGATCTGCTTTCCTAGATCCGTCACTTGCAGACTGTAGAGGCGGAGCTTCGGATGGAGGGAGAGGGACTGGCGGCCGAGGTGGCCAAACTGACGACCGAGCGGGACGAGCTGACGGCCGAGGTTGACGTACCGAAGTGTAGTGGGTCGGCATTGTAATTTTTGTACTTTAAAGCCTTGTGACCTTGTTGTACGGGAGAGTCGCTTTGTACTGTATCCCAATTATTAATAACATTTCTTTCTCGAACTTGCATGTCCTTTGTAACTTTGTGTAGACATTTTGTTTGTGACTGTGTTCATCGTGCCGAGGTCTCTGAGCCGACCTCTTGCTCGTTCGGCCAGTGGTGCCGAGCAGCGCTTTGGTATCGTAATCTTGCGAACTTACGAGATGGGCCAATCCTTACCTAATAGTGGGCTTGTTGGCCATCGTAAGAGTAGTTCGACGGCTGTGGGAGCAATTCCGAATGGCGACCCACTCCTAGCCCGCTTAGAAGCGAGCTTGCAGAGTAGAATCGAGCCAAGTGTTGGACTCCGGAGCCATCGTTAGAGTTCAACGGTCGTGGGAGCAATTCCGAATGGCGACCCACTCCTAGCTCGCTTAGAAGCGCGCTTGCGGAGTAGAATCGAGCCAAGTGTTGGACTCCGGAACCATCGTTAGAGTTCAACGGTCGTGGGAGCAATTCCGAATGGCGACCCACTCCTAGCTCGCTTAGAAGCGCGCTTGCGCAGTAGAATCGAGCCAAGTGTTGGACTTTGAAACCATCGTTAGAGTTCAACGATCGTGGGAGCAATTCCGAATGGCGACCCACTCCTAGCTCGCTTAGAAGCGAGCTTGCGGAGTGGAATCGAGCCAGGTATTGGACTCCGAACCATTGATTGAATAAAGAATAAAGACGGAGAGATACAAGCAATTTTATAAGTACGAAAAAGCATTCTTTATTAATAACTGACGGCGAGCCGTTTTTACATATGACAACTTAAGAGAGGAATTACAAGTTAGAGGAGAGGAACGGTTCGACAGCCTGTGATACTCAGAGAGGCGCCGGAGCGCTTTCTTGGTATTTTAAAAGGTGGTCGGCATTCCAGGTCCTCGGAATCTCCCTGCCTTCAAGGTCTTCTAGACGATAAGCTCCGGGCCGAAGTACCCTTGCGATCTTGTACGGTCCTTCCCAATTCGGTGCTAGTTTGCTCTTCTGATTGGGAAAGGAGATGGCTAGTTTTCTGAGGACCAAGTCGCCCTCCTTGAGATCGGTGGGTCGGACTCTCTTGTTGTACGCCAACTCGATCCTCCTCCGGTAGTTCTGTTGGCGGATTGACGCTCTTTCCCTCAGTTCGTCCACCAGGTCTAAGTTCGCCCGGAGTTCTCTAGCGTTCTGTTCCTCGTTGTAGGCTGCGAGGCGAGGAGAAGGTATTCCGACTTCGAGAGGTATCACTGCCTCGGACCCATAGGTGAGGTTGAACGGGGACTCTCCCGTGGGGGTCCGTTTGTTGGTGCGGTAGTTCCACAGCACGTTGGGGAGCTGGTTGACCCATAAGCCTTTAGAACACCTGTCCAGTCTCTTCTTGATACCAGAGAGGATCTGCTGGTTAGCATTCTCTGCCTGGCCATTCGACTGTGGGTGGGAGACGGAGGAGAAGCGTTGTTGGATGGCAAGGTCTTCACATAGAGCTCGGAACGCGGCCCCAGTAAACTGAGTTCCGTTGTCTGTTACGAGGACACGGGGGACGCCGAATCGGCAGATGACGTTCTTCCAAAAGAATTGAAGTACCTTGTTTTCGGTGATAGTGGCTAGGGGCTCGGCCTCACACTTCGAAAAGTAGTCGATGGCCATGACCAAGAACTTGAACTGGTCCGGAGCTGGAGGGAATGGCCCTAGTAAATCCATCCCCCACATTGCGAAGGGGATAGGACTTGATAGGGAGGCGAGGTTAGCTTGGGGGAGGCGACGAATGTTGGAATATCTCTGACAAGAGCCACATTGCCGAACGTGTCGCTCGGCGTCTTAGAGGAGAGTCGGCCAGAAGTATCCGTAATTCAGAGCTTTCTGAGCTAAAGACCTAAACCCTGAATGTGCCCCGCCGATGCCTTCGTGGAGCTCCTGTAAGGCATAGTCAGCTTGTTCCGGGGAAAGGCATCTCAGATATGGTTGGCCGTCTATCTGCGAGAAGGAGCGCTTGTACAGGATCCCCTCGATCGGGATGTACCGCTCGGCCCTGGTTTTTACTCGGCATGCTTCCTTGGGGTCCTCGGGCAGGAGTCCGTCCCTTAGGAATTCCACTAACGGTTTCATCCAATTATCTTGCAGTAGGACCGGCAATGACTCCACTGAGTCGAGGCTCTCGTCTTCTATGCTCGGTTTCAAGAGGACCTCGATCAAGACGGTCTGCTCGAGACCTTGGAGGGAGGATGAGGCCAACTTGGAGAGGGCGTCAGCCTGTGAATTCTCTTCTCGAGGGATTCGTTGGATGAGCGCCTCTTCGAACCGGGCCATGAGGGTTTGGACTCTGACAAGGTACTTCGCCATCCATTCGTCTCGAGCCTCGTAATCGCCCAAGACCTGATTCACAACCAGCTGAGAGTCACTATAGATTCGGAGGCGTTGCGCCCCGGCACTTCGGGCAAGTCCGAGGCCGGTGATTAGTGCCTCATACTCTGCTTCGTTGTTTGAGGCCTTGAAATTCATGCCGAGGGCATACTGGAGGACGAAGTCGTCTGGACCTGTCAGGATGATACCGGCACTGCTTTCCTCGTTGCAAGAGGAACCGTCCACAAAAACCGTCCAGATGGGTGGTTCGTTCTCTGCTTGGCTGACCTCGGGGATGGTGCTCTCGACGATGAATTCCGCTAATGCCTGAGCCTTTATTGCGGTCCGGGGCTGGTAGGAGATGTCATGTTGGCTCAGCTCGATGGACCGCTTCATAAGCCGGCCTGAGGTTTCCGGCTTGTGGAGTACTTATTTCAGCGGTTGGTCGGTGAGCACCACAACCGAGTGGGACTGAAAGTATGGGCGGAGCTTTCTCGCCGCCATGATCAGAGCGTATGCCATCTTCTCTATCTTCGGGTATCGAAGCTCGGCATCGCGGAGCACCTTGCTCACATAGTAGATGGGCCTTTGGGCTCGATCTTCCTCTCTTACTAGAACGGCGCTGAGGGTCTGCTCGGAAGCAGCCAAGTAGAGATACAGGGTCTTGCCCGGGACTGACTTGCTGAGCAGAGGGGGATTGACGAGGTAAGCTTTTAGCTGGTTGAATGACTCCTGCTGCTGCTGGCCCCATTCAAAATCTTTGGCACCCCTGAGAGCCTTGAAGAAGGGGAGGCATTTCTCCCCGGACTTCGAAAGGAATCGCCCAATAGCGGCGAGGCGACCCGTAAGCCTCTGCACTTCCTTGATGTTCCGGGGTGGGGCCATGTCTAATATGGCCTGGATTTTCTCCGGGTTAGCTTCGATTCCTCGTTGGCTAACCATGAAGCCGAGGAATTTTCCTGATGAGACTCCGAACGCACACTTGTTCGGGTTGAGCCTCATGTTGTGCTTTCTCAGTACATCGAATGCTTCTTGTAGGTCGGCGACATGGTCGGTACCTCGGACGCTCTTAACAAGCATGTCGTCGACATACACTTCCATATTGCGACCTATTTGGCTTTGGAAGACCTTGTTAACGAGGCGCTGGTAAGTGGCACCAGCGTTCTTCAATCCGAACGGCATCACTCTGTAACAGTGGAGGCCCTGGTCGGTAACAAACGAGGTCTTCGGGATATCCGGAGGAAACATCCGGATCTGATTGTAGCCAGAGAAAGCGTCCATGAAGCTGAGGAGCTCATGTCCCGAAGTCGCGTCGATGAGGGTGTCGATGCTTGGAAGGGGAAAAGGATCTTTCGGATAGGCCTTGTTCAGGTCGGTGAAATCGATGCATATCCTCCAGGAACCATTGGACTTCTTAACCATGACGACATTGGAGAGCCACTCGGGGTAGTTCACCTCCTGTATGAACCGATCTTTTAGGAGTTTGTCCACCTCCTCCTTGATGGCTTGTTGTCGCTCGGGAGCGAATTTACGCCTCTTCTGCTGAACCGGTCTGCACCCCGGTTCGACGCTGAGGCGGTGCACTAGAAGCTGCTCAGAAATTCCGGGCATATCCGTGGCGGACCAAACAAATAGGTCGCGGTTCTTCCGGATGCACTGCACCAAGTCGGAACATAGGGCAGTCGGTAGGGATTTGCTGATGAGGAACTTTCGGCTCGGGTCCTCGTCCGAGAAGAGCACTTCTTCCAATTCGTCCGCCGGCTCGGACGTTGGTCGGACGTTCGGCTCGGGGATCTCTAAAGTTTCAAAGGAGAGCACCAGACCCCCAGTGGAAGTCATGTAGCATTTCCGAGCCGTCTCTTGGCTGCCCTTGACTTCTCCCACTCCCGCCCGGATGGCGAACTTCATCTTGAGGTGGTACGCCGAAGGAACGGCTTCCAGGGCAGCTAGGCCAGGTCGGCCCAAGATGACATTGTATGCAGCCGGGACATCGACAACCATAAATTCCATCGGCTCTGTCCGGGTGGTAGGGGTCTTCCCAGCAGTTACGTCCAGGGTGATAACCCCTTCGACAGTTACTGGCACTCCCGTGAACCCGTGGAGCGTGTAGCCGGCCGGTTTGATGCGATCCCGGGATAGTTGCAGCCCTCGGAAGGCCGAGAGGAAGAGGATATTCACGGAGCTCCCGTTGTCTACCAGGAACCTCTGCACTTTGAAGTTCGCCATGCGGAGGTCGATAACAAGTGCGTCGTAGTGGGGAGTTCGGACCCCCTCGAGGTCTTCATCAGAGAAAGTTACTGGGACGCCGAGGCCTTCGGGGGGAGGGGCGCCGTGAACTGAATTGACCTCTTGGACGAAGGCCTTCCGAGAGGAGTTGGAAGAGCCCCCCATGGGGCCTCCGTGGATAAGGTGCAGAACACGCTTCTCCTCGAACTCGGGGGTTTCATCGCATCGCTCGGAGCGCTTGTTAGCCCCCCGAGGCGGAGGAGTGGCGCGATCTCCCCGATCATTTGTTCTCACAAACTTAGCCAACTGCCCCATCTGGATGAGGGCATTTATTTCGTTCTTCAGCGCCCAGCAGTCGTTGGTGTCGTGGCTATGATCCCGGTGGTAACAGCACCACTTCTCCTTGTTCCTCTTCTTGGCTGGGGTGTTCATCCTCGGAGCGGGAGGAATAACCCCCTCCTTCTCGACTTCCATCAGGATGGTGGAGACATTGGTAGTGAGAGGAGTAAATTTCTCGAACCTGGGGGGAGGATGGCGCTGACCGCTGTTATCCTTTTGTTGCTTCTTGGCCCCTTCCTCTTCAGTTGTCTTTCTCTTCGACCCGGAAGCGGATCCTCCGAAACTCGGGAGGCACTCGGCCTCTTCCGCCCGAATATATTTCTCGCATCTAAGGAGAAGGTCGGCGAAGTTATGCGGGGGCTTTTTGGCGAGGAATGATCGAAGGTTAGAGTTGAGGACGATGGATTGGAATGCGACGGTCGCCAATGACTGGTCGAGGGAGGCGATGGACCTGACCTCCGCAGTAAATCTCCTCACATAGTCCCTCAACTTTTCTCCCCTCTCCTGTCGGAGGTGGAGTAGAGAGAGGCTGGTCTTCTCCGTTCGTCTGCTACTTACAAAGTGAGTTATGAAGAGCGTTTCGAACTGCTCAAAAGAGAAGATGGAAGAGGGAGCGAGCCGTGAGTACCATTCCCGAGCCGAGCCCTTAAGGGTGGTGGGGAAGGTTTTGCAGAGCACGGCGTCGGAAGCTTGGTGGATTAGCATCAAGGTCTTGAAGCTCTCGACATGATCAACAGGGTCCGACTCCCCCGAATACGTTTCAAACTGCGGAGGCTTGAAACCCCTCGGGATGGGAGCTTCCATGATAGTCCGGGAGAATGGAGGTCTGCCGGGGCAGACGGTCCTACCTCTAGACTCTTCCTCCTTGTCCATTCGACCGATGCGTCTCTCCATCTCCTGGAGACGGCGATAGAGAGCATCGTCCCTTCGGTGGTAGTCGATCGAGCCCCTGGACTCGTCTTCATAGGAGGGGGAGCGAGGACTACGACGGCGGTAGTCTTGGGAGCGGCGAGGACTATGGTTGTGCTGTTGGTGACTAGGAGCCGGAGGAGGTGTTATGGACCGAGGACGGGGACTTGGGACCCGTGGGGGTGTCGAAACCCTTTGGGCATTGTTGTTGGCGGGGCGAAGGTTGAGGGCTTGCAACACTGTTGCTTGGAATTGTAGGAACTCAGCACGAGTGATGGGCGCCTCATCATTCCTCGGATGACGCCGACCAGCGGGGGAATGCGGTCCCCTCCTATGACGCTCGGGGGATTCCCTCCGACCCCTTCGGTCCGGGGACCTCCTGGTGTCTCGGTGGTGAGGAGATCGCTCACCAAGATGTTGTTGGCGGGAGGCTCCCTCTCGGGCCCGCTTATCATCCAGGCGGTGGCGAAGATCCTCATCCTTTCGCCGGTTTAGAACGGTATTGCGGAGGTCGGAAGCTCGAGGATGGTGGGAGGCCATGGAATCCGAGGAGGCATTGTGGATGGACACGTGGTCCAGGTGGAGGGGCTGTTTCTGCGGGTCGGGGCGCGAGACCCCTGCGGCGCCATTTGAAGGACCCGTGGGACCATTAGGAGGTTGCTGATTTGGGAGAGGAGGTAGATCCTCGGTCTGCGGCGGAAGTTGCCCCTGTTGATGAGCGAGTTGGAAGGGGACTTCTTGCTGCTGATCTGGATTGGGCCCACGATTGGATCCCCTTGATCTTACTTTTCTAGGCGGCATGGCTGGAGAAGATCTTTCCGACGGGAAGAGGAGGAGCTGCTATTCGTCTGATTTTTTCCACAGACGGCGCCAATCTGTTACCGCTGATTCTGGTGTGGGGGTAAACAGATAGAATTTGTGGGTTTGTGGAAAAATCTGAATAGCGAATCCAAGCCTGTTGGTTGGAGTTGGGCTGCTGACTCCTGCCGTTCACCTGCAAGGAAGTGCGATACACCGGGGTTGATCCCGGCGACGCACCCTCCGACGCTCTTGTCAGTAACCAGTGATATGATTAAGAAAGAGCTTAAGTTGGAAAAAGAGTGATTACCTTGTAACAGTGGTAGGTCGGAGGTATTTATAGTCGCCATGGAAATTTGATTAGGGATCTGATTTCTTGTGATACCGTTAGGAGTAAAATCCTCATAATTAGTTTAGGAAACTGATCCTTGATTCCCGGTAAGAGGATAACCGCGAATCAGGCCCGTTGATTTAGTCAAATCAGAGACCCTGATTTTCTCTTGCTGGTCTGGGTTTGTCTTGGGTCAGGACCCGTACCCAGCTGGAGTGGATCCGTTCGCGGGTTATTGGATCTGTGAAGGGGAGATCCAGTGCCCGCTTCGGGCTCATCTATATGCGAAATTACCGTTTTACCCCTGAGCTTCAAGATTCGTGCCCAATCTGGACGGTTCCGATTTAACCCCATTTTTAGCCATATCATATCCATATATGGATAAATGAAAATAGGAATCTCACTTTTGCTGCACTCGTGCAAAGCTATTTTTTAGCTATCTATATTAAAATATTAAGCGACGGCACATGAAGTGCCATGAAGTGCCGTCGGAGAGGGAAAAAAAAAAACTTGAGCGACGGCACATGAAGTGCCGTCGGAGAAGGAAAAAACAAAAATCCTGCCGTAAATGATGGACGGCACATGAAGTGCCGTCCGATAGAGGAGCAAAATTTTTTTTAAATAAATTAATTTTTTAAAAAATGAGCACATGTTTTTTTAAAATGAGCAGACTTCATTTTTAAAATTTCTAAAAATGTGTCTCCTGAAGTGCTCATTTTCCGCCTCCTGAAGTGCTCATGTTTTTTTAAATTTTTAAAAATGAGCAGACTTCATGTGCCGTACGAGTAAAACGAGTAAATTTTTTTTTAAAAAAAATTACTCAATGGACGGCACATGATGTGCCGTCCAAGAAAAGCGGAATGGGGTGGGATGGCACTCCGAGTGCCGTCCGAGGAGAAATGTTTTTGGGGTTTTTAAATTCTTTTTGGCGATATTTATTCCGGAAAATTAATTAATTTTCAAACAGACGGCACTTGAAGTGCCGTCCAACGAAAAAAAAAAATATTTTTTTCGTGGGACGGCACTTCGAATGCCGTTCCTCAAATATCGATAAAAGCTATATCAATTCTCATTTATAGCAATTGACTGTAGCGATTTATCGATAAAATTGATATTTGGCAAACGAGTGCAGCACGTTCGTTTGCCAAATATCCATTTTATCGATATTTGGCAAACGACTACAGATGCTCTAAGTCCTAATCATTGTGCTGATGAATAGAGTTCGGAATGCGACTTCGGTGCGTATTTGTTGCTTTCTGGTCTTCATGAAATCCCTTGCAGTAACCGTTGCAAATATAGCGTATGGACCTCACATAGATCTGGCATGGTACTGATACTAAGTCACTAATTTAACTCTAAAAGAGCAGATGAACCACAATTAGGCATACACATGTAATGCACATATTCAAAATTAATCCCAGACAACCATATACTATGTGCATTTTAACAGTAAAAAAACTAGTCACAAATTTTACTGTAAAATTGTAAAGATTAGACAAAAATTGTTTACACATGAACATGAACGAATACATACACACATTATACAATGGTTGCATCCAACCCAGTATACAGGAATTTGGAAGCAAGTAGATATTCCATGACTACCACCAAAAACAGTTTGAAATATATCCATGATACAAAACTTGCCTGCGTTTCCAACCTCTCCTTGCCCCTTAATAAGCTTGAGCCAAGATATTGGTATATCCTTCATACGTTGTTCCTGAACAACGCAAACTCATCAATCATCAATCTTCATCAAATGCCGAACAATTAAGAACATTGTGATCACATTAATTTACACGATTACAAATATTCCTATTTAGTGTAAATAGCTCTCCAACAGGAAACTTCTATTTTGCGAAAACAGAGGATCCCAGCTTTTGATAAGTCTGGGAACCAAAAAGATAACTCATAAGATCCTGTTGTGAACATACTGTATCCTGGGACCCACTTTATTAGAGGAGGAGCTGCATCAGTACTTGCCCGGCAATGTGCGACCTACACATACATCAACAACCGATAATAGACATAAGAAACCATCAAAGCAGGTACTAAAAATGATCAAATTAATAGAATGATTAAACATTTAAAAAGAAATGAGTATAAATTGAAGTTTGTGAAAGAGAGTTCTCAGTACCTTGCTGCCACTTCGGTTACTCCAGACATATATACTGCCATCACCAGAGCCTGTTCCGTTGCAACTAAAACACTGTTATGTTTAGTTTTATCTAAAATACAAAGTAACAAAATAATGGGGTTTTCCATAATGCCATCTCAAGATCTTTGTTATATCCATAATACCACTTGAAACGTTTCTATTTCCAAATTGTGGCTAAAAATCTGTGTTAATTCGGTGTTAGCTAGTGTAAAGTTTCAATGGCAGGGGTCCTCCTCTTTTCATTCTCTTACTCTCATTTTCCATGTCTCGTTCTTCCACACAAAAACCATCAAAACTCTAGCAAGCAGGATCCCTCTATTTCGTCCTCCAAATTTTTATCATTGAATTAGATTCAAGAGTCATCCATGGTAGTGGAGGTGTGAAGCAAGATAGAAGCTTAATTCATATTCATTCATAATCTCCAAATAAAATTACAGTAGGGTATTTGTAACATCTAAGCCCGTGCACCATCCGTAAACTAGTAAAGGGATTTTATTACAAATGATTACTATTTTTGGAAATAAACCCCTGCAAGAAAGATAATCTCTAAAGGACTGATACGTAAAAAGATACAGTTATTAGAAGAACTGTATCAATCCTTCCCCCTTAAAAAGGAGCTTCCAAATTCTTCTGAAAATTTGGAAAGCGACTGTAAACTCTATTCAATTGCACCAATTCATGAAATGGAATAAGGCCCACAACTGCAGTGCCATAGTCTTCAACAATGAGAGACCCATCCAAAAACACCTCCGAATTCCCGGATGAATTCCCGGATCAAAGGTGAAGCGCCCTGTCTTCCGGCCGGCAGAATATGGAGAGAAAGAAACTTGAAACATTATAGCCCAGCACAAATTTTGATGAGCTACCGTCCAATTTTGGGGCTTCCTCCATTAAGGTGCAGAACCATGTTGAAGGACTCTTCGTTGTATAGAATAGGATGTAGGCCCTCTCCTTGGGCACATCAGTTTGATAAACTGGATGTACAACTGGCTCCAAAATGCAGGTTGAAAAATCCTCCCAAGGAAGCATCAAGAATTCATTCAGCTTTGGAGCATCCCCTCCAGATACTCTCCTCCAGAGACTCTCCAGATATCTGGCAATTTTTCATCTACAGTCTCTTGGATCCCTCTCCACATACTCAATGGATCCCAGCTAGATGCCAATGAATGATCAAATACACGTCTAACAATAACAGGTTCACCCTTAACCCAGTACTTGTGAAAATATCTGATAAGCACAACATCCAACCATGCAGGGTACTGAGCAAGTATCAATAAAGCTCCATCTACGACAGTATTGTGAGCCATTTGCATGGATAATTGTTGGTGCAGGGCATATATCGTGAGGTTCAAATTGGGTGAACTCCTTAGCAGGATAAGCAAAGAGCTTAGTATCATCACCTCCAGAAATGAGCATAGGAACTCCTGAATGTGCCCATTTATGATAACTGAAGTTTATGGGCTTTGCTCGTCTTCTAATCTTGGGCACCTTTTCATCAGGAACAGCATCTTCACTACTAATGGGCACTGCAACTGTCAAGGCTCAGATATCATGAGAGTGCACTCGTTTGTATTCAACATACGTCCATTTGTTTATTTCTCTTCCAGGAAACTTCTCTTTCCCAGAAAGGGTGGTAACAGGCCTCCTCTGTAGTATTTTGTAATTTTTTGTAATTTTTTTGTAATTTTTTTTTTGCACTTCGAGTACGATTTTTTCCCCTCCGATGGCACTTCAAGTGTCGTCCCACCATTTAAAATATTTTTTTTCCTCTCCGACGCAAGGTCATGTTGCGTCCGACCGAATTAATTTTTTTTTCTTCTTCTCTCCGAGTCTCCGACGCAATGTGAAGCTCCGTCTGTATATTATTTTAATTTAAATTGATAAAATATAGCATTCGACGACTGCAGTGAAATGATAAATTGCTATATGCATTTATCCATTTTTTAACAATAACGAACTGTTAATGCTCTTTCATAGTTACAATATGGTTAGGCCAGACAAAAAAGAGTATAAGACTTACAAGATTGCCTCTGAAGGAATCAAGCACATGAATGTGTCCATCCTTGGTAGTTAAAAGCATAAGTCTACCATCATTGCTGAACTTCACTACATTGGCATCGGATTTATCTCCCCCAACAGAGTAAATATCAAATGGACCCTAATCAATGTGCACAAATTGGGGAGGGGGGAAATAAAAATTAATAACAAAAATAATAATATGATAATAATAACTATTGAAAATTTCAAGCATCGCTGCATTAAACTTCATCTAAAAAATTGTAACAAACCTTCCCATACTTTCGAGCATCAAACCTTTTTATTGATCCTCCAAAAGCAATTGCAAACACCATATTCCTTGATCATCATAAGAAACAGCAGGACTTCCTTGTACGTACGCGTAAAAGGCCCTAGAATATTGATCAAATTAACCTTTAAGTTCTATAAAGCATACTATAAATCGAAATAGTTCAGTATATTAATGCTTTCACTTGAGATTTATCAGCCCTATGATCCCATAATAAGACAGTCCGGTCAAGAGAATCAGAGATGAAGTACTCTTTACAAGGGCACAAGGAAAGTGATACCACCCTGACAAAAGGTATTTGTTGCATTTTTGTTCTGATGCAATATTTGACTTAAATAACTGATCAAGGCTTGAAGGTAGGCATACCTATCATGGTGACCTTTAAAGTACCGCAAATACTACTTGTTGTCGTTCAAAGAAAGGAGCCGAAGAGATTCTAAATCAATTTAAAATGTAATTATAAGCTTGAAAACGAATTTAAGAAAAAGTACAAATCTGTTATTGGACATAGACTTACCATCCCAACCATTTTTTGAGTTAATAATTCTATCGCAAAAAACAACATAACATATCAAAAGGAACTTACATACATTCCATTATAAACATCGTATAGACGAATCGATTCATCATCACTGGCAGTTACTAGGAAGTTTGTAGTCTTATGAAAATCCATTGAACTTATTCTGCCATTCTGAAATGCAAACAGTGAAGATGTCTTGGTATATTACATTGATGATCCACTAACAAGTGTAACTCATCTAATGAAACTATCCTATGTCAGCACCGAAATTTCGTGAGGCAGATTTTTAATGGATAAAACACAATAGCCCGATTTATGAAACTTGGTTCCAAGATTTCACCTTTGGTTCATATAGCCAAACCTACCCCGACTTCATACATAATGAGTGTGCAGGTATGCTGCTTTGCCACTACAGTTCGGTTTGGTCCAAGCTGGGATGAGGATGGAAGATTGAGGACATTGGTAAATCCGTAAAACCAAGTAAAAGAAAAAAGAAAGGAAGTGGAAGAGGAGAAAGATGATTTAGATGATTTCATCTTGGGCTTCATGTAGTCAGATATAACCTGACTCCCTTACCTAACAAGAGGGCTGCAGGTATGCAACGAGTACATCCAAACAATTTTGAAAACCAATCATTTAGGATTCTCAAAGTCTATAAGCAGGATTACCTCAAGATTCACAAGGATGGATGAGACATTCATACAATACAACAAACAACAGAGAACAGTTTTGACGTTCAACTACTGCACAATCCCTTGTTGCTTCAGTGACTCGTACAGTTGTGTCTTTCATTTCATATCAATAGTAAGTGGTAAACATCTTTAGTCCTCCCATGCTTAAATATCCTCATAAAATATCCAACTCCAAGGTTTCATAAAAAAAGATTCCTCACATGGATCACTATCAACCAGTTGACGACAGTTATCCACCCAATACAATAACATTTCATATCCCAGGAAATTTTTTACACTCATTCAAGTATACGACTAAGAGACTATTTAGGCCTGAACTTAATCCAAGTATGATTCAGCACCACCACAAGTCACAACTCGGAATCGTCTACTACTGAATTACTATATCAGGTGAATTACTATATCGATATGGAACTGAAGCCATATGGTACGAACCAGGCTGTGTGCATTCCTCTGCCTGTACATTTTTTTGATCTGAAAAGGTTGGCCAAAGGCCCCCCCTAGTTTCATTAAAAAGATTTTAATAAACACAAAAACACCATCACCGGACAATGATGTTCATGTCACCCACATTCAGGCCATGATACTCATTGTCCATCCAAAAGATAAGTCCCCATCATCGGTCGCACCCGACCCCCTGAGGACCATCAAAATACATACAAGTAATATAAATAAACCCAAAAATACATAAAAAAAAACCCTGAAATAACATGAGGCAATGAACCCGGCTGCATGTTCCACCCTCATGACCCCCTGGAGTCAAGACTCTTCAGCTGAGCCTCCCCCTTCCTGTCCTTCAACCTGGCTGGTGGTAATGTCCTTGTAAATGTCCTCTACCTGTACTTAAAAGTTAACTATAGGTATCCTAATCTTGTATCCAAACAAACATTTTGCGATTTTTTTTTAAAATGCTGGCATGGTAATTCAATTAAAAGTACATAGGCCCAGAAATTCACCCAAGTGCATTCAAATAGGTGGAAATACATTCAAGCATCAATTAAGAACAAACACTTACGTAATCTCTGAAAGCCATGCCAACTTCCATGCTCTTCAACACCTCATCCGTCAGCTCAATTGCAACCCTCTCCTCTCTATCCAATTGCCCACCTACCATTTACATATTTACACAAATACCCAACTCAAATTTAAAATTTCTTTAAAGTTGTAACAAATAGAAAACGAAAATTTAGGGCGAGAATTTGAAGTTATACCTGCCATTTTATCTTCCTCCTTCGTTAACTCTGATAAAATTTAGGCCTAATTTTGGAAGGATTTCGAAAGTATTTTGAAGTAATTACAAAATTAGACCTCTAATTCGATCGCAAAAGAGAGAATTGAATGAGTTAGAGAGAGAGAGCGCTCGGGGTTTAATTAATTGAACCGGATCGGTCCAGACTTGTTAGCGGGCCAAACATTTCCCTATTTGGGCCAAGCCAATAAATGTATTTGGTATGGGCCTCAAACGCAAATCAAGGCCTAACCAAATTCCATTTGATCCTTAAGCCCAAACATCTAAGGCATGAAAATTAGAATTAAATCCCTTTGCTTTTAAGCTCACTTTCTTTTAATTAGCATTGCCGCATTGGTATAAATACCCAAAATCCGGACCCGACCCGGCCTATCCGGGTCCAGGTCTGGATCGTAAAATGGAACTCGTTGTACTTTCAGGTCCGGATCCGGATCCGCACAAAAGAGACCCGACCCGGACCCGTTAAAAAAAATCCAAAAAATCAACATAAAAATAAATTCTATCCTCATGTCTCCCCTCTATCCTCAATTCTAAATCTTCATCTTCCAAACTCAAAACTCATGTATTTTTCTTCTCTTCTCTATTCTAAATGCTCCACTTGCCGCCTCTGCTCGCCGCTTACACTCCCGCTCCTACCCGAACGGGTAGAAATATTTTAATAAGATCCGGTCCTCACGGGTCCGGATCCGGGTAGTGAAGGACCGGACCCGACCCGACCCGATACCAATGCTACTTTTAATCACACTCAAATTGAGCAATAAATAAGTTATGCCTATGCTGATACCATTTGTCGAAATCTCAGTCTTAACACTTTCTTCATTACTATAACAACAGGAAAGAAATGAACAAAGCAAGGAACCTCACATTCTAAACGTCGATTATCTAAAGATGCAGATCCCCTCATTAGTACAAAAGGGAATTGAAGGAAGCTACATTCTCCTCTCTGTTCTCTCATTGCATCGAAAAGTTTAATGATCGAAGATGATGAGTCGAAAGACCCTTTCAGTCCAAATCATGATGGAAGCATTGATGCATCGCAGTGGATGTAATTATATATGAGCACTTTGTTCAGTACTGAACAATGATTAATTAGTTCCTAGTTGAGAAAGTAACTGACCTAGCCGTCCTTAATGATTTGCCCACATGATTTATAGTCATCATCTTTTCTCTAAGCTCTTTGTTTATACACACAGCTTAGAGCATAAAGAAACTGATGATGCTGGTTACTATTTCCTTTCAAAATGGAAAATTTATTACAGGATCCTCGTAAACCAATGAATTATTTTCTATTAAAAACTCAATTTTAACCCACAGACAATAAAATGGTTGTTTTTTTAAAATATGGTAACAGTTATGAAATCCCACAACAATGTTTCTTCTGAAAATTAAGAAACGCCATAATCGATCAAATAACCCCCAACATGACGTTATCTTCTATACAAAATGATCAAAATACCCTTGCACTATATTAAAAAGAGAAGGGGGGAATGAAATCTTCTGCCTATACTAAAATTTTTTGATACATGAAATGACCAAAACACCACTACTCTACATGGTGGTGGGGTGTTCGGTTAGTGGAGAGAGAGGGAAGGGTATGAGTGGTTATATTAGGTGAGGGTTATTAGGTAATTATACAAGTATGACTTAACTCCAGAAAGGAAAGAGATAATAACGGGATGCTAAGTGAGTAAAATTTGACGATAACGAGTTTCTAATTTCGGACCTAAATATCAGAGGGGTTTTATGACATTAATCCTTAAAAAAAATGAAAGAGAGACGGAAGGTGATGAGGTGATTTTTTTGATAAAAAATATTTTGTATGATATTTTAGTCATTTCATATATCAGAAAATTATAAAAAATAGATGACTTTGTGATGGTTAGTGGACAGAGAGGGAAGGGGGTGAGTGGTTTCTTTTTTTTGTGAAAATGTGTTTTTATATTAGGTGAGGGTTATTAGGTAATTATACACGTATGACTTAACTCCAGAAATGAAAGAGATAATAACGGGATGCTAAGTGAGTAAAAATTTGACGATGACGAGTTTCTAATTTCGGACCCAAATATCGGGGGGTTTCATGACATTAATCCTTTTTAAAAAATAAAAGAGAGACGGAAGGAGATGAGGTGATTTTTTTGATAAAAAAAAATCTTTTGTATGGTATTTTAGTCATTTCATATATCAGATTGTTATAAAAAATAGATGACTTTGTGATGCTCATTTGACCAAAATGAAATAATAAGATGTTTCATAGTTTTCGGTGCAAAATGTTAAGGGATTTCATGACTTTTACTCTTTTAAATAATATGGATGATGCAAGGATTTAGGATGTTCAAAAAAAAAGAAAAAAAAAAGCCAAAAGGTCTAAAATACAATATTTGTCAAGAGAGGTACCTGAAATGAATTCCTGTCTTCTGTAATCTGCATATAAATATCCATTTCATAAGCTAATTAACTTCCATCTTTGTACAAGCTAGCACAACCTAGCATCCCACATTCTTCATGTCTAAGTTTCAAAAACAGAGCTTCATGATTCCAGTTCACCATCCGATAAGAAGGAAGAATGAACAGAAGCTGAATCTATGGTCTATGAGGCTCTTCAGCCGATTCCGTGGCCTCTTCGTCTGCTTCTTAACATTCCCTCCACCTCCTCCATCTCCTTCTTCTAAGCAAAAGCTAAGGGCTGATCAAACCTTAGAGTTCCCGAAAACATCATGCAGTTCTTATCATTACTACTCGCCAGACTCCCACTATGACGAGGCTATAACCGATTGCATCGAGTTCTTGAACAGGTCTGCTCAAGAGAACAACAGATTGAGCTGCGAGAGTTCTGAAGGTTCTGTATGAAAAACCTCTGTTCTGATAAAATACCATTTCTTTGTTTTCTTGAATTGTACGTGCTGCTTTTGTATGTAAATATGGCTATGACGAATCTGGGCTTTGTTTCGCGTACATTTGTGATGAAGATGTCCCAAACTGCGTGGATGCTATAACTAGATTCATTCTCTTATTCAACCTAGATTTGGATCCTTGAGAATTCAATCTCTTGGATAATCCAAAGCATGCATGCATAGTTACTGAATTACTTATGTACGCTTACTTGAGTTTTCTTGTTTCGTTTTCTTACATACAATCACTAGATACACAATTTCCGCTGATACCTGATGGTTAGATTTTCTATGCACCGGTTTTTGTGACATTGATATCAATATACTGTATATATGGTATACAGATACAATATTAGTTTACCTGAATCTTATGAATACCAAACCAGAAAAAATTATGCTTGACTGACGAAATGAATTATCAACATATTTATTTCTAAGTTCAAACAAATATGAAAATTGGATACTTGGAACTTTGAATTTTGAATTCCAAATAATTATTTCACTTCTTTGACATTTCAGATCTGAGTTGAATTCAACAAACTATAGTGAGTGAATCTGATAGGAGTAAAGTTCTCAAGGATACTCTTGATTCAGATTCACTAAGAAATTGCTGCTAAAATTGAACTCAATTGATTGATTTGGGAAATTTACAGGGTTAGGGTTTGGAGGGATTGGGGAAGAACAAGATTAGAATTAGGGAGATAAAGATCAAGAATCAGTTTCAAATTGCTTAGCTACCTTTCCCTCCCACTCTCACATCTTATTTATACTCTTTACAGGTTGCTATACAACTTCGAAATATCTTTCCGCCATTTAACTCTTCAAATATATTTCACAACATGGGCAAAGCCCATGCAATCATCTACACCACAGTCTTTCAACCGCTCAGGCGCTACTCTGCTTCTCCTGCTCTTTGACTCTTTCATCGGTCGCTATACTCGTATCAGAATCCACAAGTGGATCATGCAAGATCTACTCCTTATTACAAGTACAAAGTAAAAAAGAAAAACCTGATTTTATTGGATATTTCAACTTCTTTGCTAATGTACAATAAACAAAAGAAACGAATTCATGATAGATACAAACTTGTTTAACAGTATATCTTAATTGCTGCCACACAAAAAATATAAGCCAAAAACTTTAGCTCGAAAATAAGGTTCCAAACGAAGTAAAATTTAGTCCCAATTAATAATTTGAGCTATTAACCCGATGTACTAGTGGCAATGCTCCATCTTGAGATCCCTTCTTCTTACTAAAGATTGATGCTATTAAAGGGATCAATTGCTTCTTCTTCTTCTTCTTCTTATTCTCCTTCTTCCTCTTGACTTCAGCAGTTTCACGATCATCAACGGAGAAATGCCTATCTAACACCTGCTCCTCCGGGTTTATGACTTGTGTCAGCGACGGCGGATTGGCGAACTTAACCGACCTTTTCATGGGTGTTTCAAACCTAATCTCCATTTCGGTTGCATTCTCAACGAACTTGAGGTCTTCAATATCCGTATCTAAGGCTTGTTTATCAGTTGGTTCTTTAGATTTCAGTTGTTTAAGTTCTGTTTTGGTTTGTTCAAGCTCTTGTCTGAGAGACGTGAGATAGTTTGCCATCAGCTGGCTTTCTTCCCGTGCTTTCTCAAGGCTTTGCTTTGTTTCTTCCAGTTCAGTGACTACAGAATTTAAAGGAGTAGCCTGGTATTCATCGCTGATGGATGAAGCACGAATCTAATATAAAAAAGTAGATATGATTATTCGCTGAATGCATAGAAAAACTGAAACTGAAATATCAAAGATTGATCGATGAACAGCTTCTGATTACTACATTCACAAGCACGAATGCAAGTATGCAACACACAGGTTACTAAGTTCATCATTTTATAAAAAAAATTATGTAATAAGTAAAAAAGAATAATGATACCTGTTTGAGTTTGTTCGCGTAAACCTCTCCTGCTAAGACCCTTTCTCCAAATAGCATCACTGCCTCTTTCACCGATCGAAACGGCGCTCTCGTATCAATCTCTGCTCTCCTTACAATGCCACCACTACCACTTTCTTCATTCTCCATAATCTCTACCTATATACACAAATTTACTATAACAAGTTCGATATAGTATATATATACAACAAACTTTGTGTCGAATATGGAGTAATTTGGAGGTGGAGGTTGCAATGGGAAGGGTTGGAGAGGAAGTGGGAAAGTTGGTTATGGAAGAAGAGGGATTTGGCATTTGCTTAAGGGGTTAATAAAATGATAGTGCTTCGTTTCTTGGCGTCCACTTCACTAATATTCTGTTAACCAATGATCGAATCGGACGGCCCAGATTGAAGGATAACAGAATCAGAGGGCCCAAGTACTCCTATGAATGGAGAAAGGTGAGAGGGTGATGGTTCAACTACTTTTTTACTCATTGATTCATCCATTTGTCTTAATTCTTTTTTATTTAAAAAAATAAATCTATACAATATATTATATGCTAAACCATTTTTTGTCCAAGAATTTTTCTAATTTTTTTCTTTAAAAAAACAAAAAAAAAATAGAGCAAATGCGTAGGAAGCAACTTCCAACTTTTTTTCATTCAACTTTTGAAGCGTTATCCTATCCATTAATCAAACCTTAAAAAACGTGCATGCAATATTGTATAGATGTTATTAGAAATTTTTTATAAAAAAATAATTTTGTTATTTTCTCACTTTGTATAAATTATGTGAAATAATTACACAAGATTATATTTAAAAATTATGTACAATATATTGTACAGGGATAATTAAGGGAATTGATTCTCTGGTCCTCTGGTTTCTTGACGGGGAGGTATTAGCATTTTAAAGGCTTTGTTTACAGATCGAGAAAAGACCATTGGATCGCTTCAAGATCTGTGCACCACGTCCACGTGCGCAATCTCCTCAATATATTCTCCACGTAAGGACAATATATACAACTTATAGTCGTTAGATATGTCAATGTCATTATACTTCATATTTGAAAATTTTGCCGCACTGCCCCACTTTTTGAAAATATTTAGCGGTCTGCCCTACTTCTAAAAACAATTAGCGATATGCCCTTATTTAGGCCACGTCAGCAAGAAACGTTATTGGGAAAAACGGCATAGGTTATTTTGATGCCGTTCTTCCCAATAACGGCATCTATTTGGAAAAAAAATTGCATGCCGTTATTTGGAATAACGGCATCAGTATATTTGTCTTACAAGTGTGAATCTTCTAAGTTTAAAAAGTTCTAAGTGTGAAAAAAAACTTATAAACAATGCCGTTATTCTGAATAACGGCATTGGAATGACTGATGCCGTTATTGGGAATAACGGCATCAATTATATATCAATATGCACTCTTGCCGTTGTTTGGAAACAGAACGAATTAATAAAAAGTGGAAAGAAAAAAAAAATTATAACTGATGCCGTTATTCGGAATAACGGCATCAGTTATATATATATATATATATATATATATATATATATATATATATATATATATATATATTTTACTTATTCATCAGATTAGATGAATAATAAGTTACTTTTTTATTAAAAAAATTTATAACTGGTGCCGTTATTCCAAATAACGGCATCAGTATTGAGAATGCCGTTATTTGAAATAACGGCATCTGTTATAAGGTTTTTTATACTTGCAATTTTTCCTCTAAGTGGAGACTACAAGTTCTTGAAAAACAAAACAACCTATGTCGTTATTCCAAATAACGGCATGCAATTTTTTTTTCCAAACATATGCCGTTATTGGGAAGAACGACATGGAAATAACCTATGCCGTTTTTCCCAATAACGTTTCTTGCTGACGTGTCCTAAATAAGGGCATATCGCTAATTGTTTTGGGAAATGGGGCAGAGCGCTAAATATTTTCAAAAAGTGGGGTAGTACGG
This sequence comes from Hemerocallis citrina, assembly GCA_017893485.1. Lineage (NCBI taxonomy): Eukaryota > Viridiplantae > Streptophyta > Magnoliopsida > Asparagales > Asphodelaceae > Hemerocallis > Hemerocallis citrina. The sequence goes on from CM030362.1 coordinate 6,330,539, forward strand.
CAAAATTCTCTTCATATTTAAGCAGAAAACTAAAAGTGTGTTTCGAGAATGACAAATTTGGCAAGAAATTCCTTAATCCAGCTCTAGCAAGAGTCTCAATCAAAATGAAAAAAAGACTGCGATAAGAAAATATCTCATACTGCAACAACTCTAATTTTTCTAAAAAAGAAAAAAGATGAGGACTGAGGGAGAAAAGAGGAACGAGAGAGGAACTCATTGTGAGAGTGGAGCCAGAGCTTCGCACATCCCACATTCGCAGAGGAGCGTTCATCCATCAGGTACGCATCACAGACTCTCAGAGCAAGACGTTGAAGCTGGAAGAACAATGGTGAAACGAAGCAGGGACGAGGTGAATGAAAGATGCGAGAGGTCAAGGGTAGATGCACGGCGGGATGGCGATCTCTCAAATAGATGGAGAGGTCGATCATCTCACAGAGAACCTCATCTCTCCCATAGAGGGAGGACGAGCGTTCATCAAAGCAGAGAGAAGTTTAGAGATCAAAACTTTTCAAAGAGAGAAGCGTCGGAGGAGAGGAAGGAAGACAGAGCGCCTCGTCAGCGTATCACCTATCTCGAAGCTGTCAAAGGATCGAAGAAGATAGAGACTCCGGCAAGAGCTCCGGTTAGAAGAAGTTCGCCGGCTATCACCAAAACAGATCACGAAGGGGAATGGGTTCTAGTACGCGCTCGTAAACCCACCAAAACAACCAGGAAGCAGCTGAGGAACGAGTCGGCGTCGGAGGGGGAAGGCCAGCGTTGTCACAAGTGTGCTCAATGGGGACACACGTTATCGCAATGTACGAAGGATTGGTTCTGTTACGCCTGCCGAAGAACTGGTCACATATCTAGGGACTGTCCAAGCTTTAAGAAGACTCCGACGCCAGCGTCAGCTGCTCCGAAAGGCGGAGCGTCGATCAATATACACAGCAGTAAAACCCAAGGAAGCTTCGCCGGTGGAAGAGCAATGGTGAAGGCCTTAATCTCTCCTACTCCGCTAATGGCAGAATTCGAACGTCGTTTCAGGCTATGTAGCGTTATCAAGGTACAGAGTGGTAACCCAACGGCTAAGGAGATAGAACGGTTGCTCTGCGCCAACATTACTCAAAATGCAGCTCTTCAATGGAGGGTTCAGCGCCTTACTTGCAGCTCCTTCTTCGTCCATTGTCATGACGAGGGGCGTTTGAACGAAGTGCTTGGCAAGAGGGGAATGGGTTCGGATGACTTCTATGTTACATTCTCTCAATGGTCGCGTAAAGTCGGAGCGCTGAAAGAGAACGAGCTGCCGTCTATTTGGATCCGTCTATTCAACTTCCCTCTTCACTGCTGGTTACGCTCCGGTTTTCAAAATCTCGTTCGATCATTCGGATTTTTGCAAGAGGTGGATAGAGCTACGATCACCCAGGAAAGGAGGGAATTCGCTCGCATTAAAGTGGGTTGCGACAATTTCTCCGACATTCCGTCGATGGTTCAGGTCGAGTTCGAAGGGGAATTCTACGAGGTCAAGCTGATCGTGGAGAGGAAGAAGAACGTTTCTTTTGGGAAAGTGTCGACGCAGGAGGATGAGGAATGCTCGGATGACAGGAAAATAGACGGGGATCAGGGTGGTTCCAAGGAAGACGATGAAGGAGAACCGTTGGATCGCACAGGTATTGATCTAGGCCGTTCATCCACTCTCAAAGAGAGGTTCAAAATCGAGGACCAGTACGGCTCGAATTTGAAATTAGGCGCTCACAAAGATGTACGATTGAAAGGTGATAGAGTTACGGCGATATGGCAGTCTGTTCCTCAGCGGCACGGCGATAGGTGTACTCTCATTGAAGGGACAGAGCACGTTGACAAGGGAAAGCGCACGGCAGGGATTTTGAAAGATGTGAAGAGCGTGGGTATCGAAACAAAAGACAATCGAATTTCGAAGGAGGTCCCTGAAATCGCGCTACTGACGAAGGACGACATCCAGGCTTCGATCCAAAGGGCCATAGAAGAAATCGTACGTAATGGTGGTTTTGGCGCGCTGGTTTGTAAGGAAGAGGAAGGGGCGGGAGCTCAAGTGGGCCTGGAGCATGGGCTTGGGCCGCATGAGTCAATAGGGGAACATACAGCATCAGTTACTGAGCACTTACTGGACGAAGGGACGCACGTAGCAGCTGGGCCTCTTGACGCAGCTGGGCCTCTTGATGATGTCGCAGCTGGGTCTTTTGACGAACCGGGTTTTGGTGAAATGGGTCCGTTGGAGAATGAAGAGGATATTGGGGATAATGAAAATATTTCCATGGGTGATTTAGATGGCGGGGAAGAGGGCAACTCGGCTGAGCATGGGGTTTTGGAGCAGGCCATAGATCAAAATAAGAATGGGTTTGATACGGAGCAAATCAATGATATGATTGGAGCTCTGGATGGTATTCATAGCGGGGGAAGTGCGTACGACTCGGAGCACAAGAAATGGGCAAGACAAGTTAGAGAGTTGGCAGGAGGCGGGGTAGGGGATTGCGCAGGGGGGAGTGGTGTTAAGATTTTGGGAGATTCGCAGCGAAAGAGCAAGAGGCAGTTGGACAAATGGGGTTCGAGTGGCCCAAGTGAAGAAGATTTGATTAGAGCAGCGGCAAAGACCAGAGAACCAACCTCGGCCTGTCAAGGTATCTCCTTTGGTCACTTTTCAGTTTTAGATCTTTTAAATGATGAGTCGCTCATTTACTTTGCTAGTCTGTACGGTCTAGCCATGGGGTCCAACAAGGATGAACAATTGTTTCATGTCAATATTATTAGAGGGGATAGATCTCGACAGATAGACTTAAATTGAGATAGGAGATTTAGAGGTTAGGGTATAGAGGTTTAAGTTTTTTAATGTTATACATTTTTTGGAATGTGAGGGGGATGAGGCAGAAAGCAAAAAAGAGGTTAATTGGTGACACTATTACTAGATACAGACCATGCATTTGCGCATTTCAGGAAACTAGGGTTGAATTTCCTAATATTGCGGAGTTTCAATGCATTAGAGGTATAGGATCGTTCGAGTGGAGGTTTAAGCCGTCGCGAGGGTTTTCAGGGGGTGTAGCTATAGGAATTGATCCTACAGTTTTCGAGATTATAGATGAACTTCCGGGAGATTTTTCGATTACGATTACTATCAGAAGACGTGCGGATAGTAAAATTCAGATGGTGACCACAGTATACGGACCCTACGACTCGGCCCAAAGAATTCAGTTCTGGAACGAGATTAGAAACATTAGAGGAAGGTGTAAAGGTCCGTGGGTCGTGGGAGGAGATTTCAACATTACAAGGTTCCAATTTGAGCATCTGGGAAGAGGCGCCCCGAGGGGGGATAGGGATCAATTTAATGCCTTGATTGACGATCTAGAGCTGGTGGAAATTGATCCCTCCAATAGGAAATTCACATGGTCAAATTTGCAGGCGGTTCCAACTTTGGCGAAATTAGATAGAATCTTTGTTTCACCCGAATGGGAAGACGATTTCCCACTAGCCAAGGTCAAAGCGTTGATAAGATTTACTTCTGATCACACTCCTTTAGCTCTGGATTGTGGGAAAGGGGAGAGAAGGCAAGCATATCAGTTTAGGTTCGAGAAGTCGTGGACTTTGTGTGAAGGTTTAAAGAGGACAGTTGAGGAAAGTTGGAATGCTCCTACAACGCTAGATTCGGCAGTGGGATGTTGGATCCAAAAGACCAGGAGATTACGCTCAAAATTGAAGTCCTGGGCTAGGATGGAATTTGGGCAGAATCAGAGACTCAAAGAAGAGATAGGAGAGAGGATCGAACAGTTAGAAATCATAGAGGAAGAAAGAGATCTAATCTAGACCGAAGTAGAGGAGCAACGGAGGAATAGACAAGACATTCTGAATATTGGGAAGATGGAGGAATACTATTGGAAACAGCGCTCTAGAGTCCAGTGGTTGAAGGAAGGCGACGCCAACACAAAATTTTTTCATAGGATGGCTAATGGTAGAAGACGTAAGAATCATATCTCGGGGCTTATGGTGGAAGGAAGTTGGTGCGAGAATGAAGATAGATTTAAACAGCACATTCATGATTATTACAAGGATCTATTAGGTAATAGAAGGGAGCAGAGGTGCTCGTTGACTCAGAATATGTGGCTGGATTCTAGGATTAACGGGTCGAATAATATTGAAGGCATTATCACAGAGGAAGAGGTACTCTCCGCTATCAATAGCCTGGGATCGGATAAAGCTCCTGGCCCAGACGGGTTTCCGATTTTCTTCTATCAGCTCTTTTGGAGCACCATAAAAGGGGACTTCATGCGAATAGTTGGGGAGTTTTACAAGGGGGAATCAAATCTAGATAGACTGAACTACGCGAACATTGTGCTGATACCCAAGCAGGCGGATGTTAAAGAGGTCGGGGACTTCAGACCTATCAGTCTACTGAACGGCTCCTTTAAGATCATTTCCAAGGTACTGGCCAACAGATTGGGGCCGCTACTTAATGATATTATCGGTCAGTCACAGAGCGGATTCATTAAAGGAAGGGACATAATGGATAGCGTTGCCTCGGCTCATAAAATCGTCTATAGAGCGAACAGAAACAAAACGGATGGCTTCCTTTTTAAAGTGGACTTTCACAAGGCTTACGATTCAGTCGAATGGAACTCGGTGGACGAAGCTCTGCTTCTTAAAGGATTTGGGGAAAGGTGGAGAAAGTGGATATTTCACTGCATCAGAGGTGGTAAGCCATTCATTATTGTTAACAGAGCACAGGGTAAAGAGATCAAATGCAAGAGAGGTCTTCGTCAAGGAGATCCGTTGTCGTCATTGTTATTTGCAATTGTAGCAGACGGATTGTCAGAGATGATTGTCAATGGGAACAAGGATAGGGATCCCTTTGGAATAGATATCAGGGGTTTTTCTGAGCCTATTTCGATCTTACAATACGCGGACGATACGCTATTGTTTGGGAAGGCAGCTAAAGAGGATATCATTGCGATGGGAACGGTTTTGAAGTGTTTCGAGGCGTGGTCCGGAATGAAGGTCAATTTCAACAAGAGTTGTGTTATTAAACTTAGCGAGATTTGCTCCGTCCCAATTCCTATGATCCAACAATTGCTTGGATGCAAGAGGGGAGAGTTTCCGCTCAAGTATCTGGGGATTCCCATCAGGCCGGGGAGACTTGCTAAGGAAGATTGGCAAGTGCTTATCGATAGGATCGAGAAAAGACTTGCAGGGTGGAAAGGACAATTCCTCACGTTGGGAGGTAGGATCACCTTGCTAAATGCAGTTATCAACAGTATCCCCATTTATCTGATGTCTATTTACGAATTACCGATATGGGTAATTCACAAGATAGACAGATTTAGAAGGAGGTTCCTATGGAAAGGAACCAACGAGGGGGGGAAAGGGATTCATCTCGTTAGCTGGGGGAGGGTCAGCAAAAGGAAGGAGTTCGGGGGTTTGGGTATAATTAATCTCAGAGATATGAACAGGGCTCTTCTTAGTAAGTGGTGGTGGAAGTTGGCTGTGCAACGTAACAATTGGTGGTGTAAGTCGCTTACTAATTATAGGACAAGGAAGAAATTCAGATTTGGGGGGAAGAGCATCCAGAGTAGGAAATCTTTCTTTTGGAAAGGGGTTTTCAAAACCGGAGATATTTACCACAACAATACCCTATGTAGGGTTAAAGATGGCAGGAAAACGAGATTCTGGAAAGACAAGTGGTGCGGGAGTAACTCACTTATGAGCCTTTTCCCAGCAGCAGCAGGCAGTTCTCAACAAAGATTCGTTGGTCTCCGACGTTTGGAAGAACTTCAGATTGAGACTCGAGGTCAAGGATACTCTTGAACAGACAGCGATCAACCAGCTGCAAAAGGTCAATAATTTCATTCGGTTAGAGGGAGAGTACACTTAGCTGTTGGAAGACGAGAGAAGATGGACGTTGGAGGTCAACGAAAAATTCTCGGTTTCCTCTCTATACAAAAGGCTTAATGATGGCGGTATTAGAAACGAGATTACGGAGGTGATTTGGGGTATCAGCGCTCCTTCCAGGGTGAAAGTTTTCCTTTGGTTGGTGGAGAACGACGCAATTTTATCAAAGGTTAATCTGAAAAAGCGGGGGATAGTGGAAAGTGGGTTATGTAGTACCCGTTTGTCCGACGAAGAGGATACGAACCATATTTTATTCAATTGTCATAGAGCTAGATGGGTCTGGGGGGAAGTGGGTAGTTCGTTCAGAGTGTTACAATGCCCGGGGTATAGTTCAGAGGTTTGGGGGGCTCTTAGAAATAACAGGATTTCAAATGAGGATAGACTAGAGTGGAAAATTGTTGTAGCATCCGTGTTATGGAACCTATGGCTAGACCGCAACGACATTTGTTTCAATACTGTTCGTCAGTCTCTTTCCTCGTTGATACAAAAGATTTACATTTGTCGCTTTGATTGGACATGTCTCAGCCGATCAAGGAAGAAGATGCGCTCAGGAGAGGGGACAGAGTAGATTACAGGCAGGGGGAGTGTTCACGTTGGGCAGTGGGCTCCCAGATGTGGTTGGTTGTGATAGATGCCTCTCCACTTTATTGTATTTCCTTTGGATGTTGTTGTTGTTTTTTTGGTTGTTCGGGTTGTTCTGCCCGATTTAGATGCTTTTGGATCTTAGAGGCCTACGGGCCTGATGTAGTTTACTATTCCTGTTTCGTTAGGTACTTTTTAATGAAGCGATGACTTCGGTCATCTTTTAATCAAAAAAAAAAAAGAAAATATCTCGAAAATTATACAGTTCAAACATGTGTTTCCTAAGCAACAGTGACAGTTGAGAAAATACATCAGAAGGTGAGAAATAATACAAGAAGTTTCTCTAAAAATCTGCGCAATATAAAACATGTTCGGCCATAAAAGTGGGACAAATTCTACAAATTCACAACCAACCAAAGTAATGAATGGATGCAGCCAAGATGTAGTCTCTTACAATTCTCCATTTAGGTAAAATCAAGCACACTGGAATCCTAGGCGGAAGTAATTCAGGTCCCAATTTCTCATTCTTGTTTTTCCAATTCCCCCATTCTCTCGATGATAGCCTGAATCATGCAAAAATATCATCAGTCATAACTGAAATCCCAATTTCGAACAGACCTTAATAGAGAACAGAGTAATAAGTGAGAAAACAATATTATTATGTAAGAAGTAGACAATGCTTGAGACGGCTTACCCTCTTGCTTGTTTCTTGCAGTTCTCCAGCGAGAATGAACTCATCAAGTATCAGATATACCTTCAAAGATAGGATAGAGTGAGTTACACCCATAAAAGAAGAAAATGTAGTGTGCTAAATTTGTTGTTGTTCCGTATGAATTACTGAATAAAAAGTACCTTGCAAAGTAAAATTATAGGATATGATCCCCGAGGAAATTTGGGACAAGGGCTTTGTAGTTGGACTTTTAACAAACTGGGATAATAGTTTCAGCTGGGAGGTGAGTGAAGGTAATCTGGTGAGTAATTAGACTAATTAAACAAATGCAGTCTTTTAACAACAGTGTTCTAAGTGGCGGCCGCCTCGAACGCCCAGGTGGTGCCTAGGCACTCAGATGGAGGAGAATGAACCGCCTATGGTCTAGGCGGTCGTCTTGTTGAGGCGTCTGTGGCACCGATCAAGCGTCCGTCCAACGCCCAGGCGTTTTTTAAAAAAAAAATTTAAATACTATAAAACAACACACAAACGCATAAAATAACACAAAAAAGATGAAGATGTTGAAGTTGAGACCGATGATGAGAGAATTATAAATGTGGCAGATGGTGAATATGTAGACTTAGAAGATTAGGTAACTAGACAGCTTAGTCAAGTCATTGTTGGACTTAAAATTTTGAATTTCAAATTTTGGATTTGGTAAAAGAGAAAAACTATTAATCAATTATATACGATGTATGGATCTTTAATAGTAGTGGAATTGTTTTTACTTTTTTTAGTATTATTGATGATGGATTGCACATATTACACCAATTACACATACTAAAATAGCATATATTACACATATTACACATATTGGCATATTGCACATATTACCATTAGACAATTACTTTTTTTAATTGTACATGTTACATATATTAATTGCGCGAGGAGCTTTTTTTATGCATCAACATCCTTTAATTACACATATTACATAAGAACATGATGAATATTTGCAATTGGATTGCATAATTATACTTATGATTGAAGAATATGGGCTGAAATTAACTAAATCGACAAAAAAAAATCAACTGCCTAGGCGCTAGGCGCTCCTTGACCGAACCGCCACCGCTTAAGTCCGTTTACAATACTGTTTAACAAGGATCAGCAGGACAAGAGTGCAGAAAGATCCAATGCAAATTAGAGTGTAGAGAAATGGGGGCAACTGGATTATCTGGGTGATACATCATGACAAATAATGGGATGCATACGAATTTAAAAAGGAAAATATATATATTTGCAGTGTCTAAACAAAGTATACACACGTTTCTCAGGCGTATGAGTGTCCCACCACAACCTAAACCAACTAGGACTAAATCAATTAAAGCAGAAGATAAGCCTCTATTTGACAATAAGATTTAAAAAAATTCCTATGCCTAATAACATAAATGGAGTGAAGGCTTTGTCGTTGTTGTTCTGGTTTTACACGCTATTGTGGAAGACCACAAATTCAGATCTCAGAAGTAAATACTGAATAGTGAAGAACTAAATAGTATCATACATAAGGAATCGCTGTTAAACCATGGATTACACTCTATATTCCGCAACATTATAATGAGAAAAATAATTATTATTATGTTGCAATGTAGGATGATTACCATATAACAGTCTGATAAAATCGAAGAGAGAAATTAGCAAAAGTAAAACATAAAGTTCAACAATGCAGCATACCTTATGGAAATTAAATACCAAATCAAGCTCACAGACATTGCTGAAGAAATGATCCAAAATTTCCACAAACAAATGGATGCACTCCAAGTATGCTAGTTCATTATCAGTAATATCGACGCACATGGAAAAAAAGAGTCCAGCATATCTTCTGTAGATAACCTTGTGTGTCCGGAACTGCAAAGACGAACTCCAATAGCATTCAATCACTCAAGAATTGCATTTAGGTGAAAACATCAAAGGGGAAAAAGCAATAACTAAACCTAGATGAAGTCGCAACTGTTTTCTCATGGAACACTATAATTTGGAAGCATGTCATGTAGCAGCACATATATTTAATGCGACACTTGAACAAGCGGGGCATTAATATTTCTTTGCAGTAGTTTTGAAATTACCATGTCAGAGAGTAGTACTGTAGCCTGTCTCAATACGTCCATGTTTGAACTTCTTCAGGTGTTAGTGTGACAGTTAAATATAGGTGTGAGTTAATTCAGCCGAACAACTTGTAATACTAGTGTTTATGTTCATAGTTGCCCATCTGGTTTACTTGATGTAGGAATACTAATACAATGAAAGGATAAACGTTCCTGAAGTTGATATCAGACTTTCGCTAATAGAAGCCCTGGAATGGATGCATGGTGCTACAAAATATTCGTAGAAAATTATGGGTGTTTTCAAGGTGGTGATTTGATGAAGAATTGGTGGGACCAAAAGAGCTTAAAGCTAAAAAAAGCAAACATGAAACATTCAGAACAAAATCCGAGACTCCAGCAAATAAATGGGCTTTTGATTTGAAGTACCCTATTTGAGCTTTGAAATGACTCACTCTTTAAACGAAAACAAACCAACAAAAACAACAACAATAATGCATTTTTCCCAACTAGTTGGGGTCGGCTACATGAATACTGGTTTTCCATTCTACTCGGTTTAGCGCAATATCTTCTGTAAGTTCACAAACTATCACATCTTTTCTCACCGTTTCCACCCAAATTAGTTTAACTCTACCCTCAATACTTACTAAATCACTCTTTCTAACGGAGGCACTATTGAAATTAATTCCTATTTTCTCTAAATGTTTCTAGTATGAATATGAAGGGTCTTAGTATTAAGTTACAATTATTGTATGGTCCAGTAAGAATATGAAGGGTTTTAGTATTAAGTTACAATTATTGTATGGTCAAGTATGAATATGAAGAATCTTAGTATTAAGTTACAATTATTGTATGGTCAAGTAAGAATATGAAGGATCTTAGTATTAAGTTACAATTAATGTATGGAGTCTATAAAAGAGTTTTCAATGGAATGAAAAAAAATGAATTCATAGACAATTCTCCTTGTGTTTGTCTCTCACTTTCTTCAACATCTCTCCATAAAAATAAAGGCTGAAACTACAGCCAACATAGTGGTATCGGAGCTAGGCGATACGCTTAGTGCTTGGAAAAACAAACTCCAAACTATGGCATCCTCAAGCAATGAAAAGCAAAGAAGTATTGTTCCAGAATTTGATGGCGAAAACTATGATTTTTGGTGTCTGAGAATGAGAACTTTGTTCATCTCACGAGATCTCTTGGAGTATGTTGAAGATGGGTTTGATGAACCGGAAGATACAATGGCTTTGTCAAATGATGAAGCGAAGAAATCGAAGGAGAATATAAAAAAGGATGCTAAAGCTCTTCTCTTGATTCAAGGAGTTACAAAAGCCATCTTTCCGAGGATTATCAATGCAACAAGATCAAAGGAGGCTTGAGATATTCTTCAAAGAGAATATAGAGGAAGTTCCCAAGTAAAAACCGTGAAGCTTCAATCTTTACGGAGAGAATTTGAAAATTTGCAGATGAAAGAAATGGAGTTGTTGAAGGATTATTTTACTAGAGTCATGGAGGTCATTAATCAAATGAAGACGTATGGAGAAACTATTTCCAGTCAAAGAATAGTCGAAAAAATTCTTATTAGCTTACCGGAAAAATATGATCCTATTGTTGCTGTCATTGAGCAAACCAAAGATCTTGAGACTTTGGGTATTGAAGAGTTGATGGGTTCTATTAAAGCATTTGAGCAAAGATTGAATATGCGCTCAGAAAAATCAGTTGAGAGAGTGCCTTTCAATATAAGCTCAATGTTGTCCCAAAAAATCACGAGAAGAACTCAAATGAAGAATCTTACCGTGGTAGAAGAAATGCAAGAGGAAGAGGAAGCTATGCAAGAGGACGAGGAAGAGGACGAAGCCATTTTACAGGGCAAAAGCAACGAGGAGTCCAGTCAACAAAGGTGCAGAATTTGTCAAAGAAGAAGCCATGATGAGAAAGATTGTTGGTTTCGTGGAAAACCACAATGTCACAATTGCAAGAAATTTGGACATATCCAAAAGAAGTGTGACTTGAATAATATTCAGCACGCAAATTTTACCAAAGAGAAGGAGTCCAATAATCATTTGTTCTATGTTTGTCAAGTTGCTACGGAACAAAAGGATGATGTTGGGTTTCTTGATAGCGGGTGTAGCAATCACATGACCGGGCAAGAAAGCATATTCAAGGAGATTAGTTCAGCTTCCAACTCCGAAGTAAGGATGGGTAATGGTGTCTTGGTTGCAACAAAAGAAAAAGGTACTGTTTCCATAGAAACAATGAAGGGAACAAAGGATATCCAAGATGTGTTACTAGTTCCAGACTTGGCGCAAAACTTGTTGAGTGTTGGGCAACTTCTAGAGCATGGGTACGCCGTTCATTTTGAAGATCTCTCTTGCAAGATTTATGATCAAAGAAAGCAAGTAGTGGCAAATATCAAGATGGAGAAAAATAGGAGTTTTCCTCTTATTTTTTCTTGTAAAAATGTTGCTTTGAAGGCGGATGTGGTTGGTGACTCATGGCTATGGCATAGAAGACTCGGCCATTTAAATTTCCAAAGCTTGAAGAATCTTCATCAAAAGAACATGGTGTATGGGTTGCCATTCATTGAAAAACTAAAGGATGTATGTGAAGGTTGTGCACTTGGAAAGCATCATCGAGAAGCATTTCCAAAAGAAAAGGCATGGAGAGCTGAAGCACTGTTGGAGCTTGTTCACACCGATGTTTGTGGTCCTATGATGACACCATCTCATGGAGGTAACAAGTATTTTATAACCTTCATTGATGACTTTTCTAGAATGGCATGGGTGTATTTTATGAGGCAAAAATCGGATGTGTTCTCTATCTTCAAAAAATTTTAGCATTTTGTTAAAAGGCAAAGCGGACACTTGATTGAAGTGTTGAGAAGTGATAGAGGTGGCGAGTATAACTCTAATGAATTTGACAAGTTTTGTGAAGATATTGGCTTGGATAGGCAGTTAACGGTTGGATACACTCCTCAGCAAAATGGTATGGCGGAAAGAAAGAATAAAATCGTGGAGGAGATGACAAAGTCAATGCTTCATGAGAAAGGACTTCCCTTGTCATTTTGGGCTGAAGTGGTGTCCACGGCGGTTTATTTGCTGAATCGGTGTCCAACAAAAGCAGTGAAAGATCAAACTCCAATTAAAGCTTGGAGTGGGAGGAAGCCATCCTTAAACCACTTAAAAGTTTTTGGATGCATTTGCTTTGCTCATGTTCCGAAGGAGTTAAGACACAAGCTTGATGAGATAAGTGAGAAGTGCATCGTTGTGGGTTATAGCTCAAAATCAAAGGGCTATAGACTCTTTAACTTGAAGAAAAATAAGTTGGTTGTATGTAGAGATGTTCTCTTTGATGAAAAATCTTCTTGGGATTGGAAAAAGAAGAAAGCTCAAGTTCAAGTTGTTTCTCATGATGAGTCATCGACCGACGAAGAAGATGAAGATAACGTCCATGAAGAGCCACTCCAAATGACTCCTATGAACAGCCCACAATCCAGTCCAAGTTCACCATCAAGCTCAGGTTCGTCTTCCTCAAGTTCACCTCCACAAAAAAGAAAAGTCTAAGTGATGTGTATGCTCGGTGCAATTTTTGTATCATTGAGCCAGAAAGCTTTGAAGAAGCTATCCATGAAGAGGCCTGGAAGAAAGCTATGGAAGAAGAAATTGAAGTAATTGAGAAGAACAAGACTTGGGAGTTAGTTGAGAAACCGAAAGACAAAGATGTGATTGGAGTGAAGTGGACATACAAAGCAAAGCTTAATCTGGATGGTTATGTTCAAAAGAAGAAAGCAAGGCTTGTTGCTAAAAGGGTATTCTCAACAACCCGAAATTGACTTTGAAAGAAAGCTTTTCTCCAGTGGCTCGGCATGACACCATTAGAGTTCTCATTGCTCTTGCGGTTCAAAAGAGCTGGTTATTGCATCAGCTTGATGTAAAATCAACATTTTTAAATGGCACTTTGAAGGAGGAGGTCTACGTAGAGCAACCTCGAGGCTTTGTAGAAAAAGGAGAAGAAAGGAATGTGTACAAGTTGAAAAAGGCCTTGTACGGACTCAAACAAGCTCCCCGTACGTGGTACAGTGAGATTGATGGCTACTTCAACAGCAAGGGTTTTCAAAGAAGCAAGAGTGAGCCAACCTTATATGTCAAGAGGCAAGGTATATCCGAAATTCTTATTATTTCTCTCTGTGGATAATATGGTGCTCACGGGTAATGATGAAAAGATGATTGCTAAATTTAAAATGGAGATGAAAAAAAGGTATGAAATGAGTGATTTGGGTTTATTGCATCACTTCTTGGGCATTGAAATTTATAGAGAAGACGGGGGAGTATTTATTTGCCAAAAGAAGTACGCAAATTCTCCTCTTGAAAAATTTCAAATGCAAAATTGCAATCCAGTTTGCACTCCATTAGTGGTGAATGAGAAGCTAAGCAAAGAAGACGGAAGCAAGGAAGCGGATGCCTCTCTCTATAGAAGCTTGGTTGGAAGTTTATTGTACTTGACAGCTTCTAGACCCGACATTATGTATACCACAAGCATACTGTCTAGATTTATGCACAAGCCAAGTCAAATTCACTTTGGTGCTGCAAAGAGAGTGTTGAGATACATCAAAGGTACTCTTGACTTTGGTGTTTGGTATGAGAAGAATGCCGATACAAAGTTGATTGGATTTTGTGACAGTGATTGGGCCGGATGTGTTGATAATATGAAAAGTACTTCATTACGCTTTCACTATTGGTTCATGTGTGGTTTCTTGGTCTTCAAAGAAGCAACAAACGGTGGCACAATCATCAGCCGAGGTGGAATATGTTTCAGCTGCACTAGCAACTTCACAAGCAATGTGGTTAAGGAGAATTTTGAAGAATGTTGGTGAGAAGCAAGGAGAAGCTACTCTAATCTTGTGTGACAACAAATCAGCCATTGCTATGACAAAGAATCCAGTCTATCATAGCCGCACAAGACACATTGCTATCAAGCATCACTTCATTAGAGATATTATGGAGAAAGCAAAGGTCAAGATCAAATATTGTAACACCAATGATCAGGTGGCAGACATTTTTACCAAAGCACTTCCAAGAGACAAGTTCCAGTACTTCAGAGAGTTGATGAATATCACAACAAGGAATTAAGGGGAAGTGTTGAAATTAATTCCTATTTTCTCTAATGTTTCTAGTATGAATATGAAGGGTCTTAGTATTAAGTTAAAATTATTGTATGGTCAAGTAAGAATATGAAGGGTCCTAGTATTAAGTTATAATTATTGTATGGTCAAGTAAGAATATGAAGGGACTTAGTATTAAGTTACAATTAATGTATAAAGTCTATAAAAAAGTTTTCAATGGAATAAAAAAATGAATTCATAGACAATTTTCCTTGTGTTTGTCTCTCACTTTCTTCAACATCTCTCCACAAAAATAAAGGTTGAAACTACAGCCAACATGCATTACTAGGTCTACGTGTGACATGTCGAAACCACCTGAGCCGATTCTCTCTTAACTTATCTTGGATTGGAGCTATTTTTAGCATGTCTCGTATATGCTCGTTTCTAAATCTAACCTTCCTTGTTTTTTAACACATCCATCTTAGCATCCACATCTCCGCTACACTCATTTTTTGAACATGTTGTTTCTTTGTTCCCCAACACTCTGCTCCAAACATCGTTGCTGATCTAATAGTCGTCCTATAAAAAAATTTCTTCAACTTCAGAGGTATACGTTTGTCACACAAAACACCACTCACATTTCTTCACTTAAGCCACCCTGCTTGGATCCTATGTATAGCATTTTTACAAATCTCCCCATCTCTTTGTATAATCGAGCCTAAATATCGAAAACGGACTCTCTTACATATCTCTTGACCATCAGGCTTCACTACTTTCTCAGATGTGTTCTGAATATCACAAAATTTACACTACATATACTCCGTTTTAATTCTGCTTATCCTAAAGCCTTTATCTTTCAAAGTTTCTCTCCACAATTCTAATTTGGTATTGACTTCTACTCTTGTCTCGTCCACTAAGATGATGTCATCGGTAAAAAGCATACACCAAGGCACCTCATCTTGTATTCCTTGCGTCAATTCATCCATAACCAAAGTAAAGAGGTATGGGCTTAAAACCGAACCTTGGTGTGAACCTATTGTAATAAGAAAATCACTGGTATGATGAGGACATGTTAAGTTTACATCATGGTCTCTCCTGTGGATGTATCTAATTGTGGTCGTTGCCCCTTCATACATATCCTTAATTACCTCAATATACAAAATAGTTACTCTTTTATTATTTAACATCCACCATACTATGTCTCTAGGAACTTTATCATATGCTTTTGTAGATCTATAAAAACCGTATGTAGATCTTTCTTGTTCTCCCTATATTTTTCCATAAGTCTTCTCGGTACATAAATTGCTTCCATTGTTGACCTTCCAGGCATAAATCCAAACTAATTCTCAGACACTATAGTTTCTAGTCGTAGTCTATGTTCGATCACTCTCCCAAATTTTCATCGTATGACTCGTTAATTTAATCCCTCGGTAGTTGGAGCAACTTTATATATCTCCTTTATTTTTATATATAGGTACAAAAATACTTTCTCCATTCATCGGGTATCGTCTTAGTCATCAAAATTTCATTAAATAATTTTGTTAGCCAACCCACTCCTACATCCCCACTACACTTCCAAAGTTCAATGGGTATATATCATCTTTTCCTAAAGCTTTTCATATTTTCATCCTTCCCAGAGCATTTTGAACATCCGAGGTCCTAATTTTACGGAAAAACATATGCTCTCGACTCTCCTTCGAGCCCTCTATATCTAAGTTGCCCACAACCTTTTCATTTTAACTTCTCAAAGTAATTTCGTCATCTTTCCTTAATTTCCTCATCTTTTACTAAGATTCTTAAATCATCACTCTTAATACACCTAATTGTATCAAACAAAAAAAAGAGAGGAGGAAATGGGTTGGAATCTAGTGATTTTGAAGGAGGCTACTTTGTAGCTAATCCACCATCTAATTGATTATTGTGATTGTAGATCCAGTAATATATCTAAGTGTCAATTTTGTGATTGATCAATAAAATAATCTACAGGTTTGTTTAATTAACTGAACATACCTCGACGAAATTGGTGAATTTGGGATCCCGGTTGACCACCAACCGATGAACCTAAAACAATGAAAATGAAATTAGTCAACAAACCAAAAATTAATTAATTAATTAATTAATTAAATTTAAATTAAAGAAAGGAGCAGACCTCGTATTCGACCCTGTGCTTCTCGGATTCTTCGAGAGGGACGTAGTATTTTGCCAGACGGGTCTTCCCCTGCCGGTTCTGAAGCAGTATGAACCGGATCTGCAAATTCCATTTTAGGGTTTCATTTCATTATTAGAAGAAGACGAAGAAGAAGAAGAAGAGGGGAATAATTATTATTAGGGTTTTGGGTTTTGAGAGGACGTACCATTTGAGGAGACTGAGATTGAGATGAAGGAGATGTTAAGATTAAATCTCGGACATCTACAGAAGAGGGGAAGTGAAAACTAGTTATCAAAAGGGACGCTAATTCCACATATAAGACCTTACATTATTTTTAATTGCAAAGTGGATCTGCAGCTTTGAGTTTTTCACTCTTTTCTTTGCAAAGAGGTCCATTAACTCCTCCTATTTTATTTTTTTGTTTTTCAATGTGGGAGGTTGCCGCTTTTGACATTTTTGCAACTTGGAAGTCTTCTTTGGACTCCAATTTTAGAAGTGTTGAATTGGTGATATCCTGATGAGTCAACTGAAATTGGTTGAATTGTTTAAATGTTGCAGATTACCAATGTTTTTTGTTTTCCCAATTTTGTCGGTGTAATATTTCTATCATTCATTCAATTATACTAGCTATTTGTACGCGTGCGATGCACGCCCTAATATTTAAAGGTGTATAGGATTTTGAGAAAGGGGCAGGTCACTGAAGAGGTTGCATGCATGCATGCAGACAGGCATGCAAAATTTATTCATTTTGATATTTGCATGCATGTGTTATACCTACTTGCTTTGATAGGAGGAAACTTTCTTATGAATAAATTGTGAATGCAAGTCATGCTGTTGTCAAAACCGAAGAAGTCATGTTATGTTAATTTATTCATTTTGATATTTGCATGCATGTGTTAATTATTTTCCCAATACCTGCAAATTACATTTTTGACCTCCGATATTAACCCGATATTTCTTTTAGCCTTTTATGTTTATGGGGGTATAATAGTAAAAAGCCGCCAAAATGGAGCTTTGCTTAAAAATAGTATAGATTAGATGTAGCAATTACTTCATCTTTATTTATACAGTAGCATAGTCACAAATTCGAGATTCGAAAATAATTCGGCAAGATTTAATATTCAAAATTTTGCAATAATTCAGTAAATTTGGGAAAAACTCGGCCAACATTTAGGAAGAAAGGAATACAAAATTTGATACATTTTCGTACCCGTTACCTAAGTAAATATATATTTAAATCTATAAATATGAAATATATTAACAAACCTAGCGATTAATTTGTTTAATTCGTGAATAATTCACACTTTCTCGAATAATTTGCGAAGTGCGTGATTTAAACACGAATTGATGATTAAATAGCCAGTTGATTTGGCAGATGAATTCTTCGCGAATAATTCACGAATTTAGTGTAATATTCGCAAACTTTGTCACTATTAATATTCAGAATTTTGCAATTATTCAGTAAATTTGGGAAAAACTCGGCAAACATTTAGGAAGAAAGGAATACAGAATTTAATACATTTTAGTACCCGTTACCTAAGTAAATATATATTTAAATCTATAAATATGAAATATATTAACAAACCTAGCGATTAATTTGTTTAATTCGTGAATAATTCACACTTTCTCGAATAATTTGCGAAGTGCGTGATTTAAACACGAATTGATGATTTAATAGCCAATTGATTTGGCAGATGAATTCTTCGCGAATAATTCACGAATTTAGTGTAATATTCGCAAACTTTGTTACTATGTGCAGTGGATAACAACAATGAATAAAAAATCGAAATATATTCCTCTATGGTTTTGTTAATAGTCTCTTTGCTGAGAGCATCCATTATCATTTGCCAAAATATGCCTAATATGCATATTTTGACAAAGTCACGACCACTATCGTTTGCTAAATATGCATTTATAGCAATAGAAATGTACAGTGGATTGCCAAATATAGACGATGGGTTTAGCAATTGCTAAATATAGAAGACGGATGATGAAGTTATGTCTGTTAACTTTTTAAAAATTTTAATGGGTTTTTCCCATATGGGTCATTAACAAATATTTTAATTCCATATGCCTCACTTACAAATATTTAATTCCATATAAGTATTTTTGAGTGAGTAATATGGAATTAAATTTTGATAACAAAAGTGATTATTTGGAATGAATTTTATATTGTGAGTTATATGGAATTAAGTATTGTGAGTGAGGTATATGGAATTGAAATACTTATTAGTGACCTACGTGAGAAAAACCATTTTTTAATATGGTCCACCAACTTTTCCAGAAATTTTTTCCCAAAAATTACTAAAATGTTGTTCCAAAATTACAAAAATGCCATTAAAAAAAATTGGATGGAAGAAAAACATCCGCCCGACAACTTCTTCAAACTTTTACTAAAATTATGAAAATGCCATTTATATAAATTGAAAAAAAATTAGAGCAAATTTGGCACCTGCACATTCAAATGCGAAATCAAATAAAACCCGCCATTGATTTGCTAATTGATAAGGTAAATACTCATTCTATTAACATCCAATGCTAGGCATAATGAGTACAAGGGACTCAAAAGAATCTCTTTTCGTCCCATGAACTTGAAGGTGTATGAAGTCTCATATTTGACTCTTGCTGCAGATCCATACAGACTCCATTTTACTTAGGTTGTGATCTAAGCCGGAGGCAGACCTTTATCAAGGTAACCCTTCTTTGACAGTAGCGCTCCCCTTCATTTCTATTTGCCAAATGCTTTAATATGCATATTTTAGAGCAAACGATAGTGGATGCTCTAACAATGGCAGCGGCTGGCTCTGTCAACGTTCCAAAGGCAGCCAGTGGTTCATCTGAAGGTGATCTGAACGGCAAGAGAAAAACAAGAATGGTGAGATGTTGCGCGAGGTGTGTCTAGTTCAAGATGGGAAGATAAGGTGGCATTGTCGTCGGAGCTAGCTAAGATACAGATAGCTTTTTCTGATGCTTTGGTCTTCTCTATTCAAGAGGTGGAGGAATCCTGCAGGAATGAATGGAATGCGAGAACTATGATTGGGAAGTTCTTAAGGAGAAGATTTGATTCAGATTTTGTGGAGAAGGCTTTGATGTTCCGCCGGTGGAAAGCCTACAGGCGATGTGGAGATAATCCCAACTTCTAATGGGTTCTTTTTTGTTTCATTTCAGAGTAAAGGAAGACATGGTGAAAGTGCGGTCCATGGGTCCGACTGTTGTTGGCGGAGCTGTTTTAGCGCTTGAGGAATGGCATGAATGCTTCCAGTCCAACTGAGACACCATCACATAGGCAACTGTACGGTTACGAATGCCCGGGTATGTTGGGTTTATATTTTCTATACTAGGTTCGATGCAAAGAAAAGACATCAACCAAGAGCGGCGCAACAATAGTTTTGGGCCGATCTTATGTGGGTCGATTTGAGCCAAACTTCTCCTACAAGTTAGATTGTACGGCTTTTATCACGTCACTTTGTATTTAGGGTATATCGGACGGTTCTTGTATGAAGACTTCAATATGAGATTTCTTTAGATCTCTATATATCATTGTAATGACCTCATTTGTGAAAATGGTACTACATCTAAGAGATTTTAATTGTAGAGTATTTTTAATGAGTTTTGGAGATAAATAGATTCTTGGTGAGAGTAATTATAACTCTTGTATTTTCTCAAAATTGAATAATGTATTGGTTTTTTTTCTTCCTGGATTAAGTTTGTCCGAACAATGACAAAATTGCGTGCTTTATGTATTTGGTTTGGTCTGCTTGCTTGGCAGTTTCGGGAGTATATTCCGCAATGTGAGCTGGTTGATTTGGGAGTTGGTTGATTTGGGAGTTGGTGGACCTCAACTTAATTGGAAACGCCGTGATAGTAAAAGAGGTTGTACGACCTTGCAATGCTTGATAGAGCTTGTTCAGGAAAGACAGAGTATTACACATGGTTTTGTGGACTTGTTCAAACAGAAATGGGCTCCGATCCTTGATTGAGAGAAACGAGTTGGATTTGGATTGTATTAGAGAGGGGATGAATCAAGTTCTTTGTTACCCCATTCACTCTACTAGTAGTGGAAATCAGCCTTCATTGCACTTATTCCTAAGGTTAGTAATCTTTTCAAGCCTAAGGATTTTCTATAAATTTTTTTGTTTAGTATTGGGTTGAATTTATTTGAATATACATAATCTTACATTATGGGTGATATGGCTAAAAACATGATTAAATCGGGACCGTTCAAATCGGGCGTGAATCTTAAAGCTCTCAGGGGTAAAACGTTAATTTCACATTCATTGTTATCTCTATGAAACGATTTAAACTCTACATCTTATCCAAAAACACCGGGAAGTAGAGATTTATCCTTATCTCGAAACGGGTTCCTAAGGCGACTATAAATACCCTTCTCCCCCCCCCCCCACTGTAACAAAGTAATCAATCTTTTTCTACCTAAAGCTCTTTCTTAATCTTTCTGATTACTGACAAGAGCGTCAGAGGGTTCGTCATCGGGATCCATCCTGGTGTATCGAACTTTGTGCAGGTTCACGGCAGCAGCGATAAACAAGTCAACACGTTGGTGAAGGTCAACAGGTTTGTTTTATTGTTTCAAAAAAGAATCAACAAATTCATCTGTTTGCTCCCACACCAAAATCAGCAACAACAGATTGGCGCCGTCTGTGGGAAACGAAAAAGCAATCCAACATTACTTCATCAACGGAAGTAGTTTAGTATGATCATTATAGGATTCCCCTGGATCGGAAGCTATGCATCCGAAAGAGAAGGGGAAGGCAGCGGTTTCCAGCCGAAGAGCCACTCATCTTCCTCCTTCTCCTCCTCCAGTTCAAGATGTTCTTCCCCAATAGCCTCCTCCTGAACAGGCCCCTCCAGGTTCTCGGGGGGCTCCCGTCGGAGTCATCCAAAGCAATGTCCTCTTCATGACCTCGCGGTCCCCAATCCTTCAGTTGACTCTATGGCTTCTCAAAGCCCTCCCGAGCAGGATCTCCGTCAAGTGATTATCAACCGCCAATAGGGGGTCGACCTCCGAACTCGCTTGAATGGATGGCGAGCCCTTGAGAGAGTCCATCAACCTGAGCACCCAGGGGTCTCGAGAATCCGGTACCCTCGCAGACCGAGGACCAGAAGATCCCCCCCCCCCACGAGGAGGCAAAGAGAGTTCCCTCAACGTCATCGGCCGAAAAGTCATACTCTAGTAAGCCGAGCCACGCCGAGCCACACATAGGGACCGCCAAGCTGGAGGGGCACCAGTCACAAGGGCAGAGTTCTAGGATTTTCAAGAAACCGTTCAGCGGGCCATCAATGTCGCTCCCAACCACGAGCAACGGGCGCCCAGTCCTCAACCTGCCCCAAGTCATCACCATCGCACTCCCAGTCCCCTTCTGCATGAGAAAGAGTCTCGGGGCTCAGCAAGATATGACCGAACGGAAGACTCGGTCTACCGCTGTCTCCACGAGATGGAGATGTGCCTTGGCTGACTTGACAGAGAAGAGGAACAACGGGCGAGGAATTTCCACCCGAGCAGGCCTCCGTTCTCTCGGGCCATCATGGAAGCCCTGGTCTCAGAAAACTTCAAGCCCCCTAACTTTGAGTCATACAACGGGGAGTCGGACCCCGCCTACCACATCGAGAGTTTTAAAACTCTCATGATGATCCACTAGGCTTCGGATGCGCTCCTTTGCAAAACATTCTCAGCCACGCCGAAAGGGCCTGCGAGAGAAAGGTACTCACGACTCGCTCCAGCCTCCATCTTCTCCTTCGATCAGTTCGAAGGGCTCTTCCTTACTCATTTCGTGAGTAGCCGACGGGCCGAGAAAACAAGTGCATCTTTGGTGACCCTTAGCCAAAGAAAGGGTGAACGCCTAAGAGATTACGTTCGGCACTTCACCGCCGAAGCCCGGTCTATTGCCTACCTCAACCAATCAGTAGCCTCGGCGGCATTCGGGCACAACATCACTAACGCCGACCTCAAGGCGTCCCTTGCCAAGAAACCTCCTCGAGACTTCTCAGAACTTCTGCTTAGGAGTGAGAAGTACATCCGAGTGGAAGAGCCTCTCAACCCCCCCACTCTCGAGGAATTATCTTCTAGGAACAAACGGAAGAATACGAGCGAAGAAGGGTCCCAAAAATTTCAGAGGGACGACAATGGCCAACGCTGCCCAACTCCTCATTTTGAGAAGTTCACCCCTCCTCAGTGCTAGTATATCAGCAGTTCTTATGGAGGTGCACAAGGAACGGCTACTCCGCGCTTTCCCTAGAAAGAATACCCCTGGCAAGAAAAGAAACAGGGATAAGTGGTGCCGCTTTCATAGGGACCACGGCCACGACACCGATGATTGTCGGGCTCTCAAAGAGGAGATCGAGGAGCTCATACAACGGGGACACCTGGCCAAGTTTGTCCGAAAAGACGGGGCCAATCTTCCACCCCGAGGAGCCTACAAGCGAACAGAGAGGCCCGCCAAATACCAAGATTCCGAACCTGGGGCCGTCCTCTACCTTATCCATGGAGGTCCAATGGGGGGAGAACCAAACTCATCCCAAGAGGCCTTCACCCTATCGTAGAAGTAGGTTCAGTTTTCAATCAGGCCGATGCTTGTAACATGGCCAAAAGCATGTAATAATCGCTTGCCCTATTGAACCGGATACTTAGTTTGTTTCAATAAAACTTAACGTTTTTCTATTAAAAATTATTGCATTTGCCTCATTTCTATCTCTCTGGGTCACATCTACGACCCATTAAGTGATAAGTTCGGAGTCCAGCTTGTCCTATAGGGTTGCTCTCACAACTTACTAAGCTCAAAAGACGAGTTTGGAGTCCAACACTTGGTTCGACGTTGCTTTAGCCCATTGCAAACAAGCAGTGCGGGGCAGCTCATCATTCGGAATTGCTCCTACAACTCATTAACTCTCTTAACAACAAGTTTGGAGTCCAATGCTTGGTTTGATGCCACTTTAGCTACTTACAAACGAGCGAGTACGAAGTAGCTCACCATTCGAAATTGCTCTCACCACTGTTGAAACTATCTTAAACAACAAGTTCGGAGCACAACTCTCCCCTAGAGTTACTCCCCAAACTTGTCTCCCAAATGGCTCTCTCCTAGAGCCTGGTGAAGCTCTTCGCTCTGCTCGCCTCCCGAGCGGACCTCTTCTTAACGAGTTCAGAGCTAAAACTCTCTCCTAGAGTTCTCCTCAAACTTATCTCCTAAACGGTTCTCTCCTAGATCCTAGTAAGGCTCTTCGCTCCGCTCGCCTCCAGAGCGGACCTCTTCTCAACGAGTTCGGAGCACAACTCTCCCCTAGAGTTGCTCCTCAAACTTGTCTCCCAAACGGCTCTCTCCAAGATCCAAGCTCTTCGCTCTGCTCGCCTCCCGAGCGGCCTTCTTCTCAACGAGCTTGGAGCTCAACTCTCCCCTAGAGTTGCTCCTCAAACTTGTCTCCCAAATAGCTTTCTCCTAGACCCTGACTATGCTCATCCCGCTCACCTCCTGAGAGGCCTTCTTCTCATTGAGTTTGGAGCTCAACTCTCCCCTAGAGTTGCTCCTCAAACTCGCCTCCCGAGCGGCCTTCTTCTGAAAGAGTTCGGAGCCCAACTCGTCTAGATATGCTCCCTAAACTCGCTTCCAAGAATGGCGGGCCTCCCCTAGAGTCATGCAAAGCTCTTTTCAACTTCGTGAAGGCGAAAATGTTGCGGGACTATCTTGACCTTGAAGAAGGATGATTCTCCAACTCATTTCTGAAGAGAACTTGTAGATCTTCAAGATAGCTTTGAAACAAGGAGTCACACGGCCCAATCCGACCTCCATAGCACTGGGAACGTCAGTTATAATACAGTTGCGCCAAAGCTCTCCGGGACTTCGGCAACGTGTGCTGAGCACTCTTGCCACCGACGTCCAAATGCAAGAAAAAGCTCTCCTGAACTCCGGCAACGTGTGCCGAGTACTCTTGCCACCAACGTCCAAATACGAGAAAAAACTCTCCTGGACTTCGGCAACGTGTGTCGAGCCCTCTTGCCACCGATGTCCAAATGCGAGAAAAAACTCTTTTGGACTACGACAATAAGTCCCGAGCACTCTTGCCACCGAAGCTCAAATTGGAGAAAAACTCTACCTCAAGATCCACACTCAAATCAAGATCAACGGTTGCAATTAAAGCAAAAGGAGAGAGTCAACGGTCAAATGTTGACCAAGTCAACAGTCAACTATTGACCGCCACGTGTCAAGTCGCCGAAGCCCTCTCCGGGTTCGGAAATGCAACCCGAGCGCTCTTGCCACCGACCCTGAAATGAGAGAAAAATTTATCAAAAAAGTCAATGGTCAACCGTTGACCGCCACGTGTCAAGCCGCCGAAGTCTCTCCTGGTTCGAAAATGCAACCCAAGCACTCTTGCCACCGACCCTCAAATTGGGGGAAATTTTCACCTCAAAATTCTCGCTCGATCACGATCAATGGCTCGGCTTCACACAATAAAAGGAAAAAGAGGAAAATTTTATTAAAGGGCTAACGGGTCGGGTTCGGACCCGTTAGAGACCCAAACCCGAAACCCTATACTACTTCTTCCTTAAACTTTCCCGCCAAAAAATCCCCATGCCAACTCCTTCTCCAACTCCCCCTTCGTCAAGCTTCGAGCTCCACCGCCATGGCCATACCACCTTCGTCGAACCCAAAACTCCACTGGGCCGAGCACCATCACTACCATTAACGAGCTCTGAGCTCAAACTCGCGACCAAGCTCCGCCATGGCCGAGCTCCAGCACCCATCTTCGTCGAACTCCCCCCTTCGCGAGCTCCCCTCTCACCTCTGAGCACACCTCTTCTCCTCGTCGAGCTCGCACTACAGCCGAAGCTCGTCGTTACCCTCATCGAGATCCAGTGTCTCCGAGCTCCACCCTCGTCAAAGCTCCAACCGAGTTTCTTCTCCATCACCCTCGACGAGTCCTCGTCGAGCTCGAGACCACCTCCAGCGAGTCGCCGAGCTCAAAGTTACAACCGAGCTCCTCTCTCTCGTCTCCCCATCTACTTCGCCAACACGACAACCAACGCCGAGCACCTCCAATACCGAGCTCGAGCTTCTTTAACCACCACCTCCAATCTCGAGCACCCCCACAGTCAAACTCCGAGCTTCCCTTCGTCAACACCGTCGAAGCTTTCCCCCTTCACCGAAACTCAAAAGCGTCGAGCTTCCCTCTAGAAAAGCTCCGAAACCATCTCAGTTGAGCTCGACCTCACAGCAAATCTGCCGAGCTCACCTTTCACACCCACTCCTCGCCGAGCCCTCGCGACAGCCGAGGTCGATCCCCCCTCGTCGTCACCCTCGACAAGCTCCGTCCCCATCGCCGTCGAAGAGCTCCCACTCGTCGAGCTCTAGTGACGCTCCACTCATCGAAGTCGAAGGTAGAACAGCTCAGAGAAGGAGACAAGTAGAAGAAGGGAGTAAAAAAAAAGGAAAAAAAGTCAACGGGGGCGCCGTTGACCACGCCACGTGTCAGCATGGTGGACTTTGGCAGCTCGATCCGAGCACTCGTGCCACCGACCCCCAAATGAGAGAAAATATGGCTCCTCCCGATGCGCGCTCGTCTGATCGTGATCAACGCACAGGATCGCACCACGTGTCAGGTAAAATTTAATTAATTTATTTATTTAATTAATTGAATTAATATTTTAAAAAATTTGAAAAAATACTTAAAAATCGAAAAAAATTAATTAAAAAATTCTAAAAATAATTATTAATTCAGAAAATAATTTTAAAATTCTAAAAATATAAATTAAATTAGAATAATTAATTAATATTTTCGAAAATTGATTACTTAAATTCAGAAATTGAATAAAAAATTCAAAAAAAATCAGAAAAATCTGGAAAAATCAAAAAAAATCTGAGAATAATTTTGGGCATTTTACAAACTCAGATGGATACCGTTACACCTCGAGCAAGGTCCAAACTTCCTTAAGAACTCCGATAAAATTCTGTACGCTAGAACAACAAAACTACTCCTGACGATGACTACGGTCATCTTTTATCAAAAAAAACAAAAAAACAAAAAAACAAAACTACTCCTCAAAGGCTGTTAAACTCAGTCTTCGGGAGTGGGGGGCTCGTGATATGGCTAAAAACAGAATTAAATCGGGACCGTTCAAATGGACGCGAATCTTAAAGCTCTCAGGGTTAAAACAGTAATTTCACCTACAAATGGGTCTGAATTGAGAACTGGGTCTTTCTTCAAAGCCCAATAACCCATAAACGGATCTGTCCTACTGGCTATGGGTAGCAACCCATTACAAACCAACCCAGATGGATAAAGAGTAATTCAAATTCATGGTTATCTCTATGAAACGATTTAAACTCTACATCTTATCCAAAAACACCGGGAAATAGAAATTTATCCTTATCTCGAAACGGGTCCCTAAGGCGACTATAAATACTCCTCTCCCCCCACCGTAACAAAGTAATCAATCTTTTTCTACCTAAAGCTCTTTCTTAACCTTTCTGATTACTGACAAGAGCGTCGGAGAGTTCGTCGTCGGGATCCATCCTGGTGTATCGAACTTTATGCAGGTTCGCGACAGCAACAAAAACAAGTCAACACGTTGGTGAAGGTCAACAGGTTTGCTTTATTGTTTCCAAAAAGAATCCACAAATTCATCTATTTGCTCCCACACCAAAATCAGCAGCAACAATGGGGGCATTTAAACTTTGCATAGATATTGGGTGGATATGAATTGAATTTGTGACATTTCTTGTATCATTCTCTTTTCAAAGTCATCACTATCACTTATATGATTCACTTATTACATGACATTATTTGCCAACCATGTTTTGCAGCAGATATATTCTTCCGCTAGCGAATAGTGATACTCGCTTAGAGCATCTGTAGTCGTTTATAGTCAAAATATGGGTATTTGGCATATAGATATAGAAAATTTGGAGATTGCGTGTAGTCGTTTAAACTCAAAAAATGAGTTTTGGTTTAGATTCTTAATTAAATGTTAATTTAATTATATTTTAATCTTAAATAAATGATAAACGTATATTAAATTCTAATATGGGCCCATAGTTTATCTATAGGCCCAATCTATAGAAAATTAAAGCCAAAAAATGAGTTGGGCGGGATATCATCTCCCGTCCAAGCTCATTTATGACATCAAATTTTGGCCTTTAGGGCCGGATGGGGTATCATATCCCGTCCGAGCTCAATTAAAAAAAATAAATTTAAGGGCGGCACTTCATCTTCCGTGCAAGAGATAAATTTTTGAACGGACTGCACATCATCTTCCGATTGTCAAATTATCTATATACTCATTTTTTCTCTCAAATATGGCCGACTGCTGTTCATAGATATCCAAAAGATGGATATTTGGCCAACAGCTGCAGCTGTTTTTGGGCCAAATTATCCATTTTTGAATATTTGGCCAACGACCACAGATGCTTACATGCCCAAAATTACTATTCTTTTACATGCTGTGCACAAGAACATGACAATTGACAAAATATATTTTATCATTATGAACATTGCACTCTCTTTGCTGATGCTCAAAATTGCTAATCTTTTACATGCTGTGCACTGAAGAACATGACAATTGACAAAATATATTTTATCATTATGGACATTGGACATTCACTTTGCTGGCTGATACTCTCCCTCTTGTCCCACAAATCCTCATAACCAAACAATGCAAACCTTTCCCAGCTTGCATACTTTACCAATCACAATCTCTTCACGAATTAAACCAATCATAATCTTTCATAATCATCAATAAAGCAATTGCTTGTCAGGTTGGAAAAGTATACATTTCCTCTTCATAATCTACAACCTCTATTCAAAAAATCACTACTGCCATTATCAGAATGAATTTCATCATACCTAGCCACCTGTAGAATTACTTGACGAATATATCAATAATCTAACAATTTCATTTATTTTCTCTTTCGCCGGAAAAAAAAAAGGTTCACTATTTTTTTCCCAGTTCGATGAACTATGCAAGTAAACTTGTTGCAGTTACTATTTTAGTGCTAAAGGTATCAAATTTTTTATCAATTTAACCATTGTACCCCTGCTTTGACCGATCTAAGCATCCTCTATCTCTCCCTTACAACATGACTTTTTTTCCTCAATTTTTTTTTATTGTAAACAGTGGGAATAATCCCCCGCACTTCATTAAAAAGATTTTAATCAAACAAACAACCAATGAAAGGAAAATGACAATCATGGATCCCAACATTTGGCCATGAGACTCATTTTCAATCAAAACAGGGACTCCATCCCGTACAAGATAGTTCCTCACCCAAAACAACAGTTAAAATACAAATATCAATTGCTCTTGCAGTCCCAAAAAGCTCCCAAAACGGTGATATCGCTACAATGCTGCTTGCTGATTACTCATCCATACGGGTTCCTCCTCCCTCTTCAGACTCAGCTCCATCTGTTAATGTCCTAACCTCTGTGAACATCTCTTTGATATTCTTGGTTGTTTCCGCACCTGTCGTAATAGAACAGAATTTTAAATCAGCAATCACTCTAAATAACAACTGTTGATGCACGATGTGTTTGTGAGTTGGTATGAAGATTCTACTATTCCTTTCTAACCATATCCCCCAGCATAATGCCGGCACCCCAATTTCCCAAATGTGAATAAGATCTTTATTCACGTGAATGTTCCACCACTCACCCCATATATCCGCAACCGTTTCCGGAAGGGATCCACCCACGCGAAATCTGTTTATCGGGTTCCCCCAAATCTGTCTAACATAATGGCATTGTACGAATAGGTGATCCATAGATTCGTCTTGGAGTAGACACATCACGCAATTTTGTGGCCCCTGCAACTTACGTTTTATCAGACTTTGTCCTGTAAGAATCACGTTTCTAAAGACTAGCCAGTTAAACACCCTAACCTTCAGAGGTACTCTTACGCGTCAGATCGCCCCATCCGTCCGCACTCCCCCATCATTTAGCCATGTGTAAGTGGACCTAACCGAAAATTCCCCGCCTTTCCCGGCCACCCAGTTTATACCGTCTTTATGATCCTCCCCTGTTGGCTTCCAATCTTGTAAGAATATAATCAGTTCATTCTTTTGCGTTCTGGACTCCGTGCTTAGCCTCCCTGAAATTCTCGGTCTCCAACTGTCGTTCCTCCACTGCCCAGATACCCAGTCATTTTTGTCTGTACCGTGAATATCCAACTGTCGGTCTCCAGCTTCCAATCTTCCCTCATTTTTAAAAATAATTAAAATATACTTACTCAGAACAATTCTTTACATTCTCTATCTTATTTTCAATTTTTCAATAGAGCAATGAGATAGTAAACACATTTAATTATGAAAAATAATTTAGTTATACAACATTAGGAAAAAAATTTCTTAAACAGCCATTTCGTGACACTTAAAATTGATAGAGCACACCCGTTGGGCAACCAAAAATAAAAATAAAAATAGTTACCTGCAAATTAGTGAAACATCCGGAATTTTTTTTTTCCAATAGTTAAGAAATTGAAACAGAAATACCAAATTTTTTACACCAATAAAAATGTAAAATTGAATACATGAATAAATGCATGTTTATTCCTCAAAAGAAGAAAAAAAGAAAAAAAAAAAAAAGAAAAATAATGCATACACCGAATTACAGAAAAGGAACATATCTAATGACATAAATCAATCAATCATCGACATTGATGATCACAAACAATCATATAACCAACACACATCAAATCTAATAATACCCACACCCACATACTACATTGGGTAGAATCACTGAACTTATTATAGCAACGAATAAATGCATAATTATAATAATAATAATAATAGTTAATAAGAGCTCCTCCTACCTAATAATTGGCCGCCTGTATCATCTTCTTCATCCCCTCCTTGTTCTTCTCCTTGTCATTCTCGTACTCCTCCAGCTCCTTCAACCACAGCTCTGCAAACTCGCAATCCTTGTACTTGTCAAACCACGGGCCCCCCATCGTATAATGTATCGCCCTCGGATACGTGCCTTCCATGTCGGCCTCGTTCACCCTATTATGCCCAACAAGAAAATTCCAAACAAACGGCACCTCCCCGATCTCCTCCTCCTCCAACCACATGAACCGGTGCAAAAACGCCCCGCTCTCCCTACTCACCAGCTCCGGCGTCAGTACGCCATTCTTCGGGTGGCCGCAGTTGTACAGCACCATCGACGACCAGTTCTTGCGGGGGTACACCGTCTGCACTGCGCCGTCCATCTTGACGGTCTCTTTTGGGGTGTAGTCGTGCTTGACGCACATGACGGCGAAGCGGTCGTCGATGAGGGAGAGGAGGGGGGCGACGTCGGAGAGGTAGAGGAAGTCGCAGTCTATGAAGAGGGCCCACCCGGAGTAGGAGGCGAGGAAGGGGGTGAGGAAGCGGGTGAAGGAGAACTCGGTGGACTCGGTGGCGGTGCGGGCGCGAGTATAGTGGCCGTTGGATCGGAGCTCCGATTGGACGATAGGGGTGATCTCGAGGGGGATGGAGGAGTGCTTGAGGAGGGAGTGGCAGCACACCTCGTACGCGGCGGACTCGCGGGGGTCGTAGCCGACGAAGATCTTGAACGGCGGAGGTGCGGACGGTGGTGGAGCGGATCCCATTATCGATTCGGGTTTGGATTTTTATTTTAAGATCTGGATCCGAAATTGGATTTGAGAAAGAGAGGCCAGAGGAAGAGGGGATGATAAAGGGAGGGTCCGGAGGGAAGGAGAGGTGTGGGTGGGTCCCCGGTTAATTCGTTGGACTAAATTTATGGGAGGTGGATTTCAGGGGGGAGACCACGTGCTGTACGCGTTGAAAAGTGTGGGCGTGGCTGGATCGGCGCCGTTGGTTTTTGGATTTGGGAACTGGGAGCGACGGGTTCGGGGTGGACCGCCGTTTTTTTTTTTTTTTTTTTTTTTTTGGGCACCGACATCCAGGGGGGTATTTTGAACCGGGTTTAGGGTTCAGTGGAGATATTGGACCAGGTTTATTTTGGGGGATTGATGAGCTGTTGGGAGGGTGAAGGAAAGTGTAGGACTTGTAAGTTGCACTTGGGAAAACTGTTGGATCCAACTGTAAATATTGATGCCTGCCCTGCAGATTTAGGGACAGAAGGGAAATGGAAGGAAAGGGAAGGGAAGGGCACCAATTTTGATGCAACTCGTAGTGTAGTATACGGTAGGGTACGATTTTATGAACATGACTAATATGTGGATCCGGTGTCTGGTTTTAGATCTGGAAACGAATGGACCTGGAAGAAACCAGACAGGCCGAGCCATAGATTGATTGGGAAATAGGGAAGATACACACACCCCTTTGCCAGCAACAATGAGGAAAACATGAGGGTACAGGAAGGAGGCAAGAGGTCAGAGATCGACCTAGATCCGATCTAAGTCTGGAAGGTAACCAGTGGTATGTAGGGCAAGTGCTACTTACCCTTGACTGTTGTTTGATAAATGATACTCTCAATAAAATTAGTATCAACAACAGTCAAGGGCAACACGCACGCTGCTAGCAATAAATTGACAACTGAACATAGTTTTACACCTTTTGATTTCGGTCCTCAATACATGCTCAGTTTCACGTCCAAGAGCAGAGCAATGCACAGGGTCTAAAAGACAAGTTGCGATTACATTTTGTCACTAACAATTTCAATCTTAACTTCCCAATTGCAATAGTCACTGGAATACGAGGAAACATCTGAATACAATTAATACTCGAGCTATCTTTAACTAGTACACCTAATGATCTACCATTCTTATCTATGGGAAGGTTAATGTTTGAACTATGTTAGGTAGAAACCTTCTGCTTCTTAACTTTTGTCTTGGACGATAACACAAAGTCATCATCATCGGCATCCGAATCAGAATCTTTGCCTTTTCGTTTCTTTGACGAAGTAGTCTTTACCAGCATCTTTGTTGTCGTCGTCGTTGTTTTCTTCTCTGATTTAGTCGAGGGAGTGGTGGTTTTCTTAACGGAAACAGTTTTCGTTGGAGTCCCAAGTTTATTTTGATGCGCCTTCTTTACCTTCTTCTCAAACACCTTCTTTGCTTCCCCTGCTGGAAGCAAACCCCACTCCATCATCCTTTAAAAAAAAAAAGAGCATTGTTAAATTCTTGATTCCATTCCAAAAGGAGAAAAAATGAAGGGAAAAAAAAGGATTTAGAACTGCACAAAATTATGTTGAACCAATATAAATTGGAATTATGGAAGTTGCATATTGCAGATCCAAGATTCACAGCAATTATGGAATTATGGAGTCAAGCAGTAATGGTTCCGTTAGTTATCGAGCATTTGATTATCAACTCCGCAAAACGGATCGAGCCCAAGATAAAGCAAGATTATAAAAACCTTTACAACTGTCCTCTATTCTGAACTTTAAT
Organism: Hemerocallis citrina; assembly: GCA_017893485.1. NCBI lineage: Eukaryota > Viridiplantae > Streptophyta > Magnoliopsida > Asparagales > Asphodelaceae > Hemerocallis > Hemerocallis citrina. The sequence goes on from CM030362.1 coordinate 6,363,353, forward strand.
TTATTTCCTTTTCCTTCTTCCTTTCCAAGGAATTACAATGGTCTTCCTAATTTCAATATACATTTAACCCAATTACAAAAAAAGAAAGAAAAAACAAGAACTCAAGGAGAAATCTCAAGGACACAAAATGTAAGAGAGAAAATGATATCATTCTTCATCTCCCTCTAACCACATTTATTTGCCAAGCATTAGAAAATTGCACATGACTAATATTGTATGAAAAGTCAAGCCAAAAAAGGCAATCCATCCCAAGATTCTCAATTATCTAATACAGTACACATCTAGGCAAATACAGAAGGCAAGATAAATAGCGATCTGACACGTAAAACGTCATAATCCTACACTCCATCAACAAAATCAAATGTAAAACAACTATCAAACTAACATAAAACGTCATAATCCTACACTCCATCAATAAAATCAAATGTAAAACAACTATCAAACAAATTAAAACACAAAAGAAATAATATAATGGTAGAAAGAGCGGCAAAAGGAAAGCTAGAAGCATAGACACTTTTATAAGGGAGCCGTGTCCCCTGGGAGTAAGACTCTGGTAAACAACACAACACTAACCCTTTCAATGCAGTTTCTCATAAAAAATCCAACGTCTCTATGTAGTGATGCATCATATCCGTTTCTGTGTCCCTATCAATGCTTCTTTGTGGGGGAAAAAAACAAATGCTTCTTCTTCACTTCAATCTCCTAACCCTCTTACCTAAATCCTCAAACCAATTTAAATCCCTACCAAGCTTCCTTCCCCCAACCTAATAGCTCAGTGTCAACTCTTATATGCACTAGTTCTAGACCAATCACTTGAATTGTCAACTATTTGATCAAATTTTTATTTCTCTATACATATCATGGTATCATCTCAAGTTTGTAAGTTGCTTTTTCTAGTTGATGCAAAACAATACAAGCAATGCTTGTTTAAAGATTTTAAATTTAGTGCATAAAACTGTTGAGGTCTTGATGAAGATATACACTATATAAACATTTTGAAGATTTTATAAGTGCAAGAAAATAAACCAAAAGTTTTGTATTGTATACAGTTAATAAATAATCTCACTATCACAGTATTATGTAATGGTAGGCTAGCCACAGCTTGAGTCCTTGTTCCATATTTAAGCATTCTTTTGAATATAGTTAGCATTCTATATAGTAAAAATTTAAAAACTAGCTAAATATTATGAATTGTTTCAAAAGATGCAATAAAAAGTATAATCTTCTTTTGAATATAATATAATTAACATCTCCAGCAAAATACTATTCTTGGTATACTAGTGAGTAGTGGCATCACAGTTCGCTCAAAGAGAAATTTGAGTCATTCCAATGTTTAAACGATTGGCATTGTCCATTCAAATAGGAATTAATCTCTTACTTCTACATTTTAGATTAGTATTAAAAATGTAAAAAAGATTAGTTAAGACACTGGATGGATAATTGTAAAACAGATGTAAAATTAGAGTATATCTCTTACTTTTACATTTTAAAAGATTGCTCGTACATCAGACAATTAATATTACAAACACAATATTATTCGAAGATCTGCTAGCCACTTTTGAAGTTAATATACTGGTTAGTTCAAAGATAGAAACTTCTCATAGAGGAAAATTAGTTTACTTTCCTTTTAGCCTTTCCTTAAGCTTTGGTTAATGTTCCTTGTAAAGAAACAATATGAATTACTTCTACACAATCATAGGGAACACATTAGTTCTACAAAGCAAAACATACATGCAAAGTTTTCAAACTCAGGACTGGGACTTGAATCAGGTTTTTCTAAATCTTTGGATCGAGATCGGGATCAGCTTGATTGGTAGTATCAATCCATGTATCTTGATTGGTAATTTTGATCCGTGTATCTGGTTGTCTCGATCGACCATTTTTTAAAATTACAAAAACTTATCTCATATGTTCTATAATAAAATTATTTTGTAAAAAATAATAATTAATTGGGGAAAAGGGGTATGAGCAACTTGCTCATTTAGTAAATAAGCAATTGATGATGTGGCATACATGTGATTGGAAAAGCCTTAAAAGGGTTAGTTGTCCAATGCATCACATGCATGCCACATAATCAATTGTTCATTTACTAAATGAGCAAGTTGCTCATATCCCTTTTACCCTAATTAATTTTTATAAAATAAATGGACGAATTTAAAATAATTCTTTTTTACAAATTCAATATTTTCAATACAGGCTTGAACATTTTAATTTGTATCAAAAAATTATTTAAGTAGAATAAAACTAGAACAATAGAAATAGGTAGACCAAATAATACAAATTCTATTTACATATAAGGAAATACACATATATAAGCTAGACATAAATAATGTTCCTTACATAATTACATCTTCATTACTTGAGTAAGAGAATACATATGAATAATAAATTCAAATATTTGAATTTTTAAATCATAGGATCGGTGGTTTCAGGTTGGGATCAGGCTGATTCATCCGATCCAACTACTAACTGGCCCGATCCCAGAGTTATCTCACCGATCCAGAGATTTAGGAGTTGCATAGGAGCAACCCCTTGATTAATGATCCAAAATTAGGATCAGCCGATCTTTCTAACCATGCATACATGGATAGAAACAATTCAGAAACAAATTCCCTATGAAGATGTTTCATATGAAACCAAGACAAGAATGTTATTAATTGTAGAAGTCAAATCTGAGTTTCTATGAATGAATTTAAATTAACAAGCTGCAGCAATCAACTTAACAAGTCAGTCTATTAAGAAAGATTTGCTGATGTTTGATGAGTTATATTAGTCATTCATATGGAACCAAGACAATAATATTATTAATTGTATATGCTGAAGTCAAATATGAGTTTCAATGAATGGATTCAAACTAACAAGTCATGGCAATCAACGTAACAAGTCATTCCATTGAGAAAGATTTGCTGATGTTGGATGAGTTAGAGCATCTGTAGTCGTTCCACATATTTCCAAAATTTGGAAAATATAGGGAACGACACGCTGCTCATTTCACTAAACAAACTCAACTCAGAGTCCAAATATTAGGCAAAAAAAAAACGCTCTCCAAACATGATTATTGCTTTCCAATTAGCTGTTTTTGGGACTTTAATACCATTATTTAGAACTTAAAGACAATTTTGGCAAAAAAGAAACCGTAGCTGTCTATATTTGAGACTATATTTGAGAGGAGATATAGGAAATTCTCAAATATAGGAATCGCAATATCATCTTGCGTCCGTTCTAAAAAAATTGTCTCGGACACAAAGATAGTCTTGCGTTTGAAGAATAAATTTATTTTAGAAAAAACAGGTCGGATGCAAGAACTTGCGTCCGATCATTTTTTTTAAAAATGTGTCGGACGCAAAATCATCTTGCGTCTGACAAAAAAAATCGCTGAATCAATCGGACGCAAGATCTTGTGTCCGATCGAAATTTAAAAAAAGGAAAAAAGCCACGGACAGACAAAACATCTTGTTGCTTCCCAAAAATTTTGCCCCCATTTTGTAATTTTAAATTCGATGGAATATAGCATATAGGATTATTTATGCATATAAAGTTAATTTCAGATTGGTTTGATTATTTGATCAAGGGATGAGATGGAATAGGCTTATAGGAATTATTATGTGTTCATATGCGTACAATTTTTTTTATAATTGTTTTGGATTAATTTTTTAAAAAAAACCTACGGCTGAGATTCAAAAATAAAACGATCATCCACCGTTGAACCAAATATTGGGTTTCAACAACTACAAGCCCAACTCAAAATTCCTATTTCTAAAGCCAACTATAGGAAATTTTGAGTCTACAGATGCTCTTATACAATACAACCAGCTTACAACCCAACTACCTCATCGACTTTGGTTCTATAACATGAAGCTCTTAACAATAAATAAAAAATTGGACATAGGAAATAACTGTATTTCTAAAAGAAGTGGAATTCCCATGCACTCCTGTTTAGGGTTTACTTGGATGTAGGATTAAGTCAATATATCTGACGATATATAAAGTTATCTAAAATTACCTAGGTGCAAGCCGGATATACTGCCAGTCTTCTTGGCCTAAAAGTTGAGCTACATGGAGAATAAAAGATTTTGAGTCCAACCACAATTGTTTGGGTCCACATGCAATCTTGATATCTAAGAATCTTCAATTATTTTTCAATTGGAGATGAAAGTATGCAAATAAAGATTTGAAGTTGAGAAGGGTTATTAAGAGTTAAGACACAAAATTGGGAATGAGACCACAAGTTCGAGACATCTAAGTAGGCAGCTACAATATTTGAATGGTATTAAAGGTATTTTCCCCTATATCAGGCAAGGTTCTAAAAGTCGGATTCTAATTTCGGGTAGGCTTAAGAATTTTTCATGTCAGATGTTGGAAAACTATCAGAGGGCCATGTCGGACAGAAATTTTTCTCCCAAATGTCAATTATATAACCTGACTGGCTCCACTAGGTTTCACAATATCTTATATGAAATTCAAGCAAAATTGATTACAACTCAAATATGCGTGTTTGGAACGAAAACATGCTTAAAGAATGACAAATGCAATATATTGCAACTACAACAAAGCAAAACGATATAAGTAAACATATACTATCAATTATCTCACATACAAACATTTATAAGTACAACTAAATAGTCTAAATCACATAATATGATAATAATATAAGTAAGAACACACCAGTCACGACTCACTAGTGCAATATTACTATGCCTAGTTATCTTGACCTTGTCACATCGATCATCTATGCAGTGTCTCACAAATCATAGGTTATCCTTCCAAGGTATAATTGCTTCAGGTTGGGTACATTTTTATATAAACTGGTCAGTTCGCGTATGGTTTTGATGGGTTTATTAAATTTTCAAAGAGTCCCAACCTTTCCTAAATCGAAAAAACGAATCACCCACAAAATTGAGTAATTTCGGGTGATATTCTGTGGCTGAAAATTTCGGCCAAAATTTCAGTGTTAGCCCAAAAATTCAGACTAAATATAGTATAGTTTTGATATCAGAAGCCTCCAAACTGAATTTTTGGCTGCACAAACCAAAATTAAGTACAATTATATTAGGGGAAGATTGTGAAAATATTATTCTATACAGCTAAGAAATATCCCCCAAAACAAAAGTGTTGCAGATGATAAATTGCTAAATATAAATCACAAAATATTACCAAAATGCAGCCATTTCACTATTAGGCATTTGCTGGTACAATGTCTCGTAGAAAATCCTCAATGGGTCTCTCTGCAAACCAAACAAAGATTCAAATCAAAACCCACACACAACAATATTCATCATATACACCAAATAGTAGTCATACATACTTCCTCTGGTGGATCATGCTTCTGTCCTGGCAAGTCGTAAACTTTCCTCTCCTTCTTCACTGACACCTTCGAACTCACATCCTCTTTCTTCACCTTCCCTTTCGAACTCACTTCATCTTTCTTCACTGACACCTTCGAACTCACTTCCTCCTTCTTCACCTTCCCTTTTGAACTCACTTCCTCCTTCTTTACCTTCCCCTTCAACCTCACTTCCTCCTTTTGCACCTTCCCTTTCGAACTCACTTCCTCCTTCACCTTCTTCACCACCTTCTTCACTGGCTTCTTTTTCTTTAAAACCCAAAAAACAAACACCCAATTAAATCCCATCCGCGCATTGCACGAGCAAACAATCTACCTTCCAAAAAATAAAAATGCAGATATATATATATATATATATTTAAAAAAACACAAAGCCCATTAATCCTTACCTCTTCATCTTCCCAATCTTCAGACTCATCAGACTCTTCCTTCTTCACTTTCGAAGTTTTCGCACTACTGCTCTTATTAACCTACAATTTCCAAAACTAATCAAAACCCATCAACCAAAACCCCCCAAAAAACCATAAAGTTGAGACCTTTACCGTCTTTTTTGGCTTCACATCCACTTCTGAATCGACCTCCTCTTTCTTGACCTTTGGAGGAGGCGTCTTCTTCTTGGATATTGAAAGAGCGAGGGGTACGTCATCGTCATCATCATCTTCTTCTTCTTCTTTGGGTTTCACTTTTGGGTCTTCCTCTTCTTTGTTTTTTGCGACAATTTGCTCTTTTTCCCCCATTGCCTATTTTTTATCTGAAGAGAAATAGGAAAAGGGAACGAGGGTTTGGGGAAGGGGAAGAGAGTGGGGGTGTTCAAATATTGACAAGAGGAGGAGAGCTCGAAGCCGTTGGATTTAGATCGAACGGTGGAGGGTATTTTGTATCTGAAGCACGGCGATTGGGTTTCTTCCAAGGTTTTGGCGGATTGCGTAAGAGGTGAGGCCCAATATAAACTTGGAGTTAAGGCCCAAATGTTATCATAGAAAATAATTTTGTGTAGCAAAAGGAAAGAAAAGGAATTCCTCTTATAGCACCTTAAAACACCCATCTTCCTTCTCTCAAATGCATGACCCATACTGTTTAAAGTGTGCAACATGCCATAAAATATAAGATGATGAAATATTATCAAATTTGGATATATTTAATATCTGCAATAGTTTTTTTTTTTTTTCTTGATAAAAAATGACCATAGTCATCGTCTCATTAATAAGGATTAAGGAAACAAGAAGTACATCCAAAATATTACAGATACAAGTGCTCGACTGAGTCACCGACAAAACAAAATAAAAGACCTAAATAGAAATACAAAGTCTGAGGAATGATACAATAAAAGCCACAGCATACAGATAAAAGTTGAGCTAACCGCCCCTAACCACCGTTAGAGGACCCGGGCTCCAAGACCGCCTCTTTAGCTAAGCTCCTTCGTTGTTCCTGATTCTCTTGACCCCCTCCTTAGCACATGCCCAATCATGAATTAGAACAAATATTTTATGCATGGAGAAAGATAATCTATGCTGACTGTTGCGGAAAATAAAATCATTTCTATCTAGCCAAAGACTCCAAATTGTTGCTACGGTGGCTATGTCCCAAGCCCTAGTATTTGTGTGACTAATGTGAGCTTCTCTAATGGTGACCCAAATGTCGCTTGTTGAGTTCGGAACCTGGTTACACCCAAAATCCCTACAAACGATTTCCCAAGTAAGACGAGCTTTAGGGCATTGAAAGAGAATGTGATTAACATCTTTTTCTGCGGCGAGGCACCTCCCGTAGATCACGTCGATATTCAAGTTTCTCTTCTTAAGGTTAACTTTTGATATAATCGCATTTTTGTGTGCCAGCCAGCAAAATACTTTGACTCTGAAAAGAACGAAGGCCCCCCAAATAACTGATTGAGCCTTACATCTCAGCCCTCCGTCATTGATCCATGAATACATAGAAGATACTGTAAATGCTTTAAAAACGTCTCTCACCCACCATCTTTCGTCTTCTAAGTTAGCTCCATGTCCACCGTCTTGTTGTACCAGATTGTTCAACGCTTCGAATTGCTCAATTGCCTCCGAACTTATGTTATGAGACACTACGAAGCTAAGATTACCGTTCTTCCTGATGTCGGCTACCGCAAGATCTAGATCTTGTGTGGCTTCTGCGGCTTGGGGGAATTGATTAAGCAAACTAGTTTCACCGCACCATTTGTCTTTCCAGGATCTGGTTTTTTTCCCGTTTCCCACTTTGCATCAAGTGTTAGTGAAGAAGATCGCTCCTTGCTTTGATATGTCTTTCCATAATAAAGAAACTTTGGATGACACACTTCTACCGCCGTACCGGAATTTCCTTCCCTTACGGAATAGGTCGAAGGAGTACCTCCACCATCCCTTGTGGTTGTTTGAAATCTTCCACCACCACTTCGTTAGCAAAGCTCTGTTCATGTCGTGAAGATTCGTGATGCCCAGACCCCCGAATTCCTTTCTCTTACAGACTCCTCCTAAATTAACCAAGTGGAATCCTCTGTTTCCCTCATTCGTTCCTTTCCAAAGGAATCTCCGTCTGAGCTTGTCGATACTGTTGATTACCCATCTCGGTAATTCGTAGATTGACATCAGGTATTGCGGAATAGCGCTAAGAACCCAGTTAAGTAGGATAATCCTCCCCCCGAGCGAGAGGAACCTGCTCTGCCATCCTTGCAGTTTCTTCTTCATTTTATCGATAACGAAAATCCAGTCTTCTTTCAAAAGGGCCCCGGGTCTAATTGGCGTGCCCAAGTATTTAATTGGGAACTCGCTCGACTTGCATTCTAAGATATTCGTGATATCGTCAACCGTCATTGATAGATGCTCGGAGGCGGGGGTGATGCTATTCTTGTTGAGGTTAACTTTCAGACCCGACCACCCTTGGAAACAAGCCAAGACAACTTTGATGGCCACGACTTCCTCCACAGTAGCTCTTCCGAAGAGGATAGTATCGTCAGCGTATTGGAGAATCGACATAGGCCGATTAATCCCCTTGATCTATAAGCCTTTGATGATGGAGTTATTTTGAGCTCTTCTGATCATTTCCGCCATACCGTCTGCCACAATTGCAAACAGGAGGGAGGATAGCGGATCCCCTTGCCGAAGTCCTCTTTTATACCTGATCTCTTTTCCTTGCCATCCGTTAACCTGGATGGACGATTTACCACCTCTGATACACATTTTCATCCATAATCTCCACTTTTGACCAAATCCTTTAAGCTGTAGGGCTTCTTCCGTACAGTCCCACGATACCGAGTCGTACGCCTTCTGGAAATCTAGCTTCAGTAGGAAACCGTCCACCCTACCTCTGTGAGCTCTAAAAATGGTTTCGTGGGCAGAAGCAATGCTATCCATAATATCCCTGCCTTTAATGAACCCACTTTGTGATTGTGCTATGACCTCGTTCAGGTGGGGTGCTAATCTTTGAGCTAACACCTTCGTAATGATTTTGAACGACCCGTTCAGTAAACTGATTGGTCTCAGATCTTCATGGGAGCTAACTTCGGTCTTCTTTGGAATCAAAATGATCGTTGCGTAGTTAAGCCTGTCCAGGTTACTAACTCCATCGTAAAACTCATGGAAGATATTCAGAAGATCTTCTTTGATAATTTGCCAATATATCTTGTAAAAAAGGATCGAAAATCCGTCAGGACCTGGAGCCTTGTCCTGTCCGAGATTCTTGACTGCGTGCCAGACCTCTTCTTCTGTGAATTTGATCTCAATTCCCTCACTACCTTCAATTCTGGAGGAACTCCACATGTCTGGTGCTAGCGCGCATCTCCCTGCTTGCTCCCCTCCTAAGAGATCGTGAAAGTGCCTGTCAAAATGATCCTTGATTAGGTCTTCGTTTTCTGTCCACGTCCCATTCACTGTGATGCCCGTAATATGGTTTAATCTTTTCCGACCGTTAGCCACCTTGTGAAAGTATTTTGTGTTTGCGTCCCCTTCTCTGAGCCATTGTATCCTCAATCTCTGTTGCCAATACGGTTCCTCCATCCTCCCGATCTTCTGTATCTCCAATCTTTTGTTTGCAAGCTCATCTTTCTCGTCCTCGTGCAAATCTCGTTCCTCTATTGAAGCTTCCAGACTGTCGATTATATTAATCAGAAGCTCTCTTCTCAGGTTAATGTCACGCGTTTTCGCTTTGGCCCAATCTTTTACTCTTCTTCGGAGACGTCTCGTCTTCTCAATCCAAACCCCTACGGCTGACGATTGAGTAGTACCTGCCTCCCAGGACTCTTTGATAATTTCCCTAGTCTCCTCATGAATAATCCAAGCTTTCTCGAACTTGAAACCGAAGTGCCTCTTTGTACCCTTTAATCCACAGTCGATAACTAATGGAAGATGGTCTGAAGTATATCTTAGAGCTGTTTTGACCTTAGCTAGTGGGTGAACATCTTCCCACTCGTTCGAGACTAGCACTCGTTCGAGACTATCTGCAATAGTTGTATTGCTGAAAAAAAATATTTATTTTACAATCTCATGAAGACTGGGCAAAACATATTCAAATTTAGTATTTTTATTCTTTATATGTTTTCTTATATGAAGATCAACTTAAACGGTGTGGATCATAAATTTTAGTTGCGGGTGAGAATGAGTTGTTCTGTTGTTAGTGTGCCTCTCATATCTTCAAGAAAAAAAATACCTTCAACAAATTTTCTAAAAACTATAATTTTTTGTATGTATTTGATACAAGCTTTGTGATGCATAACTTTAAATGTGAAGCATCTAGGTTGTTTGCAAATCTCTTAATAGAGGGTTAGAGGTCTAGGATTCAAAAATCCCTTGTATAAAGCTACAATATAGTCTAAGAAAAAGTAACGATGTTCAGCAGTGGGCACCGTTGTTTAACAATTGTAGAACATGGCTACTCTTATCTAGTGATTGATTTTCACTATTTATATCTGATTTGTAGGTTTGTTATTTATCTTATTTATTGTATTTGAATTAGTTCTACTTTTTTTTCTTTCTGTTTTTTTTTTGGAAAAGGTGGAATCTGGCCACCTGTTTCATTAATAAGAGTTTAACGAACCAAACCCAGAGTACTGAGTCCAAATACAAACTACAGACAGAAAATAAAACATACAGGAAGCAACATGACGCGTACAAACAACAAGTTCCTCCAACAACCCTAGAAGGTGAGCTGACAATCCAGTACGGTGCAGCAAAATTGTGAGTACGTCAGTTTTGCTTCGTACAATACCTTTTTATCTCTAATTTCTAATATTATAATGGGAGAAGGCCTTCGTGTCATTTGTCATTGTGTCATTCTACCAACATGTGTATCGCACGTACATAGCTAATATAAAAGAGGTTTCCGGTTCAAATCATCCCTACGTCAAAGTTTTTATTTTTATTTCTTGAAATTATCAAAACGTGCATCGCACGTGTAAATTACTATCTCTAATCTATAATCTCTAATCTCTAATCTCTAACATCATAAAGGGAGAAGGCCTTAGTGTCATTTGTTATTTTGTCATTCTACCAACATGTACAATGCATGTACATAACTAATATAAAAGAAGTTTCCGGTTTAAATCCTCCCTACTTCAGAATTTTTATTTTTACTTTTTAAAAATTATTAAAATCGTGCATCGCACGGGTAAATTACTACTTTTTCTTAATTGTTCCAGATGCAGGACGGAGTGTATAGTATATACTCTATTTGTTGGTCGGTTTCGTATTGGGCCAAGCCAACTACTTGTTCCCATCTTGAGGCCCAAGTTATTTATTTCTGTCATGTTATTGGTAAGATACTTTCCTTAACAATACACTATTATGTCGCAAGAAATAAATGGAAGGATACAAAATTTATCCGTAAGAGATTCTTGTCTCATATTACTCCACTAATTCTTCCATTTAAATGGATGGGTAGAGAAGGAGAGTCTTAACTACACAAGATACAATATATCAAATACCCATATCAGTTGTTTTTTTTTTTTTTTGAGGTAGAAGGTAAAATAAGGCCACCCTGTTTCATTAATAAGAAGTTAATAAAACAACTCCGGCGTACCCATATCAAATACCCATATCAGTTACTCTGAAGTTCCCCCATAGTGAAATATGTTCTCTTTGTTTTGCTATTTTTATACTTGTCTTTCATCCAGTTCTTTAGCATTATCATCCATAGGATCCACCACCGTACGAACGAACAGTTCGTTGAAAAGTTTCAGACTATTGAGAAGATACCTTTGTCACTTTCGCTATAGCGACCTCTATCACCAAGCTCAATGTAATTAAGACTAACCCTATTTGCAATATCATGTTAGAGTTTAAGTTTAAGTTTATGTAATTTCTGTATACCATGCATGTAATATTCGATCGTTGATAGCCAACACTATTCATGCACAAGTGTTTTGGCATGAATCTCAAAATTCTGACCTATGAATTGCATTGAATTTACCAATTGACTGGGCTACGCTAAGTCTACCTGTTTTCTGAATCCTATGTCATCTCATGTATTCTCTCATTGATCAAGGAGATAAATTTTCCATTCTTAACTAGAAGGAACTAGACACTTTTTACATTTGTTCTTCATAGGATTATTATGCATGTGGATACGGTGTTATTGACATAGAGATGAAAATGAAGATGACCTAGTAATTTTCTTGTGCATCATGTTAATTAGCTTTAAGAATTGGCATTAAAAAATGAAGCCACAAGTACAGCTTAGTTTTGGGAGTCACATTTCTCAGCCCATACGAAAACAGTTGGGCTCGACGACAATCATATCCGCCGACTCTCCGAATCATACGGCCCACATTATGCTTATACTCTATGAACTCGACTCAAAATTCTATCCTTAGCCAACAATTTGTGATCCTTATTATATGAGTTCCTTTTGTTTTCCATATGCACGCTTCCAAGCTAATATACTTTGAGGAATTCCTATATGTTTTTAGAATTTGACGTCTCCTCGTTAGTAAGGAGGAATAAATCTTCAAAATTAAATTATGTAGCTCAATAATCACGTGCAGAAGTTAGAACTGGAACTATATATGTTGATCAGTTATCCAGATAATTTGTTTAGAATATTAGTATAAAACAACGACTATATTACAAGGATTTTTACTAGAATTTTTTTTAAATGATGTAATAACAGCATTACGAGAATTTTAACTATTTTTCTTTTTGTTTTTGCTTTACCAAGCTACGGAATAAAATAAACTTCATAGGATTAGAGCAATGGCAAAATGCATATTTTGGCGATCCGTTCTGACCAAACGCTGCAGTCGACGAATGATAAAAAAAATTGCAAAAATTCGTTAAAAAAAGAAATGTTTCGTCTGTCATTAAGGGACTAATATGTTAAAAGTCCTATCATATCATCTATCATACTTATCTCAAAAAGCATTAAGCATCCCATGCATAGCATCAATTCTTCCTCAACTATCTCCACTAGCCTAATCCTCACGAATCTCACTTCCACCATCTTTATAAAGATTGTATATATGCATCAACACGACACACTTAAACCTAGCAAACATAACCACAAAATATTTAATCATGTCATGGTTCTTTGGTGATAGGAGGGGGCCCCACTGGAAGCATGGGTGGAGAGGGGAGGCCATCGCCTCCCTTTCCCTCCCTCCTCCTCCTCTCCTCGCCGTCTTTGCTATCGTCGTCCTCTTCCTCTCCCTCTCTTGGTACTCCAACTACAAGGCCAAGATGGAGGAGGCGCATTTCAGCCTAAGCTTCCTCTTCCTCTTTGTTCCTGTTATTCTCATATTTGTGGTGAGAAACATGTTTGTGAATGGGAGGTTTGTGGTCCGGATTCCGAATCCGGAGCGGGAAGCGATCCATAGGGACGGAAGTTCGCCGTGGGGGGTAGGCGCGCTGGTGGTGTTGTTACTGGTGCTGGTGTCGTATCAGAATTCCTTTCATTCCCAGTGGTTCCTGCCTTTAAGGTGGAGATCGTCTTATTACTAAGCAATTAGTGCGGATTTAAAAAAAAAGGAAAAATATGAAATATGATCACCATATTTCATTAATAAGATCATTTGCTACTTATGAAAGGAGGAAACGCCCTGAAAAGGGGACGAATAAATAGCATGGTTATGTGCCTTGGACGTGTACTTGTAACCTAGTGTGTATATAAATAAGAAAAGATCTAGAATATATATGTGCATATGTATTGTTACGTTTGTTTATGGTGGATATATTTTGGCACATGTAGTACTTTGTGTGTAATCGGGTGTTTTTATGGTTTAGGTTTGTACGAGTACATTAATAATTTTGTGATTTTTTATTTCTTCTCCCCTTATGTGGAAATTCTTGTTGTCGATTCCATGTATACCTTGAAGAATAACCTAGAGAAGTCCTCTATTACGATCGAGGCGATCGAGTTCTATGAGAATGTTTGGTCATTTGGTTTTCTTATTTCTCAGCTATCTAACTTTGTTTAATATGCATCAAGATACCTATATATGCAACAAAAGTGGTCGATTAATTAGAGACTTGGCGCTAGTAATTCATCGAGTGCATGTTCATCATCAAATATTCATATGTAGATTCATATCTAAACGAGGCCGACAATAATCGACCATTAAGTATAAACATAGGACTATTAACTGTTAGGATTATGTTGTTGGGTTTGTATATCTTGCATATACATGTCCGATGAAGAAAACGATGAAACGTTGAGATGGATCGAAGCAAGGCATCGAATAAGAAGGAAAACAGTTAGCAAAAGCAAATAGGTGGAGTTACGGTCGACCGCACTTGGGGTCGGTCGACCGCCCCGATTGCACAGGGTTCCCGAGAAAGGAACGGTTGACCGACTGTTGTGTACGGTCGACCGACCGGGGCGCTGATGGGTTATTTGGGTCGGGTCTTGGAGATTCGTCAGAAGCCTTACTTCGTCTTCAAGTCAGATCGTATGGTTCCCAATGCAGGGTTATCTCTTCAGTAGTAATCGTATGGTTAATGTATCAAGTGTATCAAACTAGAGTATCTTTAGATCTATAAATACAATGTAAACGGCTCCTAGAACGATATGATTCTATTCAGTGCCGAATAGAAGAAGAATGTATTTCATATGAGAGGGCGAGATAGTTTCTCCATTGTAAGTAGTAACCAAGTTCCAGTTAGGCTTGAGAGAAGGGTCGTGATGAGAATTGTAATATTCTTGTATCTTAAACTAGGGTGTCTTTAGATCTATAAATACAATGTAAACGGTTCCTAGAACGATATGATTCTATTAAGTGCCGAATAGAAAAAGAAAGTATTTCATATGAGAGGGTGAGAGAGTTGCTCCATTGTAAGTAGCAACCAAGTTCCAGTTAGGCTTAAGAGAAGGGTCGTGATGAGAATTGTAATATTCTTGTATCTTCTCTAGTTGAAATAATATCTTGGTTCTTCCTCCCTCGAATTAAGGCGAAAGCCCCAATCGGGACAATTCTTGTGTGCTTTGTGTGATATATTGATGTGATCTAGTTTTGCTTGGTGGTTTATGTTGATTGTGTCGAAGACTCAACAAGATCCTCAGATCCTAACATATGTCTTACATACTCGTTATTTAATTAGAAGAAGAAACCATGAAGCGCCGAGGTCGAAGCATCGAAGAGAGACGAAGACAGAAATAGAGCAGCAACAACAACATAGGCATGTACAGTCGACTGTACATCCCTCGGGTCCAGGCAGGATGAGTTGCGGTGCAGTGATGTTTTGGGCCTAGGTTTTAGGGATCGTTTCGGCCCAATCTTCAACTTCAAGTCAGATCTTACGACTCCTATACAGTGCATTCTTCTACAAGATATATCGGACGACTGAGATATTAAGACTAACATAGGGTTCTCTCTATTCTTCTTCTGTTTATTGTAATGGCCTCCAATATGAGATGTCAAGTACTTCATTGATATTATTCTCCATTGCAAGTGAGGCTTGTGAGATAATTCTGAGTTTAATTTCTTATATTGAGTGAATTTATAACTCATTGTAATCTTCTCTAGTTGAATATTATATTTTCTTATATTTTCTTCTAGTTTAAACGAAAGCTAACCGGGATAAATTCCTCGTGTGTTTTGTGTTGAACTAGTGGATCTGCTTATTTGGTTGTTTGATTGATTCGTCTCATTTACCTCATCATTATCATTGCTCTAATCAGTTCCTCTACGCCATAAGTGTTCGAAATTTTTTTCCAACGAGAGTTGTGGTGAGATTCATCTTCCTATCACAACACCCCGACAAAGTGGTATCAAAGCTTTAGGTTGGCGAGTCGCTTGGTGAAGATGACAGGTCACATTCTTTTGATGATTAAGCAGTTCGATGGAAAGATTAACTTCAATCTTTGGAAGGTAGACATGTATGATATCCTAGTTCAACAACGTCTACGCTAGCCATCAAGAAGAAGGAAAATCCATCCGTTTGAGATGATATTTGTGAAAGAGCCATAAGTCTAATCCGACTATCATTGGCAGACATTGTCAAGTGCATGTTTTTTGAAGAAACTAAAGCGGCGAGTTTGTGGGAAAAACTCATAGCTGACTACTATGCTTCATCGTTACTAGATCAGATGCATTAGAAGATGAAGTTATATCTTCAACTTCACATCACAGAATCCCACAAGGTGTCATCTGAACTCAAGAGGATAAGCGCAGATGTGAGTGAAGATGATAAACCTTTCAACTTGATATATTCACTGCTGGATTCGTACGAGCATTTGATAACTACCATGCTACACGGTAAATCTGTCAATGAGAGTATTACGGTGGATGGTGTAATCAAAGCCTTGAAGAAAAATCAACTTAGGAAGAAGACTCAGAAATCATCATCTACTCCCACATGTTGTCTAGCAGTGGAAGGTCCTTCAATTGGAAGTCAATGTGCATTGCAAAATGAATCGGTCGGTTGTCGATATTGCAAAAAGTCAGGACATATGAAGAAAGACTACTGAAAATTTGCAGAAGCATAAGAGCGCCAAGGATGGCAGTACTACCGCAAATGTGGTTTACCCTTCTGAATCAGATAATTTGTGGCTTCTCGTTTCAAAATCTTTAGAAGTTGGTTCTAGTTGATTTCTTGGCTCAGTGAATTTTACTCATATTTTCTTCAAGAGGATGCTGTTTTTTTACTTATGAGACTACTACAGGGTTGTGTGAGAACGAAAACTGGGGAGATTTGTGAAGTAGTAGGTGAGGGGACAATTGAGTTGAACATGCCAGGTGAGAACAATTACACTCTAAGAAAATTCTTGCATATTCCTCTGCTGAAATGGAAATCGATTTCCTTGGGAACTCTTAAAGCACGCGGCTGTAGGTATATAGTTCGAGGTAAAGTTTTGCCTATTTTTTATGGTCGTCGTAAGGTGATTAGAGGTGTGAGTTGTTGGGTCAAGCCAACACAATCTCTACAAGCTTTGGAGGATCAAAAATACTTGCACAGGTGTTGCTTCTTTTCCTAACATTTCTGCAAGTTCATCTAGTGTTGCCGCTAAATCATCTGGTGTGGGGGCAAACAGATAGTATTTGTGGATTCTTAGAAAAACTGAATAGCAAACCTGTTACCTGTTCCGCCGGAGTTTGACGCTGACTCCTGCCGTGCACCTGCAAAAAGTGTGAGACACCGGGGTTGTTCCCGGCGACGCACCCTCCGACGCTCAAGTCAGTAATCAGGAATGATTATGAGAGAGCACAAAAACTGGGAAAAGATTGATTGCCTCTTAATGGAGATGGATGGGGGGTATTTATAGGTGCCGCTGGGATCAGATTAGGAATGTAATCCCCCTGTGGTTAGATAAGGAATGTAATCCCTAATCCCCAGTGAAGGGGTAGATATGAATCAGGGCCGTTGATTAGGATTTAATCAGAAACCCTAATTCTATCCCTTCTGGATCGGGTTTGCTGTGGGTTGAAATCCGCACCCAGTTGAGGTGGATCCGTTTGCGGGTTAGTGGGTCTTTGAGGAGGAGAACCAGTAACCGCTTCAGACCTATTGGTAGGTGAAATTTTCATTTTACCCCTGGGCTTCAAGATTCGTGCCCGATTTGGACGGTTCCGATTTAACCCCATTTTTAGCCATATCACGAGCCCCCCACTCCCAAAGACTGAGTTTGATCAGCCTTTGAGGAGTAGTTTTACTGTTTTAATGGCTAACGGAGTTGTATCGGAGTCCAAATAGAAGGTTTTGAATCTTGGAGGAGGTAGTATGGTGATTTTTCAAGTTGGTTGAACTCTGAGTCGCTCCTGAGCTCTTATGGTCATGTGGTGTTCTCGCAGGAATATTCTCTTAACTTAGCGAAGTGTCAATTCGTCGTTCGGGGGTCTTAAAAGTTTGTTCTTGGCAACAATTATTTGTTTGGGGATAAGGAAATGTTTCCCCAACTTTATAATTATTTTCCAGGAGTTCTTCCTTAATTTCCCAAATCTTTAATTGTTTTTTCGCAACTTTTTGGTGAATGGCTCGGCCGTTTTCCTTCGTTGTGTGGCCTACATACTTGTATCACATCACCGACCCCTTCGTGCGCTCGCTATTGAGGAGGCCGAAGTCCGTAGGTGGTTCGGCACCCTCTATCGAAGAGCTGAGGCACCTCGGCTAGGTCGTGAGTGCGGAGACGGAGTTCGGCGGGGTCCGAGGTAGCTTTTTCCATGTAACAGGGTCGATGTCAAGAGCGCTCGGCAGCTGGTGCCGAACCCCAATTTTTCCCTGTAACAGAGTCGGTGTCAAGAGTGCTCGGCAGCGGGTGCCGAACCCCAATTTTCCCATGTAACATGGTCGGTGTCAAGAACGCTCGAAAGCTGGTGCCGAGGTCCAACCTTTCCATGTAACATGGTCGGTGTCAAGAACGCTCAGCAGCTAGTGCCGAATCCCAGTTTTTCCCTGTAACAGGGTCGGTATCAAGAGCGCTCGGCAGCGGGTGCCGAACCCCAACTTTTTCCCTGTAACAGGCTCGGTGTCAAGAGCGCTCGGCAGCGGGTGCCGAACCCCAACTTTTCTCCTGTAACAGGATTGGTGTCAAGAGCGCTCGGCAGCGGGTGCCGAACCCCAATTTTCCCATGTAACATGGTCCGTGTCAAGAGCGCTCGGCAGCGGGTGCCGAACCCCAATTTTTTCATGTAACATGGTCGGTGTCAAGAACGCTCGGTAGCTGGTGCCGAGGTCCAAGACTTGTCGTTTTTGGCGGAGGACGCCCTGCGGAGTTGGTGGCTTCTGCGCTCCTGGCGGACGTGGCAGCCACTAAATGTGATGGCTTCTGAACTTCTGACAGCTCTGACAGATGAGACGTTCATTTAATACAGTGACCTCTGAGCTTCTGTCAGATGGGACAACAATTAATGCGATGTACGGCTTGGCGTGGCGAACAAGGCGACGGTTTGGGTCACTTTTGTCATTTTGTGTGTATGGGCCGGCAGTCTGGGCCCATTAACCTCGTTTTGCGCGCCCCTCTCTATAAAACCTTACCCCCTCTCTCATTTTTCACTTCTCCTCTCTTTTTCTTAGGCGGTTATTTGTGCTCAGCGAGTGATTCCGGTGATTTCCGTTCGTTTTCCGGTGAAGTTTCCGACAGTAGATCTTTTTAAGGTAATTTATACTTAGTTTCTTTCGAAGTATAAATATGTCTCTTCCCTCCATCTCCGACTCGTCTTCTTGGTCTGAGTCCTCCCTTGAAGTCGTCGAAGCCCACACTCCGAGTCGGCCAGATAAGGGCAAGAAGGTGTTCGGAAAAGATTCAATCGTGGAGGAGCCGAAGCGTATGGGGGAGTTCGGCAGATTGCCGGGGCAACTGACGGGACTTCACAGGGTTCGAGAGCTTTCGGAGGAGCACGCCGAACGAATTGTTCACAGGAGGGGGAGGACTTTTGAGGAGAACGCGGCGAGGGAGACGACCGAGGCGGATGAGACGGTGTCGATCCTCCGCGAGGAAGACCTGGGAGTGATTCGGGACTGTTTCCACATCCCGAAGGAGTACGAGCTTATGCTGCCGGGTCCCAGGGTTAGGGCTAACTCGCCGCTGCCAGTGACTATGTGTTGCTGGCCGGTCGATGCCTTTATCGCCGGGGCTCGGCTACCTCTCCATCCGTTCGCAATCCTCGTTCTGAGGTGGTTTGGGGTCAGCACCATCCAACTTATGCCGAACGCATGGAGAGTCATAAACGGCTTCGTACTTCACTGCCAGGCTGTTGGGATCGAGCCGGAGCTGAATGTACTTCGGACGATCTACCGGCTTCACCAAGGGAACCGGTCGGAGTTCTGGTACTATTTGGCTCCGAGGCATGGTGGTAGGCTCGTTATATGCCCCGACTCCATCAAGCACTGGCGTGAGAAGTTCTTGATAGTGCGGAGTGCGGAGGCCTGGCCTATCCCTTCCGGTTGGGTGGAAGGGGTGCCGAAGAGGTTGAAGGCGCTGCCCAAGCTTTGCCCTGAAGAAGAAGAAGCAGTTCGGACACTTCTCGATCGGCCGAAGTATGATTGGAAGGAGCTGACCGAGGACGTCTTGTTCAGGGGAAGACTCTGCCGCGTAGATCCCAGTACGATGCTTCTTTTACGCTTTCGTGCTTTGTTTTTCGTACTTCATTCTTCATGATTTGTATTGTGCTAACTAACTTTGTCTTTAATGCAGAGGCGATGGACTACGAGGCGGTGTTGGCTTTGAGGGCGGGCCTCGCCAGCAAGGCGCCGAAGAAGCGCAAGAGGGTGGCCACTAAGTTGCCGACTGCCAAGCCTCCGAGGGTCACGGAGGTCGCCGAGGATGCGAATACCCTCGGAAGCCCGGTCGCTGCCGATGGAGGTGCCTCGGCGTCAACCGGGGTCGGCGAGTTCCCCATCGCCGCAGCCCTCGGGTTGGCGACGCCCCCGCTGACGGTGGTGGCCGAGGAGCTCCTGACCGAGGAGCACAAAAGGATCCATGTTCCGGACTGGCAAGTTCGGAAACATGACGGATTCCTCGGCAACTCCTTGGCGAGTATGCAGGCGGTCAAGCATTTGGCGACGCCGAAGGATCGCGCTGCCATGGAGGCCGGGCAAGAAGGCGACGTCATCATCGAGATTGCTCGCTCGGCGGTCTCGGTAAGTGCTGAATTTTTGTTGTCCTTGATTCTCTTTGGGTCTAATTTCTCTATCTCTTTTAATATCTTTTTCTTTGAGACAGATCATCGTCCATTTTGGTCACCTCACAGAGAGGTTGACAGCTCTGGAGAAGGAGCTGAAATAGGAGTCCGACCAATCTCGGAAGGAGAAGGCTCGGATGGGGAACGAGCTCGACAAGCTCCGGGTCGAGTTCGAATGGCGGTCGACCAGGGTCGAGTACCTCGAGGCCCAGGTCGCGAAGCTGGAGGGCGACCTTCTTCGCCAGAAGGAGGAGGCGGCCAAGCAATTGGCTGAAGCGGTAGAGGCCAAGGCTACCGCGGTGAAGGAGGCGGAGGACGCGACCATGGTGAAGGCGCAGGGTTTCCTTGCCCAGAACATGGCCAAAGCCTACACCGAGGCCCTCGCCCGGGTGTCGAAGGAGTACCCCGAGGTGGACGTTTCGGGATGAAGATTGTTCCCGAGCCACGTCGAAGGCTTCGACCCCGAGTCAGGGGGAGAAGAAGAAGAAGAAGGGGAGGACGAGGTCGAGGTCGTTGCCGAGGTCGAGGGGTCAGTGGTGACCCCGCTAGCGGCTGTGAACCCTTCGGGGACGTCGACCCCTACCCACCCTCGCCGCCCCGGGAAAGAGGTCACGCCCTGACCTTGCTTGTTTCTTCTTCTCTTCTTTTATTTTTCAAGTGTAATGCCTAATCGCGGACTGGCCACCGCTGTTTGCAATGAATGAAAAACACATCTTTTTGGGCTCGACTCTGTGTCTTTTTATCTTTTCTCACAAATTTTTGAAAGTTCGTTTGAAAATTCTTGAAGTGTAGGACTTCGGCAATGTGTTTGAAATTTTGTTGTTTGTCTCGACTTCTTTTCAGCTTGCGGTGGTGACTCAAGCCGTCGAGCCCACTGGCTCGGAGGACAGCGCTCGTCCCGAGGTCGGCTTAGGGGCGACGTGGCTGTGCTTGACGAGGTGCCGAGAGCGGCTCTACGAAGTCGAGCTGGGATTGCGCAGAGCCGTAAGCGAGCGGAACCATCTTCAACTCATCTTCATAAGCCATTAGCCGGGGAGAAGGTATTCCAACCTCCAGGGGGATCATAGCTTTGGACCCATAGGTGAGGTTGAATGGGGACTCGCTTGTGGGGATCCGTTTTGTGGTGCGGTAGTTCCACAACACGTTGGGGAGTTGATCGACCCACAAGCCTTTGGAACATTTATCCAACCTCTTCTTGATGCCGGAGAGGATCTGTCGGTTAGCATTCTCGACTTGGCCATTCGATTGGGGATGGGACACGGAGGAGAATCGGTGTTGGATGGCGAGGTCTTCACATAGAGCTTGGAAGGCGGCCCCCGTGAACTGGGTTTCGTTGTCTGTTATGAGGACCCGAGGGACCCCGAATCGGCAGATGATGTTCTTCCAAAAGAACTGAATGACCTTGTTCTCAGTGATCGTGGCCAAGGGCTCGGCCTCTATCCATTTTGAGAAGTAGTCGATGGCCACGACTAAGAATTTGAACTGACTGGGAGCCGGCGGAAATGGCCCTAGTAAATCCATCCCCCACATGGCGAAAGGGATTGGACTTGATAGGGAAGTTAGTGGAGCTTGTGGGAGGCGTCGGATGTCAGAGTACTTCTGACAGGAGCTGCATTGCCGAATGTGTCGTTCGGCATCTCGTAGGAGAGTGGGCCAGAAATATCCATAATTCAACACTTTGCGGGCTAAGGATCTGGATCCCGAATGGGCCCCGCCGATGCCCTCGTGAAGTTCTTGTAGGGCATAGTCGGCCTGCTCGGGGGAGAGGCATCTCAGGTAAGGCCGGCCGTCTACCTGTGTGAAGGAGTGTTTATATAGGATGCCTCCGATTAGTGTGTAACGCTCGGCTCGAGTTCTCACTCTTCGAGCTTCCTTAGGATCTTTGGGGAGGAGCCCGTCCCTCAAGAATTCAACGAGGGGTTTCATCCAGTTATCTTCTAGCATGATAGGCAGCAACTCCATAGAGTCGGAAGTTTCGTCCTTTATACTTGGCTTCAGAAGGACCTCTATCAAGACGGTCTGCTCGAGACCATGAAAGGAGGAAGAGGCTAGTTTGGAGAGGGCGTCGGCCTGAGTATTTTCTTCCCGGGGTATTCGTTGGATGAAGGCTTCTTCAAACAGTGCATGAGGCTCTTGACCTTTGCTAAGTATTTAACCATCCTGTCGTCACGTGCTTCATATTCGCCGAAGACCTGATTTACGACTAGCTGAGAGTCGCTAAAGATCCGGAGGTGTTGCGCCCCTGCATTGTGAGCCATTCCAAGGCTGGCTATGAGTGCCTCGTATTCTGCTTCGTTGTTCGAGGCCTTGAAGTTGATATGGAGGGAGTATTGGAGGATGAAGTCATCTGGGCCTGCCAGAATGACCCCGGCTCCGCTTCCCTCATTGCAAGAGGATCCATCCACATAAACCGACCAGACAGGTGGTCCCTTCACTGTTTGGCTGGACTCGGGGATGGTACTTTCAACTATGAATTCTGCTAAGGCCTGAGCCTTGATCGCGGTCCGAGGCTGATAAGTTATATCGTGCTGGCTCAGCTCGATAGACCACTTCATAAGACGACCGGAGGTCTCCGGCTTGTGGAGCACTTGCTTCAGTGGTTGGTCGGTAAGAACGACCACCGAATGCGACTGAAAATACGGGCGAAGCTTTCTCGCAGCCATCACCAGGGCGTAAGCCATCTTTTCTATCCTCGGGTAGCGGAGCTCGGCATCCCGAAGTACTTTGCTCACATAGTAGATGGGCTTTTGAGCCTAGTCTTCTTCCCTTACTAAAACGGCGCTGAGGGTCTGCTCAGAGGCTGCCAGGTAAAGGTAAAGGGGTTCACCAGGAATGGGCTTGCTGAGGAGAGGAGGGTTGACGAGGTAAGCCTTGAGCTGTTCGAACGACTCCTGTTGCTGCTGACCCCATTCGAAACCTTTAGCCCCCCTGAGGGCCTTGAAGAAGGGGAGGCATTTCTCCCCGAACTTCGAGAGAAAACGCCCTATGGCGGCTAGGCGGCCCGTTAGCCTCTGAACTTCTTTAACATTCTTAGGAGGGGCCATGTCCAATATGGCCTTGATTTTCTCAGGGTTGGCTTCAATCCCTCGTTGGCTGACCATGAAGCCGAGGAACTTTCCTGACGAGACACCGAACGCACACTTGTTCGTATTGAGTCTCATGTGGTGCTTTCTCAGAACATCGAACGCCTCCTGTAGGTCAGTCACATGATCGGCTCCTCAGATGCTTTTCACAAGCATGTCGTCAACATACAGCTTCATATTCCGGCCGATTTGAGCTTGGAAAACCTTGTTGACGAGGCGTTGATATGTTGCGCCTGCATTCTTCAAACCGAAGGGCATAACCCTGTAGCAGTAGAGGCCCTGGTCGGTTACGAATGAGGTCTTTGGGATATCCGGAGGGAACATCCGAATCTGGTTGTAGCCTGAGAAGGCGTCCATGAAGCTGAGGAGCTCATGTCCCGAGGTGGCATCAATCAGAGTGTCAATACTCGGAAGAGGGAAAGGATCCTTGGGGCAAGCCTTGTTTAGATCGGTAAAATCGATACAAATCCTCCAAGTCCCATTAGACTTCTTCACCATTACTACATTCGACAGTCACTCGGGATAGTTCACCTCTTGTATAAACCGGGCCTTCAAGAGCTTGTCCACCTCCTCTTTTATGGCTAGCTGGCGCTCGGGGGCGAACTTGCGCCTCTTCTGTTGAACCGGTTTGGACCCCGGAACAACGCTGAGGTGGTGGACCAAGAGCTCTTCGGAAATTTCGGGCATGTCTGCAGCTGACCAAGCAAAGAGGTCTCGGTTCCTTCGGATGCACTGTACAATGTCCGAGCATAGGGCGGACGGGAGGGTCTTGCTAACAAAGAACTTCCGAGTTGGATCCTGCTCAGAAAAGAGCACTTCCTCCAATTCATCCACCAGCTCGGACGTCGGTCGGGCAGCATCTTGGGGGATTTCCAGAGTTTCTAGGGATAGAACTGGACCGAGGGTAGAGGTCATGTAGCACTTGCGGGCCATTTCCTGATTGCCTTTTACTTCCCCTACTCCGGCCCGGGTGGGAAACTTCATTTTGAGGTGATAGGCAGAAGGGACGGCTTCAAGAGCGGCTAGGCCGGGCCGACCCAGAATGACGTTGTAAGCTGCAGGAACATCTACGACCATGAAGTCCATCGATTCCGTTCGGGTGGTAGGAGTTTTGCCAGCAGTTACATCGAGGGTGATCACCCCTTCAATAGTCACTGGCACTCCCGTGAACCCATGGAGCGTGTAGCCGGCAGGCTTTAGTCTGTCTCGGGAGAGCTTTAGGCCTTTAAAAGCGGCGAGGAAGAGGATATTAACAGAGCTGCCATTGTCCACTAGGATCCTCTCCACTTTGAAGTTTGCCATGTGGAGGTTGATAACGAGTGCGTCACAATGGGGGGTGCGGACACCTTCAAGATCTTCGTCTGAGAATGTGACGGGCACTCCGAGGCCTTTAGGAGGAGGGGTGGCGCGAACCGAATTGACTTCCCTAATGAACGCCTTTCGGGAGGAGTTTGAGGAGCCCCCCATTGGGCCCCCATGAATGAGGAGCAGGACACGCTCCTCCTCGAAGTCGGGCATTTCATCGCGTTCCGGACGCTTATTAGCCCCCCGAGGTGGGGGAGGAAGGTCGGCTCGGTCCTTTCTCACGAACCTGGTCACCTGGCCCTTCTGGATGAGGGCTTCTATCTCATTCTTCAAGGCTCGACAATCATTGGTGTCGTGCCCATGGTCCCGGTGATAACGGCACCACTTCTCTTTATCCCTCTTCTTGGCAGGGGTGTTCATCCTCGGAGCAGGAGGTATGATCCCTTCCTTCTCAACTTCCATTAGAATGGTGGAGACATTGGTGGTGAGAGGAGTAAATTTCTCAAATCTGGGGGGAGGTCGGCGCTGGCCGCCATTATCCTTCTGGAGCTTCTTGGCTCCTTCCTCTTCTGTACCCTTTCTCTTAGACCCGGAGGAAGGCCCCTCCAAGTTGGGGCGGTGCTCAGCTTCTTCGGCCCGAATATACTTTTCACTCCGGAGTAGGAGGTCAGAGAAGTTCTGTGGGGGCTTCTTGGCGAGGGAGGAGCGGAGGCTGGAGTTGAGGACGTTGGACTGAAATGCTGCTGCAGCGACCGACTGGTCGAGGGATGCTATGGACCTGGCTTCAGCTGTGAACCTCTTCACGCAGTCTCTCAGCTTCTCACCCTTCTTCTGGTGGAGGTACAGTAGCGAGATGCTGGTCTTCTCAGTTCTGCGGCTGCTTACGAAGTGGGTGACGAAGAGTGTCTCAAACTGCTCGAAGGAGAATATTGAGGAAGGGGCGAGGCGAGAGTACCGTTCTCGAGCTGGGCCCTTAAGAGTTGCGGAGAAGGTTTTGCAGAGCAAGGCATCGGAAGCTTGATGGATGAGCATGAGGGTCTTAAAGCTTTCGATGTGATCGACGGGGTCAGTCTCCCCGAAATAGGTCTTAAATTGAGGGGGCTTGAAGCCAATCGGTACGGGTGCATCCATTATAGTTCGGGAAAAAGGAGGTCTACTAGGACGAAGAGTCCTTCCTCTGAGCTCTTCTTCTCGGTTTAACTGACCCAAGCGCCTCTCCATCTCGTGGAGACGACGGTAGACAGTGTCGTCCCTTCGACGGTAATCAGCCGAGCCTCTAGACTCGTCTTCGTACGAGGGAGAGCGGGGGCTACGACGTCGGTAGCTCCTGGAGCGACGAGGACTTGGCATATGCCGGGAGTTGCTAGGTGCGGGAGGAGGAGTTGGGGACCGTCGGCGAGGACTTCGGACCGGAGGAGGAGAGGGGATCTTTGGAGCATTGGTGTTAGGACGGAGATTGAGAGCTTATAGGACGGTCGCTTGGAACTGCTGGAACTCGGCACGGGTGATGGGTGCCTCATCGTTCCTAGGCTGTTGCCGACCTGCAGGGGAGTGTGGCCTTCTTCTGTAATGCTCGGGGGACTCTCTCCGCCCCCTTCGGGTAGGGGACCTTCTGTATTCTCGGCGGTGAGGAGATCGCTCATCCGGACGGTGTTGGCGGGAGGTTCCCTCTCGGGTCCACTTTTCATCCAGACGGCGGCGAAGATCCTCATCCTTCTGCCGATTGAGGACGGTGTTGCGGAGATCGGAAGCTCGGGGATGATGGGAGGCCATAGAGTCCGAAGAGGCATTGTGGATGGAGACGTGGTCCGGATGGAAGGGCTGTTTCTGCGAATTGGGACCCTTAAGAGGTTGTTGGTTCTGAGGAGCGGGATGGTCCTGTTGGAGTGGGTCCTCCGCTTGAGGAGGAAGCTGCCCCTGCTGTTGAGCGGGCTGAGGGGGAACTTTCTGTTGCTGATCGGGGTTGGGTCCTCGGTTAGACCCTCTGGATTTGACTTTCCTAGGAGGCATGGCTGGAGAAGATCTGACCAACGGAAATAGGGGAGGTTGCTATTCGTTAGTTTCCCACAGACGGTGCCAATCTGTTGCCGCTAAATCTGGTGTGGGGGCAAACAGATAGTATTTGTGGATTCTTGGGAAAACTGAATAGCAAACCTGTTACCTATTCTGCCGGAGTTTGACGCTGACTCCTGCCGTGCACCTGCAAAAAGTGCGAGACACCGGGGTTGTTCCCGGCGACGCACCCTTCGACGCTCAAGTCAGTAATCAGGAATGATTATGAGAGAGCGCAAAAACTGGGAAAAGATTGATTACCTCTTAATGGAGATGGATGAGGGGTATTTATAGGCGCCGCTGGGATCAGATTAGGAATGTAATCCCCCTGTGGTTAGATAAGGATGTAATCCCTAATTCCCAGTGAAGAGATAGATATGAATCAGGGCCGTTGATTAGGATTTAATCAGAAACCCTAATTCTATCCCTTCTGGACCGGGTTTGCTGCGGATTGAAATTCGCACCCAGTTAAGGTGGATCCGTTTGCGGCTTAGTGGGTCTTCGAGGAGGAGAACCAGTATCCGCTTCAGACCCATTGGTAGGTGAAATTTCCGTTTTACCCCTAGGCTTCAAGATTCGTGCCCGATTTGGACGGTTCCGATTTAACCCCATTTTTAGCCATATCATCTAGTATGCCGCAACTAGCATCATCAACGCGAGACCCCGACGTTCGAACAACGTCGAGAAGTGAAGAGTGCCTAGGGTAGGTGGAGTTCATGCAGAGGTTGGAAACTCCATGTTAACGCCTACTGATGTGTGGCCCTTAAGGGGGTATACTGATCGGAGAGATTAGGTAGAAGATTTGTTCAACTAGTTGAAGAAACTATCGTTCCAAGTATGTTTGCAAGTAAAATTTAGTAGAGTTAAGAGATTATTAATCACATCATGTTGATAACACTCGTATGCAATCTACGATGGAGATTGTTAGTATTATGTCTTGCATACTCGTTGTTCAATTGAAGAAGAGACCATGAAGCACGGAGGTCGAAGTGTCAAAGAGAGACGAATTTGCATCTATAACTTTGCTTTCTTGGAAACAAAGACAGAATTAGAGCAGCAACAGTAACAGAGGCATGTCTATAGCTGACTGTATAGTTTACTGTACACTCCTCGGGTCCAGGCAGGATGAGTTGCGGTTGACCGCCTGCGGCTGCAATGCTGTTTTGGGCCTAGGTCTTGGGGATCGTTTCGGCCCAATCTTCAATTTCAAGTCAAATCATACAACTCATATTCAGTGTCTTCTTCTACAGGATATATCTTACGACTGAGATATCATCACCAACCTAGAGTTCTCTCTATTATTCTTCTATTTATTGTAATGGTCTACAATATGAGAGGTCAAGTACTTCATTGATATTATTCTCCATTACAAGTGAGGCTTTAGAGATAGTTCATGATGAGTGAGTTTAATTTCATGTATTGAGTGAATTTGTAACTCTTTGTAATATTCTCTAGTTGAATATTATATCTCCATACATTTTTCTCCGGATTAAGCAAAAACTATCCGAGATAAATTCCTCGTGTGTTTTGTGTTGGATTGGTGCATCTACATATTTAGTTGTTCGATTGATTAATTTCATCTACTTCGTCATTCTTATTGTTCTAATTAGTTCCACTACGCCAAAT
This sequence comes from Hemerocallis citrina, assembly GCA_017893485.1. Taxonomy (NCBI): domain Eukaryota; kingdom Viridiplantae; phylum Streptophyta; class Magnoliopsida; order Asparagales; family Asphodelaceae; genus Hemerocallis; species Hemerocallis citrina. Next base: position 6,391,812 of record CM030362.1, read on the forward strand.
GTAGTTGACAAAATTTTCTAATGAGAGCTGTGGTGACATTCCTCTTCCTATCACAACAACCAACATTAAGTAGGTCGTTTGTTGGTTTAAAAGATGCCAATAGTTAATTTCGATTGTCATGTGTTAAGAGCTAGCTCACCATAAGCATCATTGTTCACCATACCATAATAACCAAGAAAGCTCACCACCATCAATTCTTTTTGTTATCATTAAAAAAAGAGTACACAATTTATTCCCACACCAATTATAGAATTCAAGAAGAGCATAAGGTGCAATTAACAATAACAAAAGAAAAAAAAAACAAAGATGATAAGAACCCACGTGATGTAAATAAAGAAGTAATTTTAAACTTTTCTTAAAAACAAGCTGATGAGAAGTTCATGGCCGCAATTTACTGGATCCCAAGCATCTTTCTGAACATGGTGACAAACTCGAAAACCTTATCTGGATCTGGCAGCACTTGCGCAACGCTCTTCTTTTCTCCGCATCTCTTCATCCAAGAACAGAACTTAGGGCACTCGTTTCCAACCTTGAAGTTGCCAAATTGCTCATATGCATAAAACCAACAAGTGAATGGGATGATCACTATGTCCGTGAATCCAAAGGATTCCCCGCCAAAGTAATCCTTGTCGCCGAGTGCTTCCTCCAACTGCTTCACAATGCCGATGAATTCTTTCTTCGCTTCCTCCTGCTGTTCCCCGGTGGTTTTCCATATTTCATTTCCAGCATCAAAAACCTACGGTACAACAAATTAGTAAATGATTATTATTCTATACCATACGGTAATGGGATAAAGGCCGGCCCTGAGTTTACGGGGCCCAAGGCAAACTCCCGAAATGAGCCCCAATATAAAATTTGTTTTTTTTAAAATGATAATAATTTTTTTTGGATTTTTTTTTTGCAACAATTCTAAAAAACTGATATATATGGAAAAATTGTATTCGAGAAAAAAAATCTTCATATGAATCGAAGCTCAACTAAAATAAGTCAGCTTAAGTACTAATTTAAAAAACAAAAGTCAAAAAAATAAAATTTGGAATCCCTAAAAAAATATTACGTGTAAAATATGTATATATAAAAAAAAGAAAAAAAATACAATGGGGGTCCCTAAAATTGTGAAAATATTGGGGGCCCCTAAAATTGTGAAAAAATTGAGGACCCTTAAAATTGTGAAAAAATTGGAGGCCCAAGGCGGCCGCCTCCACTAGAGGAACGGCCGGTCCTGAATGAGATAAAGATGTGTTTGGCTGATTGTCTTTTTATTTCAACTAATTATAAGAAATGTGAAAAATTGATGACAATAATTATAAGCATTCCAAGTCCAAACAAGTATGAGGTATGTATATCTCTAATCTCTAATAATAATATTATAATGGGAGAAGGCCGTAGTGTCATTTGTTATTTTGTCATTCTACCAACATGTGCAACGCACGTACATAACTAATATAAAGGAGATTTCCAATTCAAAACTTCCCTACGTCAGAGTTTTTATTTTTATTTTTTGAAATTATTAAAACGTGCATCGCACGTGTAAATTATTAGTACTAGTGTAATGCACGTGTGATGCACGTGGGGAAAATGGGGAGGGGAATGAAAAGGACAAAAAAAAAATCTACCAACACGTGCGCTGCACGTGTTGACACACACACACTAAGGAATAAAAAATTGTTTATTTGTTTACAACCCCATCTCTCCCATTATAATAGTTATAGATATATATAAATAGAAGTTTCTCTGTTGCATTCAATTAACAACGACAAACACACCTTTTTATCAGCAAAATCAGCCCAAAATCTAGTAATTGCTCTCTCGTAAGCGCACTTGGGGAGCAATGGTGCAGGGAAAGCCCACTTCTCATCAATGTAGTTGAGGATGATAACGGACTCGCAGATGGGCTTGCCGTCCACCAACAAAACAGGCACCTTTTTGTGAACTGGATTAGATTTCAACAACAACTCGCTCTTGTTGCCTAACAATTCCTTTTCCTCTCTCGCCTCATACTGAATTCCTTTCTCGGCCAACGCAATCTTCACCCGCATTGCAAACGGGCTCACCCAGAAATCCAACAGCACAAGCTCGGCCGACATCTTCTCCTTATTATATGTCTCTTGTTTCTTAAACAGGCTATCGAAACACTTGCAGTTCGACATTATTTTCCCTTGCACCGAGTTGGGGTGGTTTTTCTTATAGGGACCGGACGGAAAACTAACGAGTGTTTGTTGTAATAACGGAGATAGGATCAATGGGGTTATTGTTGGTGACAACTTCAAAGGATTTTACTATGTATGGTGCTTGTCCTTCTTGTTTTTTCCGGTTGATTGGCTCGCTTGCTTGTCTTAGAATAACCAACCAATTGTTAATTATGTGTCTACGAGGATTAATTAATCTGTATTTGTGGATAGAAGATGGTTGGTACCTTGTTCCAAGCTGACATTAATTTGACCGTTACAGTTTGAAGTATCCGTAATCATAAAATTTACAAAGTTACAACTGAATTTGGATCCTCTCCGGTATCTTTCATATAGATAGTGCAGTGTACTGTACATGATCATTTTTATTCATCCATTGGTGCTTTGAAATTCACATTACACAATATGGTAATGGTTGGATCATATATTGAACCATTAATTTTGATAATGATTCACATAATACATTCGTTGAAGTTGTAGAAAATGGATGCTTATAGTATCAATAATATCTGCAGGTAATTTAATGGCCTTTGTGTTAATCAACTGGTGTGTTAATCTATATTATTATTATTATTTTGATAGTATCTTAATCTATGTTAGGTAGGACAAATTTTTGTTTTTCAACATTATACAAGTTTACCGCGTAGCATTTTATTCAAATATATATATATACTAGGTTTGCCCGTTGACACGTGCCTACGGCACGTCTTCGGAACGGTGCACCTTATTTGATCGTATAAAGTAGTTTTGGAGATCGAGCAAATTAATTGAAATAGCAAATATATTATATGAGAAATTTTTTGGATCCAGCAAAAAACATATTATATGTTTTTTTTTATTTTTTTGAACTATTTTTAAAGCTTTTAAATTTTAAATTTTTTTAGTTTTTAAATTTTTTTATTTTTTTAGAAATTTTTAGAAATTTTATTTTCTTAATTTTTTGAATAGATTAGGGAGGGAGAGAGAGAGGGAGAGAGAAAAAAAATTAAATAAATATAGGAGTTGTTTTGGGTAGAGGATTTGAATTTGAGTTTTAGAGGAAACTTTTGGGGGGAAAATATGTTTTGTGAGGTTAGATCTTGGCCTTTGATTTTTGAGGGGATTGAAGGAGAACCACTTGATAGCTTTCTTTGTGTTTTATTATATAGATATAATCTCTAATCTCTAATATTATAATGGAAGAAGACTTTAGTGTCATTTGTCATTTTGTCATTCTACCAACATGTGCAACGCACATACATAAATAATTTTATAGCCTAGGTTATTTGAAACAACAATATTTTTATAGCCTAGGCTTGAATGAAGGCCAAACAACGGTCTATGATTCAATTTTTTATCACCTAGGCCGTTGTTCCCAACAACGGACTAGGTTCATTCATTTTGTTAGAGCAAATGAAGCGAAGAGTTATTTGGGACGAAATTCTTAAATTAACCATCCGCTGATCAAGTGAAACGGGTGATGGGCGGGCTCAATCTGAGCCGCTGATCACTATCAAGAGCGATCCAACGGCTCAGATCGCTGTTTTCCAACCCGTGAAAACTAGACCCGTTTTCAATGGAGCATTTCCCTATATATATATATATATATATATATATATATATATATATATATATATATATATATATATATATATATATAGGAAAATGCTCAGTTAAAAACGCAAATGTCTGTGAAAACGTGAAAACGACCCTAGGCCGTTGTTGGAGACAACAGCCTAAGTGGTTTTCCACGTTTTCACAGACATTTGCGTTTTCAATGGAGCATTTCCCATATATATATATATATATATATAATAAAACACAAAGAAAGCTATCAAGTGGCTCTCCTTCAATCCCCAAAAAAATCAAAGGCCCAGATCTAACCTTACAAAACATATTCCCCCCCCCCCCCCCAAAAGTTTCCCCCCAAAACTCAAATTCAAATCCCCCACCCAAAACAACTCCTATATTTATTTAATTATTTTTCACTCACTCTCTCTCTCTCTTTCCCTCCCTCCCTCCCTCTTCTATTCAAAAAATTAAGAAAAATAAAAATTTTAAAAATTTTTACAAAATAAAAAATTTATAAACAAAAAAGAATAAAAATTTAAAAACTTTAAAAATAATTCAAAAAATCAAAAAAAAATCATATAATATGTTTTTTGCTGGACCCAAAAAAGTTTCTCATATAATATGTTTACTACTTCAGTTAATTTGCTGGACCTCCAAAACTATTTTATATGATCAAATAGTTTTGCTGGACCTCCAAAACTATTTTATATATATATATATGCATTATAACCTAGGCCGTTGTCTCTAGCAACGACCTTAGTGGTTTTCCACGTTTTCACAGACATTTGCGTTTTCAATGGAGCATTTCCTATATATATATATATAGAGAGAGAGAGAGAGAGAGTCCCCTTCGGTTGCACACTACTTTTGGTGAGCACTCTGTGAGCACTCACGAACTAGAGACCCTATGAAAAATCCGAATCGCTTATATTGTTCTATATGCCTTAGATAGCCTAACAATAAAAAATCAAGTAATTTGAAGTTCATTTGCCCATCCATCATGTTGTTAGAATTTTCAGCCATACAATTTTGTGATGATGTAAATCATGGGCAAATGAACTTCAAATTACTTGATTTTTTATTGTTAGGCTATCTAAGGCATATAGAATAGTATGAGCGGTTCAGATTTTTCATAGGGTCTCTAGTTCGTGAGTGCTCACGGAGTGCTCACCAAAGTAGTGTGCAACCGAAGATTTCTATATATATATATATATAGGGATTTGCTCCATTGAAAACGGATTCGTTTTCAATGGGTTGGAAAACACCCCTCTCAACCATCTGATCTAGCGTGATCTTGATCAGTGGCTGTGATCAAGATCCGCTAAGGTCTCCCACTAACGCTCCAAAAAGCGGAGGGGTAACTTCGTCACTTCACGCCAAAAAATGTTTGGGACTTAGCGTTTTTTTGGCGTGGAGTTTTTTTTTGTCCAAAAAATCACTTAGGCCGTTGTTTCAAACAACGGCCTGAAACAACGGCCTAGGTTGTTTTTTTTATAAAAAATTTCAACTTAGGCCGTTGTTGGGAACAACGGCCTAAGTATGTACAAGTATTTTTCCAAACACTTGTACATACTCAGACCTTCATCTCCCTCACAATTCTCTCTCTCGCTAGTGGAGCTCGATAAACCCATTTTCTCAAACCGTAGCTCTCTCTCTATCGAACTAAAAAACCTACTTCTTTCTTGGTTGTTGCTTTTCACCGAATCTCCCCCTATTCTCAGTCTCTAGCCCTCTTCCTTTGAAGATCTCAATTACAAAAAAAACTTAACCCTTACGAAATCTACCCAACCCTAAAACTCTAATCCTGAATAAATTAGCCAAACCCTACTCCCCTTCCTTTCTCTACAGCAGCGCGCAGCGGCCTCCCGAACACCCTCATTGTTAAAGGTACTAATTTGTCCTACTTTAGCAGATCTAACTAGGCTAATTGATTGGAAATTTTTTTCCAATGTTTGAGTGTACAATTGCTATATTATGCGTAGGTATTTATAGAGTAGGTAATTCTAGTTTAATTGGGGAAGTAGACATAGTATTAGTTGATGTTGGTTGTTATTCGATGTTAGTAATAGCGCACAAAGCGAACAAAAATTTGTGGAACTTTGAGAGTACGTCGAGCTCGCCATACACAAGCCAATGCAATTCGTAGAAGTGTGTTTGGATTCACGGTTTGAAGTGTACGGCCATATATCGCTTTCAATTCATTCCCGTGAGTGAAAGCAATACATCGGCGTATTTTGCAAACCGTGAGCCGAAACTCACCTCTACAAATTTTGTTGGCTCATGTGTTTTGCCGCCGTCCCACTCCCAAAGTATAGGAATTTTTTGATCTCGTTTGTGCGGATTTGTACCGTATATCAAACAACAACCTCAGTTCAAGAGTGAGGGGAATGCGAGCGAGACACGGCCTTATCTTGCAAACCGTAGATCGGAACTTACTTGTAGAAGTTCCGTTACCTTGTGTGCGGCAAGCCAAACCCAATTGAAGAGTTTTGTATTTATATGACGTCGTTTTCGACGTTTTGTCACTTATTTTTGTTTCGTAGGTATATATATCGCAATCGTTTGTTAACAAGCTATTTTATATATAATGTGTATATTAATTGACCAATAATATATTTTTACCCCAGATGAACAACGATACGAAGAGTTCTGCTACCGGCGATAATTTTGTGCGGGTAGAACCAATCACTGATTCCATGCCGATAGTCGAAGACCATCTGAAACCAAAGTTAGGTATGACATTCTCCACTTTAGTTGAGGCCGAGAAATTTTATTCTGCATATGCTCGTTGTGGGGGTTTTGCAATGCGTAAGGGTGGAAATAAATTAAAGAAGGGAATGGAAGTAGATAAGTCATATTTTTGTAATAAAGCTGGGTCGTCGCCGGGTCAACATAGTGATGGTAGACGTGGAATAACCAGTAGAACGGGTTGCAAGGCTTGCGTTCGTGTAAAATTGAACGAAACAAGTAATACGTGGGTGGTGTATTCATTTCACGAAGAACACAATCACGAATTCACCTCACCCGGTAGAAGGCACCTTTTGCCCCGGAACAGGTCCGTGTCAAATACGGACAAAAAAATTATAGACCAAATGAACCAAGCTAATATCCAAACATGTCGACAAATACTCTTCTTCGAAAGTGCCAGTGGTGGTCATGATCAAGTAGGATTCACAGAAAAAGATGTTAGAAATTTAGTTAGAGACTCGCAAGAAATATTGAAAGGACACGATTCTACAATGCTAATTGATTTTTTTGAATATAACAAACAGACGGATCCTTCATTTTTTTATGACATTCAAGTCGATCCCGAAGGGCAGTTGTCACATTGTATGTGGGTAGATGGTATTTGTAGGATGAATTACGAAGAATTTGGCGATGTAGTTTGCTTTGATGCCACGTACAATACGAACCGTTACGGAATGTTATTTGTTCCGTTTGTTGGAGTGAATCAACATTGGCAATCGACTTTCTTAGGAGGTGGGTTCATTCCAAATGAGACGGCCTCTTCGTTTGAATGGTTCTTTGAAAAGTGGTTAGGGGTTATGAATTGTGCTCCATCTGGTATTGTCACCGATCAAGACCGTGGGATCGCCGCCGCAGTTAAGAAAGTTTTTTTCCAGACTCGGCATCATTTTTGTATTTGGCACATTCTGGATAAGTTACCCCAGGAGGTTCGTCTTGGTTTCGATGTCGACAAGTTTAGGGAGTCCTTGAAGAATGTAATCTACAATTCTGAATATATACATGAATTTGTAGAAAAGTGGAATATTTTTATTTCGCAATACGGATTAGAGAGTAACAAATGGTTGAACGATATATTCGATATCCGTGAAAGTTGGGCACCCATCTACGCTAAAGAATCATTTTGGGCCGGCATGTTGAGTAGCCAACGGGTTGAGTCGGCACATTCTGCTCTGAAGCATTATACAGAAAAAAGGTATTCCCTGCACGAATTTGCCGTCATCTTCGACCGTTTTTTGGGAAGGCAAAGACACGATGAATTGAAAGAAAATCATCGTAACTGTGAGAAGAGACCGAAGTTGAAGAGCGAATGGGCTTTGGAGGCACAAATGGCAAAAACATATACTTTGAAAATATTTTACAAATTTCAAGATGAAGTCACAAAAAGCTTCATGTACAATGTGACATTTGTTGCCGATCTTGAGATACCGGATAGTTCAACCTTCCATGTGATACTCTGTGGAGAATCAGAACCAGCTCGCCTTCTTCAATTATCCAAAATCAATAGAATTATTACATGTGCATGTCACTTGTTCGAATTTGTTGCCATTCCTTGCAGGCATATTTTAGCTGCAATTCGTTTCTCCCATCACACATCCCTCCCGGATGCATATATTAAAAGAAGATGGACTAGGGATGTGATGAGAAGAAGTTACACATTAGTTCCAACCGAACCCAATACCGAGAATTTTGCTTCTCGATATTGTGAGTTGAGCTACCATGCAAAACAAATTGTTGATCTCGGTTGTTCCTCCAATGAGAGTTACAAATACACGTTGGAGAATTTGCAGAAGATCATTGACGGGGTTTCTCGGCTACAACCCGGATTAGGTGAACAACCGGAACAGGCCTCACAACCACATGATAGTGTCGAACCTGGAGGTAGTTCACAACCGCATCCAAGTGCACAACCTCATGATCAAGGGAGTGGACACATACCTACACGTATTAGTGACCCACAGCAGTGCACGACAAAGGGAAGACCTCGCGCCAAAAGATTGAGGCCGATTAGAGAGCAACTCCGCATAAAAAAACCGAGAAGGTGCCGAAGATGCGGCATTGTCCAAATGAATCATGATTCAAGAAATTGTCCAACTTTATTTGAGGGGTATGACTCGTAACTTTTATGTTTGTCACTCGTTTAAATTTATTATACTTTATTTGTGGCAATTGAGTTTCTTACTAACTAAACCTAATCTTTCAATGAAGGCAAGAAGTAATTCCTTCCGAAGAAGACAGTTCTGAGTCGAGATATGACGATCCACTGTGAATTGTAATTTTTAAAATGTAATTGTTCGGTATATTTATAACTCTTTATGCAACTTGGTTAATTACCTTTGATTGGTAACTGTAAATGTTCTCGAGACTTAAGTGTCGTTTGTTTGTGTCGTTTGTTAATATTGTTGTTGTACGCAAATGTTGGCTATTTTTAACTTAATTGTATCAGCTGTAGCTGTACCTGTATTTGTAAATATATATATATATATATATATATATATAAACCAACGGCCTCAGTTATTTCATGAATTTGGTTTTTTATTCAATATAACTAGTTCAAAAAGAGCAACAAGCCACAGAGCAAAACAATATGTACATGATAAACTTAGGCCGTTGTTGGAGACAACGACCTAAGATAACCTCAAAAAAAGTGGTGATTTGGGGGGTGCTCTCTGACTTGGAGAAGAGAAAAGGAGCAACAAGCAGAGAGCAACCCCATTTCTTATATATACCTTAGGCCGTTGTCTTCAACAACGGCCTAAGTTATAGTCAAAAAGTTGTGATTTTGGGAGAGCTCTCTGACTTGTTGAAGACAAAAAAAGCAACAAGTCAGAGAGCAACCTCATTTCTTATAAATACCTTAGGCCGTTGTTGGAGTCAAAAAGTTATAATTTTGGGAGTGCTCTCTGACTTGGAGAAGATAAAAGGAGCAACAAGTCAGAGAGCAACCCCATTTCTTATAAATACCTTAGGCCGTTGTTGGAAACAACGACCTAGGTTATAGTCAAAAAGTTGTGATTTTGGGGGTGCTCTCTGACTTGGAGAAGACAAAATGAGCAACAAGTCAAAGAGCAACCCCATTTCTTATAAATACCTTAGGCCGTTGTCTTCAACAACGGCCCAGGTCATAGTCTAAAAGTTGTGATATTGGGGGTGCTCTCTGACTTGGAGAAGACAAAAAGAGCAACAAGTCAGAGAGCAACCCCATTTATTATAAATACCTTAGCCTGTTGTCTCCAACAATGACCTAAGTTGTAGCTTAATACTTGAAAAGAGAAAAAAGTCATGGAGGATCCCTTTAATTCAATGCCTTAAGCCGTTGTTTGTAACAACGGACTACGTATGATGTTTTTGGTGTTTTTATAATTTTCTCTTTACTCTTTACGTACAGTCTCTGTGGAAATTTATACCAAAAACAGATGATCTACACTTGTATATCTTTCCGCTATATTTTTTTTAAGTGCCGATTACTACCACCTTTCAAACCAATATATAATCATGGTGGTTAAATACGTAAAAAAAATGATAAAAAATAATTCATAATCATCTATTTTAGGGAAAATTTACATGTATTACATGTATAAGGTTAGGGTTAGGAATTTTTTGATATATGGGTTTACATGTGTAGATGTACATATGGTTTTTTCCATATATAGCTTACACGTGGGGATCTACATGTTGTTTAGCTTGGTGCTTGTTCCCATTTAGGTATATGTTGAAAGTTTGCTGGCATGTGATTTTGTTGAGCTTAACAACAAGGAAGAAACTAGCAAAACAACAACATTGTTGAGTCCTAATGGCAAAACATGGAAAGTTGGGTTATTTAGAGTAGGGCAGAATCATGTGTGCATTGGTGGAAAGAAGTGGAGAGAATTCACAGGTTCTAATAAACTAGAAGTAGGATATATGTTAGTGTTCCATTACAAAGAGAATATGTTCAGCTTTTTCCTGTTAATTTCATTACGTTTGTGATTTTTTTTAGTATGATATATATAGATTTGATTATACTAATACAATACCCGCATATCCAAAAAATATATACCGGGTTGGTTTACAAGTATAAGGTCAAGGTTAAGGTTAGGGTTGTGCTAACCCTACGATAACCCTAACCCTAACCCTTAACCCTACTCTGCTAACCTTACAATAACCCTAACCCTACGTTAACCCTAACCCTAACCTACATATCACTTTTATTAATTTTTATTGGTTATATACAGAATATGTATAAATTTTTTTGTGGAAACTTAATACCTGTCTACTCCCAACAACCACAAATTAATGATAAATCAAAACCAGATTTTACCACAAATGTTTTTCTTGCAATAACCTTAACCCTACAATAACCCTAACCAAACCCCTGACCCCCGCTAACCCTAATCCTTCCCGTAACCCCCTTTAACACTAATTACCAAACTTGTTACCCTAACCCTAACCCTAGCCAAGTCGAGCACACCCCAATTTATCTCTTTTTGGCCTAGGGTCCAAGGCCGTTGTTGCAGACAACGGCTAAGGTTAAATACCTTAGGCCATTGTCTTCAACAACGGCCTAGGTTTTAGGTTCATACTTTTAGAGCATCTGTAGTCGTTATCTATATATTGATAATATCGATATTTAGCTTAAAAAGTAGCTGTAGTCGTTTGCTATATATCGATATTATCGATAAATCGCTACAGTGCTTTGCTATATATGAGAGACGAAATAGCTTTTATCGATAAGTCAGCGACGGCGTTCGAAGCACCGTCCCACGAAAAAAATTAATATTTTAATCGTCGGACGGCACTTGAAGTGCCGTCCGTTTGGAAAAATTATATTTTATCTGATTTTTTAAACGCCACAAAAGGACGTGCCGCATATCCCGGACGGCATTTGATGTGCCGTCCGTTGAGTTTTAATAAAAAAAAAATTTATATGCCAAAAGATGCCAAAAAGATGCCGAAAAGATGCCAAGATGCCAAAATGATGCTAAAAAGATGCCAAAAATTTCAAAAAGCACTCAGAATGTCTTGGACGGCACTTCATGTGCCGTCCTAGACTTAAGGGACTTGATTTTTTTTTTTGTTTTTTTCTTTGGTTGAACGGACGGCACTTCATGTGCCGTCTGACCGAATGGGACCCGGTTTTTTGTGCTTTTTCACCACCGACGGCACTTCATGTGCCGTCTCTTAATATTATATTATAGATTGCTATAAAATAGCTTTCAACGAGTGCAGCGGAATCAAAAATCTTATTTCTATTTATCCATATATGGATAATTTTCCAATAAACGACTACAGATGCTCTTACAAAAGCAAAAAGTCATAAACGACCCCTTCATCTGAATGCCTTAAGCCGTTGTCTCCAATAACAGCCTAGGTATGAAATTTTTGAAATTTATACAATATTCTCTTTACTCTTTACGCACAATCTCTGTGAAAATTTATACAAAAGATAGATAATCTACACATGTATATCGTATAGGTATATTTGTTTATTTGCCCATTACTTCCACCATTCAAAGTGTCTCGAAGAACTGCACACAATTACTTCACGACGAGATTCCACATCCCAAATTTTCACAGAAGCAACAGTTTACATGTAGTGTTTGAGAGTAATATATGAAATTTTTCGGAATACTCTTCACATTGGTTTATGCATGTGGTCAAATATACATGTGGCATATTCTGTTACGGTTTTCCAATACATGATGGTCCCTATTTAGACCATTTTTTCTTTAAAATAATCAGATCCAGTTCTTGATGGCCAAGTATTTTGATCTGATTACTCTCCGCTCAAAAGCGAACTGAATCTTTTTTATTTTTGATTTCTTCTTGCCCATTATAATTATTGGATATTTTTGATATCCACATGTGAATTTTTCGATTTTGGCCTTAAACTACATGTGGGGATGTACATATGATTTTTCCCATATTTAGGGTACATGTGGTTTAGGTTTTTTCCATATTGAAGTGTCTGTAATAATTATCCTTCTTGGTCTCTAACTGCATCTTCTTCCCTTCTGTCACTATTAACAGAGGATCTGCATCACTCTGTTCATAATATCACTAATGTACATGTGAGAATCATACAAAAATTGTCTGCTCATTCATTATACATGTGGGTTTTTCCAAGTATGGTCCACATGTGGGGAGCTACATGTGGTTTTTCCTTTACATGTGGGGTTTTACCGGATTGGTTTTTTCCATGATGAACTTGTAAAAATTTATACAAAAGATAGATAATCCACACTTGTATATCGTATAGGTATATTTGTTTATTTTCCCATTACTTTCACCTTTCAAAGTGACTCGAAGAACTGCACACAATTACTTCACGACGAGATTCCACATCCCAAATTTCCACAGAAGCAACAGTTAACATGTAGTGTTTGAGAGTAATCTATGAACTTTTTGGGATACTTGTCACATTGGTTTATACATGTGGTCAAATATACTTGTGGCATATTCTGTTACGGTTTCCCCAAAAAAAAAGTCAGATCGAGTTCTTGTTGGCCAAGTAGTTTGATCTGATTACTCTCCACTCAAACAACGAACCGACACTTTTTAATTTTTGATTTCTTCTTGTCCATCATAATTACCTGGTTATATTTTTGATATTCGGAGATGAGTTTTTGAATTTCAGGAGAGTGTTTTCGGAAGAGTGCAAAAAAATGGGAAAACTACATGTGGTGATGTACCTGTGAATTTTTCAATTTGGTCTTACACTACGTGTGGGAATATACATATGGTTTTTCTCCATATATTGTGATGAAATTTAGGTTTTACCCATATTGAACATGTGGTTTTTTCCAAGTATGGTCCACATGTGGGGAGCTACATGTGGTTTTTCCTTTACATGCGGGTTTTTACCTTATTGGTTTTTTCCATAATGAACTTGTTCTACTACATGTGATCACACCTCTTCTTCCCAATCTCGTGGAATTCTTCCCAGTTACATGTATGATGAATGTCTTCAGGAACGTCTTCATTGTAAACAACGTAAAACGATTTTGTACATTATATATTATTATTCAAAAAATTAATAATATATAACCAAAAAAAACCAAAAAAATATAATATTTTCTTTAGTTACGTGCCTAAAAATGGAATTGAATAAAAAATACAAACAAAAAAACATTCATATGAACATCTATTTTGTAGAGTTCAGAAGGCAATGCACGTAAAGAGTGGACAGACACATATCATTAACGATAGAACTTAAATATCCATAAACTCTCTACTGGAAACTTATTACCTGTCTACTCCCAACTATAAATAATCCTACCCTAACCCCTACAATGAAGCCAAACCAAACCACTAACCTTACAATAACCTTAACCCTACCCTTAACCCGCTTTAGCACTAACCTTAACCCTAACCCTAACGAATCAAATAGTTTTTTTTTAAAAAATATTTTCTGAGTTGTTATGTACATATTAAAACAACGTGATTATGTAGTGGTTAGTTAGGTGTAGTCAAATTTAAAAAAAAAAAAAATTAATATTGTTATACAAGCCAAGTTCTCATCTGTCTTTTGTATAAAGTTCCACAGAGATTGTTCGTCAAGGGTGAAAAGAAAATTGAAAAATGCAAACAACCAATTAATTTTTGGTCTGCAAACTAAGGCCGTTGTTGGAGACAACAGCATAGGATATGAACATTATACTGAGGGGTTCTTTGACCAGTTGCAATTTTTAAATACGAACAAGTCGAGAGCATTCCAAATGCTCTGTCTTTTTGGCGTATAACCTAAGCCGTTATCTCCAACAACGGCCTTGGGTGTAAACAATAAAGTGGAGCTGCTTTTAAAGCCAACAAGTCAGATAGCAGCACACAATTGTCTATTTTTTTCACCTACAACTAAGGCCGTTGTCTTCAACAATGGCCTTGGGTATATCTATAAACTGGAGCTGCTCTCTGACTTGTTGGCTATTTTTAAAGCCAACAAGTCAGAGAGCAGCACACAATTTTCTATTTTTTTCACCTACAACTAAGGCCGTTGTCTTCAACAACGGCCTTGGGTATATCTATAAACTGGAGCTGCTCTCTGACTTGTTGGCTATTTTTAAAGCCAACAAGTCAGAGAGCAAGACAAATTTTCTAGTTTTTTCACCTACAACTTAGGCCGTTGTCTCCAACAACGGCCTTGGGTATATCTATAAACTGGAATACCTCTCTGACTTGTTGGCTATTTTTAAAGCCAACAAGTCAGAGAGCAAGACAAATTTTCTATTTTTTTTACCTACAACTTAGGCCGTTGTCTCCAACAACGGCCTTGGGTATATCTATAAACTGGAGTTGTTCTCTGACTTGTTGGCTATTTTTAAAGCCAACAAGTCAGAGAGCAAGATAAATTTTCTATTTTTTTCACCTACAACTTAGGCCGTTGTCTCCAACAACGGTCTTGGGTATATCTATAAACTGGAATACCTCTCTGACTTGTTGGCTATTTTTAAAGCCAACAAGTCAGAGAGTAAGACAAATTTTATATTTTTTTCACCTACAACTTAGGCTGTTGTCTCCAACAACGGCCTTGGGTATATCTATAAACTGGAGCTGCTCTTTGACTTGTTGGCCAAGTCAGAGAGCAAGACAAATTTTGTATATTTTCCTACTACAACTTAGGCCGTTTTCTCCAACAACGGCCTTGGGTATATCTATAATCTGGGTATATCTATAAACTGGAGCAAGAGAAATTTTCTATTACCTAGGTCGTTGTTTGGGGCCACAGGTTAGGTTTAAAAAAAAAAATCTACATTTATACAGAGCAGCTGTAGCTGCTACACTTGAAAATATCACCAAATTCCAAACACTTTGCCATCACCTACATTCTCCGACTAAATTCATATCTACAACCGCCAAAATTACCCACCATAATTAACTATCAGAAATTAATAACAACAACATCAACTACACTTACACTTAAGAACTACATTTTCCAATAATTAGTTACAACATGTTAAAACCCACAAAATCAATAAACAAAAATTACAACCTCCAAAATGCATTGGCTAAGCACCGGGCGTGTAATGCTGTGGTGCTCGCCTCTTCCGAGTAGGGTTTCGGCACCGCAACGTGGTTGGTGAGTCGAGAATTTCCTCAGATCCACCCTCCTCTTGTTGTACGTCTCCGACAACCCTCTCCCCACTCTCTTCATCCTGCACTTGTTCGTGAGATGGATCTGAAGTTGAATCTTGTCGTTCTCTGATCTCATGGTCCCGTTGCCCCATGAATGCAGCTGGCCTACCCCTCACACTTTTACGTCGGCCCCCCCTCGGTCCGTGTAATGCTCGATCCAAATGTTCGGCACATTCCAAAGCATCCATATTGCTACGGCATGAAAGGAGCATCCTCCGAGCGAAACTCTTCATAGGCGTGTCCACATTACTTTTTAGTACCTCCGCGCATTCTTTTGCCATGTCCATCGTGTTATCAATCTAAATCAGAAAAAACCAACAAAAATAATTACACAAATTCAATAATTTAAAGAATTCATGAACTTCACGTATAAAGAATATTAAATTAAATATGAAGATTGAAGTTACCATTGTACGTATAGCTGTGGCCTTCGGTTGGAACATGGGTTGTGAACTGGAATATGCGGGTAATGGTTCAATCTCCCTCTCCTCAATTTCTCGTTGGATACCAGCAGGTAGTACTGTATCGGGAGAGATGTACAAACGTGTATATTGTCGGAACCAAGTCATGTACTTTCCTTGCACTCTTCAATCGTACTCTGGAACATTGACGAGTACAAGTTCAAACCGTCGCTCGTTCCATTCTGCAACGTGAACACGATGATAATCTGCCCAATCATGAGTAGGCATGCGGCCGGTATCCCTAACGGCGTGTAACTCATGATCGTATAAGTTTGCGCAGCTTGGGGGACTATCTTGTTGAAGATTGAACTGACGAAGGACTCTTTCCAATCGCGGATGCTCGACTATACCGAAGTTGATGAGGGGAGCCGTCGTCAGCCACAACTGCGACCCGGTGGTGTATATTGGCGATAGTCTTCCCACACGCTCGGGTGTATACGGTGCCCAAATCACAAACTCTTCACGTAGTTGGTCGAGCTCGTCTCTGTAGTACGTTATTACACCCTTGGGGTTGTCTTTGTAACTCCTTGTACCAGCCCAATATACCCCTAATGGTGCTAACATAGCAGGATCTTCAGGTTGGGCCATCCAACCATCCTTGGGTCTCCTAATGCGGGGACGACCCAGGTGCAGTCGCTCCCAGGACCAAATCTGTAACAAAACCATCGGTCTGGTCATTTCTGATGATTCTAGCGCTACATGACACAACGCCCTGTATAGCGTTGCCAACGCACAGCTTCCCCAGCTGTACCGGCCAGCTAAGCCTAGGTCGGCAAGTAATCGTAGGTACATAAGGTGTACCGTATTGCCCGATAAGTTAGGCAATAGAACCCCTTCGATCACCGTTAGAACGTAGGCTCTGGTGTAGGACTGTATATAGTCGTCGGGCGATTCGTTGGTCAGCATCCCATCAAAACGTCCCTTCAACCAAGATAGTCGGATTGATTGTCCTTGGAAAATGGTATCGTCTTCCGCAGCTGACTCATCAAACTCTGTACCGAGCAGTTCGTTACACATCTTTATTTTATCAAAGTTAATATTGCCCGTCACGGCAAACCCATCTATTGGAAGACCGGATATCATCGCTATATCCTGTAGAGTCACCATCATCTCTCCGACCGGTAGATGGAAAGTGTGCGACTCTGGCCTCCAGCGCTCCACAAGTGCCGAGAGAAGTGCTCGGTCGAGTTTAACATTCCCCATCATGCTGATTCCATAGAAACCGGACGCTACAAGGTGCTCGACAATACGTGGATGCACCTTCATGGTCTCGTGGGTGCGGAAATTACACCTACGCGTCGTCCCACCCCACACTTCCGTGGATCTGTGGCGATCTTGCAAGGTCAGTTCGCCGGAATTTATTGGTCCTGGACCACGACGTCCTGTCATCGAAGAGTATGCATCAACCTACACGAACCAAAAAACATAATTATTTTTAGTCTAAAATATATATCACTAAAAAAAATTTAGGGACAATACAAGTTATTAGTTCTCACATTCTCTGTGGAATGTTCCCCCCGTGCTTCCTGGGATGTCCTTCTCCTTCTGGTTCGCCTCGTTCTGGCCATTTCTCTGTAACAAAGTTTGCATATATGAAACTAATTACTCGCCAAAAATTACCAAACATAAACCAACGAGATGAAAAAATTTTAAGAGTTCGCTTATACGTGTCAAAACAATACAAACGAGATGCAAAAATTCCTAAATTTCGCCGATAACTAGGGCACACCAAACACAAGCCAACGCAACTTGTAGAAGTGAGTTCCGACCCACGGTTTGAAATATACGCCCGTGTATCACTTTTACTCTTTAAAATAGAGCGGAAAGCGATACATTGACGTATCTCGCAAACCGTGGGTCGGAACTCGCAAATACAACTTCCGTTGCGTTGTGAATGGTTAGACGAACCTACGTGCACCGTTTCGAATTTTTTCGACTTCGTTTAAGCATTTTTGTATTGCGACCGTACTAAAAAAATTCGAGGTATATTGAAGTATTTTCATATACGCGTAAAAACAACATAAACGAGATGCAAAAAATCCAAAAAATCTGACTTTGGGTCGGGATCCCCACACACAGGCCAACGCAACTAGTACATGGGAGTTCCGAACCACGGTTTGAAAGATACGGCCGTGTATCGTTTTCACTATTGAAAACTGAGCGGAAAGCGATACATAGACGTATCTCGCAAACCGTAGGTCGGAACTTGCATGTCTAGGTTGGTATGACTTGTGAGTGGTGAGACCAACCTACTCGCAAAGTTTCGTTTTATTTGGACTTCGTTTAAGCTATTTTTACCACATAACGTATTCCACAAGTTCCGAGGTGGATTAAAGGTTTTTTTATATAGGCGTCAAAACAACAAAAATGATAAACTTATTTTCTAAATTTGGGCGTCACCTCTGGCACACCAAACACGAGCCGCCGAAACTTGCAGAGGTGAGTTTTAACTCTCGGTTTGAAAGATATGGCCGTGTATCACTTTATATCTGTTGTATTGAATTGAAATGATAAACGGACGTATCTCACAAATCGTGAGACGGAAATTGCCTCTACAAGTTCCGTTACCTTCTACGCGGCGAGTCCGACCTACTCGTACAAATTGAATCTTTTCATCTCGTTTTTTTTTATCTCCTATATTCCACCACTACAACTACCACTACATCTATGAAAATGTCAACAAAATGTATACAACATACAAGATGAGAGCTAACTATATACTCTCTAAATTATAAACTACACTACTACGCATAACACAAAAAAATCAACTCCAATATTGAAAAAAAATCAATAAATTCAAAGAGTTCATTATAGTAAATTGAGATTAAGAAAATACCTGGTCCAAAGAGAGAGTGATAGAGAGTTGGCAAAGATGTGAGAAGCCGCTGTACGCGGTTGTAGACAAAGGAAGACAATTTGTGCTAGGGTTTAGAAGATTTGGGAATTTGGATGTGAAGTTAGGGTTTGCTGTA
This sequence comes from Hemerocallis citrina, assembly GCA_017893485.1. Taxonomy (NCBI): domain Eukaryota; kingdom Viridiplantae; phylum Streptophyta; class Magnoliopsida; order Asparagales; family Asphodelaceae; genus Hemerocallis; species Hemerocallis citrina. The sequence continues at coordinate 6,410,841 of CM030362.1, forward strand.
TTAGGGAGAGGAAGAGAGAGATAGGGAGCTTTCCACAAGGGGCGGAGATCGAGAAGGTAAAGAAATCGATGCCAAAGGGGTTGGGAGAGTGAATTAGGGTTTGGGGATGGATTTCGGGAGCTCGAGAGAAAGAGAGATAGTGTTTGTGACGAAGTGAGGGAGATGAAGTTCTGAGTATGTACAAGTGTTTGGAAAAACACTTGTACATACTTAGGCCGTTGTTCCCAACAACGGCCTACGTTGAAATTTTTTATAAAAAAAACAACCTAGGTCGTTGTCTCAAACAACGGCCTAAGTGATTTTTTGGACAAAAAAAACTCCACGCCAAAAAAACGCTAAGTCCCAAACGTTTTTTGGCGTGAATTGACGAAATTACCCCTCCGCTTTTCACTTCGTTAGTGGGATGTTTAACGGGTCCAGATCACAGCCGCTGATCATGATCAAGGGTGATCGGATGGCTGAGATGGCTGTTTTCCAACCCGTTGAAAACGGATCCGTTTTCAACTGAGCACCACCCCTCCGTGTGCACTCGGTCTTCCTGCCTTCATATCGACGATCCGAACTGTTCACATTGATCTACACGTCTAAATTAGTCTAAATATGTAAAATCAAATCATTTGAAATTCATTTGCCCATCCATCATGTGACTCTAAAAAACAATGATTTTCAGCCATACGATTTTGTAACACTTCAATGGATGGGCAAATGAATTTCAAATAATTTGATTTTATATATTTAGACTAATTTAGATGTGTAGATAAATATGAACGGTTCGGATCGTCGATACGAAGGAGGGAAGGCCGAGTGCACATGCCGTGTGCACCATATATATATATATCAAGGGTTTACAACATTTGCAGGGCCGAGGTTGAGTACGGTCTAGTGTGATACAGCCTATTATCTATATAATAAAACACAAAGAAAGCTATCAAGTGGCTCTCCTTAAATTCTCCCAAAATCAAAGGTCCAGATCTAACCTCACAAAACACATTTCCCCCACAAAAGTTTTCCCCCAAAACTCAAATTCAAATCCCCCACCCAAAATAACTCCTTTATTTATTTAATTATCTTTCTCTCTCTCTCTCTCCTATTAAAAAAATTTTGAAAATAAAAATTTAAATTTTTTTTTTAAAAATAAAAAAATTTAAAACTAAAAAACTAAAAAAAAAATAAAACCTTAAAAATAATTCAAAAAATCAAAAACTTATAAAATTTTTTTAAAAAATTAAAAAAATAAAAAAAATAAAAAACAAAAAAAAATTTAATTTTTAAATTTTTTTTAAAAATGAAAATTTTATTTTAAAAAAAATTTAAAAATTTTAAAATTTACAAAAATAATAAATTTTTTTTAAAATTTAAATTTAAAATTTTAAAATTTTTTGAAATTTTGAAAAGTTTGAAAATCTTAAAGCAAATCCAAATCCAATGTCGAACCCCAATCAAGAGGTCGTCGACGATGTCTGATCTACTGCTGATTCCATATCGGTGACTCCCCTTCACCAAATCGAGCACAAATATCAAGCGACTCCGTATCAGTGACTCCCCTCCACCGAATCGAAAGTCTCTATATGCGATGCGACGACTCTAATTTCATCTTATTAACCAAATTCTCACTCTAATTTTTTATTTTATGTGTGCAGGGGATTACTCAGTTTTTTGTTGACTCAAATTTTGTGTGTGCATGGGATCTAAGTACATGGAGGTATGATTGTTTTATTTTTGGGTTTAAATTTTTTTAATTTGGTGATTTATTTGATGAGTTTTTTTTATTGGTTTTGATTTAAGATGTACGCAAGTGAGAGATGGATTATTTGGTGGCCTCAATTTGGGCTTTCAAACCATAGCAGGTCAAGTAAGCTGACTAGCAACCTAAAATAACTTGGCAGATATGCAACATTAATTTCTCTACTACAAGAGAAAATACTATCGTGAATTGTTCCCTTCACTGGTTATTAGAAACCATGGATAACATAACATATAAGTACTTTTGGTGCATGTTTGGATATATAGGATTGGGATGACTGGAGTTACCAGTGAAGGGTGCAAACTCTTCCCTTAAGAAAGACAGCTTAGGTAAATTTGTTATTTATCCATTTTGATTTTATTTTTTTATAAAGGTGCAATAGGGAGACAAAGTGGAGATAAAAGAAATGGTTACCTTGGATATATTAGAGTTTTGAGAACTTCGTGTATTTTATTTTGGTTGAAATAATAATAAGAGGTATTTCAATTGCAAACTGAGTTTCAGACAAACAAATATTTAAATTATTGTTATTGTAAATACCTTCACACCTACACTTGCGTTACCATTGTATTTAGACATGCTCATAGTGGTTATGGAATTAGAGTAAGCTCTATAAAATCTATATGATAATGTCTGTGCATATCTATTACAAGCATCTAAAAGTGATGCTGAAGTTAAAAAAAATTATATGCAGTGTTTCTAACAAACTATATGCATTCAAGGTAAGTTCAAGCTAAAGATCAAGAAGGCGATGGTTGAGCTTAAATGTAGATATACTGCTTTCTCACATAATATGTTTGCTACTTCAATTAATTTGCTGGACTTCCAAAACTATTTTATATAATCAAACCAGGTGCATCGTTCTGAAGATGTGCCGTAGGCACGTGTCAACAGGCAAACCTAGTCTATATAATAAAACATAAAGAAAGCTATCAAGTGGCTCTCCTTCAATCCCCCCAAAAATCAAAGGCCCAGATCTAATATCACAAAATACATTTTTCCTCCAAAAGTTTCTCCCAAAACTCAAATTCAAACCCCCCCCCCCCCTCAAAACAACTCCTTAATTTATTTAATTATTTCTCTCTCTCTCTCTCTCTCTCTCTCTCTCTCTATATATATATATATATATATATATAGATATATATATATATATAGAAATGCTCAGTTGAAAACGCAAATGTCTGTGAAAACGTGAAAACGGCCTTAGGCCGTTATTGGACACAACAGCCTAGGTTATAATGCATTATAACCTAGGCCGTTGTCTCCAACAACAGCCTTAGTGGTTTTTCACGTTTCCACAGATATTTGCGTTTTCAATGGAGCATTTCCCATACATATATATATATACTTTTGGAAATATAGACTTTTATTTACAACTAATTATTGTCATACTATTCAAACTTGAGCTACATAATTGTTGATTTACTGTTTACAAGACTTTTCATATGTTGTATCGTTCTGAAGACGTGCCGCAGGCATGTGCGGGCAAATCTAGTCTATATAATAAAACACGAAGAAAGCTGTCAGGTGGCTCTCCTTTAATCCCGCAGAATCAAAGGCCCAGATCTAACCTTACAAAACACATTCCCCCCCCTCCAAAAGTTTCCCCCCAAAACTCAAATTCAAATCCCCCAAAACAAATCCTTTATTTATTTAATTATTTCTCTCTCTCTCTCTCTCTCTCTCTCTCTCTCTCTCTCTCTCTCTCTCTCTCTCTCTATATATATATATATATATATATATATATATATATATATATATATATATATATATAAATATAAATATATAAACATGGACTTTTATTTATAACTAATTATTGTCATACTATTCAAACTTGAGCTACATAATTGTTGATTTACTGTTTACAAGACTTTTCATATGCTGTATCGTTCTGAAGATGTGTCGGAGGCACGTGCCCACGAACAAATCTAGTATATATATATGATGGATCAATGACTTAGCTTTGATTATGAATAATTAATGGCGCTTGTTTATATCTAACTAGGAATATAATTATATCTATATCTTATACAAATAGGAGAGACAGCTTTAGTAATATTCAATTATATAACATTATGGTTTTGGAGTGATTCTGTAAACCATCTGTTTTTGTGAGGATGATAATAAAGATTTCAGTAATTACAGTAAGAATGATATTCATAAGTTTATCCCAATTCTCTTACATTTTTGCGGAGTTTTATATAATTTTATGAGCCTCTCAAAATTATTTTAGGTTGTGCAATTTGCACAGGGTAACACTAGTCCTTCATTATACATATTGTATTGTACTATTGTATTGTATGCCTTGTTAACTTTGAATGACTAAAAGGCACACAATTTTTTTAAAAACTAATCTTGAACATTTACAACGAGACATGTTGCTTCCCTTGAAATTCAAAATAGCACAATTTAGAGCATCCTCGGTGGTTTCTTATTTTTGTCATTTTGCCATTTTTTTGACAAAAGTGCAACCACAGCGGTTTCTCATTTTGCCATTTTTAAAGAAAGTTGCGACAGTAACACCTCAAATATGAGAATTTTTTTGCTCATTCTCAAAATATTAAAGATGGGAAAGACGGGACATATTTTTCTGTTGCTTATTATTTTTATTTTTAATAGGATTGGACTTGTTTCATCCAAGGGGTTTTTGATTTTTTTTTTAAACGATTGGACGGTACATGTTGTACCGTCGAAAGAAAAAAAAAAGATTGGGTCTTGAACAGGACAACTTGTTCTGTCCGAAGCAAAAATTTGCTTGGACGGGACAACATGTCCCGTCCATTTAATGTGGAAGACTTTTGTCCCTAATTCACTAATTAACACTGATTAATGACTAATTAAGCACTAATTAACTAATTTAATAACAAAATTAATCACTGAGAGCATCTGTTGTCGTTGAGGCCAAAATTTTGGGTATTTGGTATATAGGAAATGGAAATTTGAGTTTGCGTTGTACTGTTTGGATTAAAAATCAAGGGACGGGAAATGATTTTCCGTCCGATGATTTTAACAAAAATAAATAAATTTGTGGAACGGGATATGATATATTTTTTAAAATAAAATTGAACAGACGGGAAATGATTTCACGTCTGACGGTTTTATTTATAAAAAAAAATTGAAACAGGGAATCATCCCCCGTCCGACAACTTTTTAAAAAAAAATTTGGGATGGGAAATGATTTCCCATCTGATGGGGTTAAAAAATATTCAAGCGACGAAAAATGATCTTTCGTCCGATCGAACGGATGAAAAATCATATTTCGTTGGGTATTTTTTCAAAATTTCTATTTCGTCTGCCAAATTTGACAGACGACTGTTCATCTAAAGGGTTTATAGCCAACGACTGCAGCACCAAAAAGCCAAAATTTTAGAAATTTTGGCAAAATAGCCAACTACTACAGATGCTCTAATCTACTACTTTAGCTAATTTATCCGCTCAAGTATTTTTAATTTTTTTTTTTAAATTATAGAAAACAACCGGTGCGAGTGGACTCGATATATGCTATTTCTAATTTGGCCATTTTGTCATATTTAAGATAAACCATTGTGAATGCTCTTAGAGGTTCTAAACTGGCATTGGGTTAGTATTTTTCTTTGTTTGTTTGAACAAGATCATAACCACACATCTGTATTGCACACGCCCACACTTTCATTTTATAATCGAGAAATTGTTACGGGGGTTCGAACCCTTCACTTTTTACTCACTAGCAAACAGACTTATAACTAAACTGGCAGAACACAATATAAATACGTCTCAGACGAGCAATCCTTAATTAGAAACTTATTTTGCATTGCTAAGATACACTACATTAAATAGCCTATATGACTTCCTATGTCTGTTTTGGGTCACAAAGGATTCATGTGAACCTTAACAAGTTTTCGAAAGTTTTATGTTTTATTTACCGCTTATTAGTTCTTGTACTTGAGCCAAATATTCTGAATTTGTTTATGTATACTCTTATTAATAAAAAATAATAGCTATACTTTACATTTTCCTTCAACAACAACAAAATATAAAAGTTTTCAAAAGTTAAGATGACAACCTTTCGGTTATATTGATTCTTAACCCTAACTAAATGAACACACAACAGCCTCAATTACTTTCATACTCTTTAGATTAAACAAATTAAAATGATATTATTTTCTCATATATACCCTATTAAAATAATTAAGTTTGCAATTGCCTCTTTCAAACGCCACGTACCCATCATTGCAATTGCAAAGTGAGCACTCAAGCATCGATCCCAGCACCGCCTTAAAGTTCTAACACTATTCCCTTTCTAATTATTAATTAATACCCGATTAGATTAATCCTCATTGTTTGTTCCACAAACTCATGTGAACAGGAACATTTTATTCATGGGTAGATCAAAATTAGTTTGTCAAAACTCAACTTCTCATGTTCATATTTGTCTTAATTGTAACAATTAAATGTTCAAATTTAGCACACCAAAAAAAAAAAAAAATTGTGAAAGAAATATAAGTAACAACATCTGAAATTCATTCTAGTTTTTTGGATCTGAAATTCATTCTAGTTTTTTGGAGTTGATTTACCATGTGCGGAGGTGAGGGTCCTACTTTGAGTTAGGGTTATGAGTATCATGACTTGTCTGTGGAAAACATGAACATCATTGTCTGGTGTGATATTTTGTTTTGTTAAAACCTTTTTAATAAAATGCGGAAGGCTGTGGCCAACCTTTTATGATAATAATAAAAATAAAAAAAAATCTGAAAATCTCCATACTCCTGCTACCGGAATCACAGTGAAAAAGCATGTTCAGTTCTCAAGTATGAACCCAAAAAAATGATGCTAATTACTCAGGCTCTTGAGGGTCGAAAATCTTATTTTTTTCAACCGGTTTGCTCAGTGTCAACCTGAGTCTGGAGATTGGAAGGGAGCAACTCCAACATCTACAAATACATGCTCATTCATTTTTTTCAAAAAACGATTAATATTATCTTTACTTGGATTGGGTATTTTGTTGACTATTTATATTTAATTTTTGATTTTTGATAAAATTAATTAAATTAATAGGAGGAATGGTAGTTGTTAGAGCATCCATTATCGTTGAAAAAAAATCTCCACACTATCGTTTGCTAAAATTTAAAATAGATTTCAAGAGTCGACTGCTAAAGATAACAATCCGCTTTAGCAATTGCTATATATAGAAGACGAATGATTCATTTAAATATTCTTTTTTTAATATGGTCTGTCCGCCAACTTCTTCAAAAAGAAAAAATCCCCCAAAATTACGAAAAATACCATTAAATTTTTTTTTAAAAAGAAAAATTGTCGGACAGACAGTCGGAGTACTTCTTCTAAATTTGTCTTCCCAATATTACTAAGATGCTATTAATAATTTACGAAAATACAATTTTCATAAATTTAAAATAAACGGAGAATGATCCTTCGTTGCTCCTATATTTAATATTAAAAATAGAAACACTTGGATTAGACGGAGGAAGATCTTCTGTCTTAATTTTTTTTCTTCTTATCATTTGTGTAAATTTAACACCAACAATAGCAGTGCTTGCCGTTCTTTTCTAAATGTTAAATATGCATAGTTTAGAAGAAACAATGGTGGATGCTCTGAGAAGTTAGAAGAGTGAGTGAGGTTTAAGTGGAGAAGGAGCATAAACTAGAAAAGGGGAAAGGAACCCAAAGATGGATTTGATAAAAAGGAAAAGAAAGAGTAATAATCAAGGCTGCGATGTGAACAAGTTGCAGATCAAAAAGGAATGGGCCAGCCCATTAGATCCTATATTTGCCTACGTAAATAGCGCTTTTTCAGCACGTGTCAAAAGCTTACTGTCACGTGGTCCCACTGTTTGTTAGTTAGGCACCATAGCTTTAATTAATTATTATTTATTTTATTTCCTGAAAATTTGTCTAATTTTAAAAATAGATATGTGCAAATGTGCTTGTAGGAGTAATAGGAAAATTTTGCTGTACTACCCCACTTTTTGAAAATATTTGGCATTCTGCTCCACTCCCCAAAATAATTAGCAATATGCCCTTATTTAGAACACGTCAGCAAGAAACATTATTGAGAAAAACGGCATAGGTTATTTCGATGCCGTTCTTCCCAATAACGGTATCTGTTTTAAAAAAAAATGTCATGCCGTTATTGGGAATAACGGCATGGGTTGTTTTGTTTTTCGACAGCTTGTAGTCTACACTTAGAAAAAAATTGCAAGTGTGAAAACCTTATAACAGAGGTGCCGTTATTTGGAATAACGGCATCAATTTTAATTTTTTTTGTAAAAAAGTAACTTACTATTCATCCTCTCTAACGAATAAGTTAAAAAAAAAAAAATTATAACTGATGCCGTTATTCCAAATAATGGCATTAGTTATATTTTTTTTTTAAAAAAACTTTTTATTCATTCTCTCTGTTTCTGAACAATGGCAAGAGTTCATATTTATATATAACTAATGCCGTCATCTTCAATAACGGCATCAGTCATTCGAATGCCGTTATTCAGGATAACGACATTATTTATAAGTTTTTTTCACACTTAGAACTTTTTAAAGTTAGAAGATTCACACTTGTAAGAGAAATATACTGATGCCGTTATTCCAAATAACGGCATGAAAAAAAATGTAAAATAGATACCGTTATTGAAAATAACGGCACGTAAATAACCTATGCCGTTATTTCTAATAACGGTTTATGCTGACGTGTCCTAAACAATGGCAGATCGCTAATTGTTTTGGCAAGTAGGACAGAGCGCTAAATATTTTCAAAAAGTGGGGCAGTACGGCAAAATTTTAGAGTAATAATTGGGGACAAATGTTTTAGACTTTAGAGACAATGGTGCTACAAGAAAGAATTTGGATTTTCTTCATTTCTCACATAAATAAATCTTCCACTTAGAAAATTAGAGCTGCTCCAACGCAGCGCCAAAATGACACTAAACGTCATTTTCGACGCTGTATGGCGCTCCAATCGAGCGCCATTTTCAGCGTTGGAAATGGCATAAATGATGCTGGTGAACAATGCCGTGCCAAATCTGGCGTGACACTGTTCATCAACGCCAATTTTTTTATATTGTTTAATTTGGAAATAAAGCATCATAGTTTTAGATAATTGTGTATTTTAATTATATGTTTGTGTTTTAGCCAATTTTGTGTTTTATGTGGCGAATTGATTAAATAGATCAGAAATGGAGTTTAAAAAGTAGGTAGATAAGAATATGCAGGAATATTTCTTTTTGGTATTAGAAATAGCGTTATGGGTTGAAGATTAAGTTACTGTTTGATGTGACGTTTGCACCTTTTTTTGTATAAAAATTATACCAAAATAGTGTACTGTGTTGGAGATGACCTTAAGTATTAACACAACAAATTCACATGCTTGCGTATGTACCTACTCCACTAGTTTGTTTCACCGCATTGTGCATCATAACTTTGATGAACGTATAGTTAATGTATATCATAAGTTCTAGTGGTTCTTTTATTTTGTTGGCTAATGTTAAAGATTATCAAAATCTGATACATACAAACAGATGATTGTCATCCAACTGCACTGTAACTCTACCTCTTAATAAATGCATTATTATATTATCAGCTAGTACACATGTTTTGCTGTATATAATTCTCAACTACAATTATAGAGACTATTAATGTTCGACTCGTCACTAAGCTTACTATTGTGGATGATCCATCACAAGGAATTTATAGTACAAGATCTTTCAGTGGCATTAGATAATTCACACGTATATGCTGTTAGATTTTGTAAGAAATTAATAATTAGGAATTAGGGTTAATATCTAGATCTAAGTTGGTTGAGATATTCATCCTAGGTATCAAGATTGGAATACCTAGACTGCTATCACAAGCCAGTATTTATTCTTAAATATTTATTTGGACATCGCGTTATAAGCCCACAAATCCGTATTCTAATATCTAATTAATTGTAAGTTTATTACACGTGTTATTCATATGTACATGCAATATTTATATAGAAAGAATATACTAATATATCCAACATATGGTACATCAACTCAATTCGCAAATAGGCAGAGAAAAAAAAAACTGAGCCCAATTTGCAAAAAATAAATAAAATAAAAATAATAATTTTAAACATTCGAATATGTATTTTTATCCATAACTAATTAAGCGCGTTTCTTAAAGCTAGAGTGGTGTGAACGGCCGCAAGGGCTCTGACCTCGGTGCCGCCAAAATTCTGCTCACCTGGCCCACACATTAGCCAGTGGGCCAACTCAAAGAACCAATCAACACTCGCCACGTAAGAAAAAAAGCCTAGATCGAAATAGAAAAAAAGACAATAATAAAAAAAAAGACCTTGGTCAGCTTCATGTTTACGTCACATTATAATAAACTCCCTCATCGCACTATTAAAGCTATATGAGAAGCACCTCATAGCCTCTCTCTCTCTCTCTCTCTCTCACTCACTCATCGTAGCCTAGGAAGACATGGCGCCGGTGACTCTGCCTCCTGGTTTCCGATTTCATCCTACCGATGAAGAGCTCGTCGGATACTATCTCAAGAGAAAGATCAACAGGCAAACGATCGAGCTCGACGTCATCCCTGAAGTTGATCTCTACAAATGCGAGCCATGGGACTTACCAGGTACACATACAATTCTCTACATTCGTTTGATTATAATTTGCATGCATGCAGTTTTTAGGATAGCTATGAATCCATATTTATGTCTTAATTTAATAATTATGATTTTTTTTTCAGTCATTTTAATTTATTAATTAATTAACCTCGAATATTGGGTTGTTTGAGTTCATTGTGATGTAGAGATCGAACAACTTACGATGGTGGATATACTAATGTATCTTGAGTGATGGACACGTATAGCTTCAGGGTTAGATATTCGACCCTACAATGGCAAGGCTGCAAAAATATTCTTGTCAACCAAACTTGGAGAAATTAGCTAGGGCTCTTTTGTAACAGAAAGGTTGCCTTATCTTATCTTGTTTACAAAATTAAAGTTAAAGGTATTATATATATTAGTTTTAGGCTTCAGTCACAATCATGAGATGATAAGAAGATATAACTTAATTTGTATATATGTATCTTCACATGATCTTTTACTATAATTACTTTGTCTTGTTTTTCTCACTTTTTTCATCAAATTTTCCCAAGATATTACACTATATTAACTAGTAATTTACACGTGCGATGCACGTTTTAATAATTAAAAAAAAAAAACTCTGACGTAGAGAGGATTTAAACCGGAAACCTCATTTATATTAATTATGTAGGTGCGTTGCACATGTTGGTAGAATGACAATATGACAAATGACACTAAGGCCTTCTCCCATTATAATATTAGAGACTTGTGCATTTTATATTAAAATGCGACTCAGTCTTATTCATCCTCATTATTTGCAAGAGTTGATGATGCAATAGGAATCCATAATACCGAGTATATAATGAACTACATATGCAGTAAACACATGGTAGTGACAATCAGAATAAAATTATTAAGAAACATGAACCCAAAAAATGAGTTACAAACAAGACATGAAGAAAATTCTGAAAATCAATTACTATCATACATTGAAATACCCTAATAATAAAGGGGCTTGTGCAAACACATTTACCACTAGATATTCATATAATATTGAAATGTAAGTGAGAATGAGATATGAGATTTTCAAGGTAGAGAAACACAGAACTCCAATCAAGAAAGGAAGGAAAAGAACAAAAAGAAAGGAAAAAAATAAAGCTGCATGCATGGTCTCCAACAAAGAAGCTTCCACCTGTGGGGCATATCTAGGGTTTGATGATTGTTCTATATGCAAACTAGGGATTTGAATCCTCTCTAGTACCGGCCACATCCAACCACACAATTTGCATCAAGATTCATGCATATATGTGGTTGGATAGGGCACTGGACCTATCTAATACTGGAGAGGATTGACATAACATTCGCTGCAGCCTTATAGTCTTTATAGGTACACTGTACAACCTCAGAAAATCTGAGGGAACTATTTGAAAAATCCCTCTCTTTTCAAATTCAATTTTCATTTATAGTGCTGAAAGAAATATGTACTTATCCGATGAATACTGCTGAATAGAAGGTCGATCTCCTGTATATATATGATATTAAACTAAATTAATTAGTACTTGTTCTAATACATTTATCACAGAGTTTATTAAGCCAAATATCACATCCTTAAGCATATGATTACATTTATATACAAAATATGTTTTGTGATTTTAAACCATCCTAATAATATTACAAGCAGCCAGCCATAAAATTAAGCATATGAATGCAACGTACTCTTGCAGAAAAATCATTCTTGCCCAGCAAAGATCTGGAGTGGTACTTCTTCGGCCCCCGGGATCGGAAATATCCAAATGGGTCGAGGACAAACCGGGCGACTCAAGGCGGATACTGGAAGGCGACGGGAAAGGACAGAAAGGTGAGCTCACAGAGGAGGTCGGTGGGCATGAAAAAAACCCTAGTTTACTACAGAGGCCGGGCGCCCCATGGGTCTCGGACTGACTGGGTCATGCATGAGTACAGGCTCGATGAGAAAGAGTGTGAGAGTACTGCCTCAGCTGCTGGTTTGCAGGTACATTATATTATAGTATAATTTTATGAGAAAGATTCAGCCCTATCTATTAGCTAGTACATTGAGATTGCTGAGGTTTTCGATAGTATATTAGTCCCTCCAATACAAAAGATTGATTGATTAGGGTTTGTGTGTGGACTATTTTGAAGGATGCATATGCATTGTGCCGAGTGTTCAAGAAGAACGGACCGGGTCCTAAGGTGATAGATCAACACTATGGTGCACACTCTCAGCTACATGCTCATCACGAATATCAGTCATCAATATCAGCCATTCAACTACTCACTCCTGATCCAGTACTTGGCGAGTATAACGATGATGATTTTGACTTCGAGAATTGCAGCTTTTCGTTTCCTTCTCAACCTGAACATGATACTCCCTACAGTGATAATTCTGTAGAAGGAAAGTGGATGCAATTCCTAACACAAGAGGCTTTTAGCGCCACCGACAACATTCCACCATTAATTCAGAGCCCTGCAAGCTTGCCATCGAAGGTAATTAAATAACTTGGGAATTTATTATTATTATTTTTTTTGGTGATAATCTTGTTATTCTGTTTTTGATTGTTAGTTTGTTTAGATTGCTGTTAGATTAATAAGTTGTTTTGTTTGTTAAAACAACTTTGATATATTTTTATTCTAGTGATGTTTAGCTATATATAGCTATCATTTCACTCAATAAATATCAATCAAGTCTATTCATTTACCACAAAAAACTGGTGTTCTGTTCTCTCTTTACTGGGCTCTTTACTACATTTGGTATCAGAGCTGCAGGTTGAGGAACCGTGAAGCTATGTAGTCGTCGAAAATCACCTTTCAATATCCAATGCTCACGAAGAGCAACTATGGAGCATGGGCGATCAAGATGAAGGTGTATATGCAAGCCCAAGGAGTATGGGGCGCCATTGCACCTACAGACCCGAAGGTGACTGTTGAAGAAAAGAAAGATAAGATAGCCCTTTCTATCATCTATCAAGGGATCCCGGAGGAGATGCTGCTTCTATTGGCCGAAAAGGAGACGGCTAAAGAGGCGTGGAAAATGTTACAAACAATGCACATGGGTGGCGAGCGCGTCCGGGAGGCGAAGGTCCAGACTCTAAAGAATGAGTTTGAAAATCTCCGCATGATCAAGGAAGCAGAGACGATTGACGACTTTGCCATGAAGTTGACAACTGTCGTCAACAAGATCCGTGCATTGGGCGACAAGGTAGACGAGACCTATGTCATGAAGAAATTTCTTCAGGTAGTGTCATCGAAGTTTCTACAGATCGTATCAACGATCGAGCAGTTTTGTGACATCAAAACGATGACTGTAGAGGAGCTCATCGGCCGTCTAAAGACACGAGGAATGGTTGCGTGGTACTAGTGACAACGGTGAGGAGCAAATCCTGCTGTCCAGAGCCGAGTGGAAGGCGCGGGATACAAACGCATCAGGCAAAGGATCTGCTGGTGAATGGCGACATGGTAACGGCACTAGAGCCCGTGGTCATGGTCGTGGACGTGGCCGAAGTCATGGACGAAACAATGGCGACCACGGGACCGCTCTCAACCACCGTGGAAGAAGGTTCGACAAGTCCAAGATACAGTGCTACAATTGTCAAAGTTATGGGCACTTCGCCTCTGAATGTCGTTCTAACAAGAAGGAAAGGGCTCACCTAGCCGAGAAGATAGAAGACGATGAACCAACACTACTCATGGCCATGCTTCATGAAGAGAAGGTGAAGATCCATGAAGAGAAGGTGCAGTAAAGATTAAAAGGTGACGAGAAGGACGAGAACCACCTATGGTACCTTGACACAGGGGCTACCAATCACATGACGGGATGTAGAGAGAATTTCACCGAGCTTGATACGTCAGTAAAAGGTAAGGTGCGATTCTGAAATGGGTCTGTTGTTGACATTTGTGGCCGTGGTGATGTGTTATTCAAATGCCAAAATGAAGAACACAAGGTCCTGACCGACGTATACTACATTCCAAAGCTCCGCACCAACATTGCGAGCTTAGGGCAGCTTGATGAACATGGATGCAAGATGGTCTTGGAAGATGGGGTCTTATGCATGTTCATCGACAAAGGCGGCTGATGGCGAAGGTGAAACGATCGAGTAACCGGTTGTATATTCTCAACCTGAGTCTAACTCAACCGGTGTGCGTGCTGACAAGATACAACGAGGACGCATGTTGTGGATGCACGGTACGCCACCTCAACTTCCAATCATTGCGAAAGATGGCACAAAATGAGATGGTGGAGGGAATGCCGTCTATTGAGCACGTTGACCAGCTATGCGACAGATGTATGGTAGGAAAACAACGACGTACATCGTTCCCTCAGGAGTCACTGTATCGAGCAGAAAAGCCACTCCAACTCGTGCATGGTGATTTGTGTGGGCCAATCACTCCAGCAACTCCAGGAGGCAAAAGATATTTTCTTCTACTTGTGATGATTTTACTCGGTACATGTGGGTTCAGTTTCTCAGGAACAAAGATGAGGCATTGAGTGCTTTTAAGAAAATAAAAACAAATGCCGAAATGGAGGTGGATCGCAAGTTGAAAGGGCTCCGAACCAACAAGATGGCGAGTACACATCCAAGGAGTTTAGCCGCTATTGTGAGGACCTGGGAATTAAAAGGTTTCTCACCGTACCCTATACTCCACAACAAAATGGCGTGGTTGAACGAAGAAATCAAACCGTCGTTGTCATGGCACGGAGTGTTCTCAAAAGCAAGAAGGTGCCTGGAATCTTTTGGGGATATGCAGTGGCGACGGCCGTACATCTTCTGAACTGGGTGGCGACGCAAAGTCTGGTAGAAAAGACTCCATATGGGGCTTGGTATCTCAAGAAACCAAAGGTGCGTCATTTTCGAACCTTTGGTTGTGTGGCGCATGTGAAAACTGTGATGCCACATCTCAAGAAGTTGGCGGATAGGAACACTCAAATGGTGTTCCTTGGCTATGAAGCTGGATCCAAGGCCTATCGAGTTTATGACCCAGCTGCGAGGAAGTTGCATGTAAGCCGGGATGTGATATTCTAGGAAGAGAAGGAGTGGAATTGGGACTCGGGACCAGGGGACTGTCCTACCTCGGAGAACACATTCACCGTGCGACTTGAGGAGGATGGCAGCACAGGAGATAAGGAAGACGGCGACAACGACGAGCGGCATGTAGCTACTGCCGCTGCTGCTGCTCCGCGACTTGCGGGTGCTGCGGCTGCTGCTGTTCCACGCGATGGCACAGCTTCAGGGGAGGCCGTTCCTGCCACCTCACCTTCGACAGCGGGGGGACTGCTGCTTCTCCTTCGACAGCGGCAAGTGCGGCAGATGACGTTGTTGCTCCTACCCTGCCTCCGATAGCGCGAAGCACTGTGACCACTTCCTCTTCAACAGCTCCAAGTGCAGCGGGTAATGCCGCTGTTGCTACTCCTTCGATGATGGGCGGCCAACCACGCCAACCACGCTATCGATCTCTCCAAGAGGTGTACGATGCCACAACAACGATGGAAGAAGTCGGGCTGTGTATGCTAGCTGCGGAGGAGCCTGCGAGTTTTGCCGAAGCCGAGAAACAAGCATGTTGGTGACGTGCAATGGAGGAAGAATTGCCCGCTATTCAAGACAGCGAGACATGGAAGATCACAAATCTACCCAGTGAACATAGGCCTATCGGCCTGAAGTGGTTTATAAACTGAAGAAGAATCCACAAGGAGCCGTGGTCAAGCACAAAGCGCACCTTGTTGCGAAAGGGTACGTGCAAAAGTAGGGAGTGGACTTCGAAGAAGTATTTGCACCGGTAACGAGACTTGAGACAGTGAGGCTACTCATTACCTTAGCTGCTCAAGAAGGTTGGGAGTTACATCATATGGATGTCAAATCGGCATTCCTCAACGGCGAAATCTGTGAAGAGGTATACGTATCTCAACTTCCCGGCTATATTGAACAGGGCAATGAACACAAAGTGCTAAAGCTGAAGAAAGCGCTCTATGGTCTTCGTCAAGCTCCACGTGCATGGAATTCCAAACTCGACAAAAGCTTGACGTCACTTGGCTTCGAGAGGTACCCCTTGGAGCATGCTGTATATAAGAGAAACGTGGAGGACTCAAGCTTGTTGGTCGGCGTGTGCGTTGATGACCTGATTATCACAGGATCAAGCAACGCGGAGATTGCAAGATTCAAGGCACAGATGAAACAGGTGTTCAACATGAGTGATCTCGGGCTGATGTTTTACTACTTGGGGATTGAGGTATCTCAAACACCCCAAGGAATTGCATTGTGCCAATCCACGTATGCTGCCAAGATACTTGAGAAGAGTGGGATGTCGGATTGCAATCCAAGTCAAACTCCACTAGAGCCAAGATTGAAACTCAGCAAGGTGAGACAAAATCCTCCTATCGATACAACATACTACAGAAGCATCATTGGTTGTCTGAGATATTTGGTGAATACATGGCCAGAAATAGCTTATGCGGTCGGGATAGCAAGCAGATTCATGGAAGAACCAACTACGCAGCACATGGCGGTAGTGAAGCAAATCCTCAGGTACATTCGGGGTACAATTGATTTTGGGTGTTTTTATGTGAGAAAAGATCGAGAAGAACCATGCTTGGTCGGCTGAAGTGACAACGATTTAGCTGGTGACATAGATGATCGCAAAAGCACATCTGGAGTTGCTTACTTCCTTGGAGACAACATCATTAGCTGTGTGTCGCAGAAGCAGAAGATCGTGGCGTTATCATCCTGCGAGGCAGAGTACATCGCTGCGTCAACTGCTGCTTGTCAAGGGATATAGCTCGGTCGGTTGCTAGAAGATCGAAAGAAGAAGACGAAGTGCAAAGTATTACTCAAGGTAGATAATAAGTCGGCGATCACTCTCTGCAAAAATCCAATCTATCATGACAGGAGTAAACAGATTGACACGAGGTACCATTTCATTCGTGGATGTGTGGAGAAAGGGAGATTGGAGTGGAATATGTAAACACAAATGATCAGCTCGCCGATATCTTGATAAAATCACTTGGACGACTAAAGTTCCTTGAGATGCACGAGAAGATTCGGGTGCAGAAAGTGAAGCGTTGATACAACAAGATTAAGGGAGTGATTATTGGTAATAATCTTGTTATTCTGTTTTTGATTGTTAGTTTGTTTAGATTGCTGCTAGATTAATAAGCTGTTTTGTTTATTAAAACAACTTTGATATATTTTTATTCTAGTCTATCTCTTTAGCTCAGATGTTTAGCTATATATAGCTATCATTTCACTCAATAAATATCAATCAAGTCTATTCATTTACCACAAAAGAATTGGTGTTCTGTTATCTCTTTACTGGGCTCTTTACTACATGCTCGTTATTGTAATTGTTTTATGAGTAGAGAAATTATTCTGTCCTCTGGTACAGTGACAATGTGAAATTAATACATACTAGTATTTTTCACGTGCGGTGCACGTTTTGATAAGAGTTGGAGGATTTTCACGTGCGATATATGTGTTAAGAAATAGTTTTGGAGTTGAACGTGCATTGCACGTAATTGGAAGAAATATTTTAAAGAAAAAACTACGATTTGTACGTACAATGTACGTGTTTATAAGTAGAATTTCAGTTGTACGTGCAACATATGTGTATGTTTGGTGTTCAAAAATATTGAAATTTTATTTTGCACGTGCGTTACATATTTTAAATAGGTGAAATTTTGTTTGTTTGTTAGTTTTTGTTGTAATTAATGAAAAAGTTTGAGTTGCACGTATAATGTACGGGTTTATATGTTGACAAATTACAACTCCAATTCTCCCATTTTATATTGAGAAGATAAGAAAAATATTTTTTCCAGCTTTTTACTCAGTTTGTTCCCTTGTCTCTCATTGATGGTCATTAATTAGTCCACGTTATTCAAAATACATATATATATGGGGTAAGAAATGTACGTAACTTTCGCTCTCATTGATGGTCATTAGTCCGCATTTTTCTAAATCTATAATAAAACACAAAGAAAACTATTAAGTGGCTCTCCTTCAATAGAAAGAAAATCAATGGTCCAGATCTAAGCTCCCAAAACATATTTTTTCTTCCAAAATTTTTTTCCCAAAACTCAAATTCAAAACCCCCCAACCCCTCCAAAAAAAAAACAACTCCTTTATTTATTTAATTATTTCTCACACATTCTCTCTCTCATTCTCTCTCTATTTGCTTGGAAATTTAGATTTTCATATTTGAGGTTTGTAAATTTTCAGATTTTTTATGTTTTTTATAACTCATGTTACATTGAAAATAGCAAATATTTCTCCAATAGTTAAATTTCATCATTTTTCCACCCTAAAAAATCTAAGTTGGATATTATACCCCAATTTATAATTATTTTTCAACATATGCTAATGGAAACATGGACTTTTATTTACAACTAATTATTGTCATACTATTCAAACTTAAGCTACATAATTGCTGTTCTACTGTTTACAAGGCTTTTCATATGATGTATTGTTCTGAAGACGTGCCTATGACAAATCTATTACATATATATATATGGTAAGAAATGTAACATGGCTAGTTTTCGGAATTAGAATGTGAATAAAGAACTATATCTGAAAATCATGTTCAAATTGATCAGATTTAAACTTTACCGTAAAACAGACTATTGGTCTTCATTTATGATCATGATTCATAATACATGCTGCAGGTTGATGTACAGTTGGAATGTGGCAGGCTTCAACACAAGTACTCTTTACCTACAGTCGACTACTACGAATTTCCACTTGCTCATCATGAACCTGCTGACTCAAAACTCTTGCAATATTCAGAAGTAGACTTAATGATCTCACCACAAATTAATGATAGTAGTGGTAATACAGTGGACATCTTGGAAGAGATCATGCCCGTTGCTGCTTCCTCTCGCAATCTCATCATCAGCAATATTAACTCCAACTACCAATCAACTCTGGATCAATTTGAAGATGATCAGTACTTGGCATCCTCTTTATCATGCGGAGTAGGAGAGATCAGCGATTTGGAGGAGGAGGAGTTTACGGAAGAGAAGAAAGAGAAGGGAGAGAATTAGGAGGAAGAAGAAGCCTATCTTATGCAGTTTTTCAATGGGAAATGGTTTCTTTCCTCGGAGTACTCGGCATTGATTTTATGTTATATATATACAGAACCACACAAAGCCAAATCTAACTTAGATGTAGTATTGGAATTCACTTCAGTTAATGCAAACATGCAACAAGCTTGCATGCATGTATAAGTTGAAGTAGATGACTATTGTATATTTGTATTCCTCATGCAAAATGATTGAGGCTTTATATTTACTAGTAATATATCGCAAGTCTTAATAAATAAATATATATATATATATATATATTAAATTAAAATTTTTGATGTAGTCTGGTCTCCAACCTGAAACAACTTTTAAATTAGTTATGCACAGACAATACACGTCTTAATAAAAAAAAAAATCCTCCTTCATATTAGTTATGCATGTGCATCACACACATTGATAGATTGACAAATGACACTAAGACCGTCTAGCTCCCTTTATAATATTAGAGATCGATCTAGGAGATGTATTTCCTTTCGTATTGCTAACTTGATTGGTCAAGTTCATCCTTGTATGTTTGCTTGAAATAGTACATAGCTTCGGGTACTTCACATGGTTCTCACTACTGGAATTTGGGTACGATTTGATTGTTTGCTTTGCTCGTAGTTCCAATTAATTGAAAGAAATAGATTTCTAACTCATTCTGCTTTGACAAACATAGTTGCATGTATAATTAATGCCAACAAAAGTTACATTAATTACTCGTAGACTGCAAGACATAGTCATCATACGCACATGTGCATTAGTTACTTGTCCTCCTCTTGTTCGCAAGATTTGGAGCTGGATAGCTGATCCTAAGCATAGCGCACTTTTACCTGTGTAAAATGCAGGTCACTGTCCAATCAAAAGAAACAGTCCGAGGATGCACATATCTCATCTGACTCAGTTACATCCAAGTCTACCTCGTTTTAAGCCTTACTAACTGGTCACCCATTACATCCAAGTCTACCTCGTTTTAGACAGAGTATCGTTTGGGTTTTTTTGTTTAAAAAAAAAATTAAATCGGACTCTCAACTCTCACTTTCTCTTCTCGAAGTCTCTGAAAAAATAAAAAAAACATACACAGATGAGATAGCGAGCGTCATTATACTACACTCGCAATCTCAGATAGCGACTGTGTGTGTAGAGATTTTTACAGAAACTTTGAACTCTCTTTGAAATTTGATCAATACTAAACTCGCTAGTCGAGCTAGCGGGCCTCTTTGAACTAAACTCGCTATCTCAAATAGCGAGTATAGTTATGACATTTTCAAGTGCAACATGCAGCTACAAATTTTCTTGTATACATATATGGTTCATTTTCAGATTTTCAATACAATTTCAACACTCTTTGTGGGCATCTCACTATTATTAACCAAATTAGAAACTCAACCAAACAATCAAACAAACATAATGTTAGAAAACGAGTGTTTTAACACCATTTTACGAATCATTTTTTAGGCAATTTTTTTAGTAAGATCCACTATGAATTAGTGAGAGATTTTTATGGATTTGTGTTCTCCTTCATGAGTGCATCAAAATCATAAACTGACTTGCTCAAAACGGTTATGGAATGAATGAGAAATTGTCTCCCAAAGTGAGACACTTGATATCTGAAAATGGGTTACGAGTTATGGGACCTTAGTCCCTTAATGGAAAAATCATAAAAATTAGAAAGGTATATATAATAAACCCTTTTTTGGCATTGAAAGAAATCAAGCCAGAAGGCTCTCTCTCGCGCACGCAGGGAGGGGTGCAAATCTCAGACCGATTACATGCGGCTTATGTACGCCCGCACGTCCTGCAAACACAAATACCGGACCATGTGAACTCCACCCCATACACAACTACCAAATCCAATCAAACTAATTGGAAATAAAGAAAAAGATAGACACACTCTTCTTCCTTCTTCTGCTTCGTCTAAATTCAGAAAGGCAGCAAGCAAAGTGGTGTTAGTGGCAAGAGCTATCGCAGGTAATTGACTTTAGGAAGTTTTCCACCTTCTGCTCCAAATACCACTTGCCCAAACACACCCTCTTCCTCTACATTCTCCCTCTGTCTTCAATTGCTCTGTTTTGGTGTCTTCTCCATATAATTGAGATAGGATTTGGAATTTTGATTAGAACAATTCGAGAATGCCATTTTGTTTTAACATTTTAGGCTTCACTTGTAAAATTTGTTTCAGTTATTTTGTACTTGATTTTATTTAATTCTTGTGGCTACTTAAAACTTGTAACGGGCTTGTAGTCCCGAAGTTTTTACTTTTGATCCAGATCTTGAATTTATTTGGAATATTTATATTTGCCTCAAATGATTTCTGTTGGTTAATAAATTATTCATACATGCGTGGTTGAGTATATTTTGTATATTCCTTATTATGATGCTGAGCCGATCCTACAACTTATGAATAATGAAAATCATTCACCGGGCTTTGTCACGTACTCGTATTCTGTATTTCTTTTGTGAAGCGGGCCATTCTTGAATTGTTTCAATCAAAATTTCAAATCCTAAGTACTGCACTAGGAGGATCAAGTCCTTTGTCATCCCTCTTTCCAACTACTCAGTTTTTTTTGATAATGCGGATAGAGTCCTAAGACTCCAGCCCAATATATATAATAAAATAAGAGTACAACAGGGGGCAATTTTACCAGAAGTAAAACTGCGAATACAACAAACACAAGAATATTTACAAAAGGAACCCAGAGAGTAGGGAAAACAAACTATACAGCCCAAAATAGCCAAACGCAACAATCCGACCGAATCCATAACACCAAGAGCAACAACAAAAGAGGCAACGATGTCAGAAGTAGCAGGGATGGGCTAAGACGATGCAGCCACACACGATCCACCCTGCAAACTCCAGCCACTAATCAGCACACGCAACTGATGTGACCACGGCCAGGCACACAGTGCCGCCAGAACCAGAACAAATAGTCACTCAAACATCGAGACAAAAAGGAGGCCAGCCAAAACATCCAAAGACGGGAAAAGCCAAACTGCCGCGAACAAAGACAGGGCACAAAAGGCCTAACCCCACAGACCAAAATATACTTGGTACCAGTCCAGAGAAAAACTATATAGACCATCACAACCAGATCGAATAAAGAAAAAACCAAATGGCTGCCAGCTAAAAGAAGAGACTCCACCAGAAATCAAAACAAAATAGAACCGCCAAAGGAAAATGATAACAGAGAAAGCAAAAGAAGCTAGCGAGACATAAGGAGAACAAATACAAGTCTCACATCAGCAAACATATAATTAAGAGAATTGAATTCGAATAGAATGGAGCAGCAACACTCAAATAAGAACATCTGAGCTCTCACCCGAAATATGCAGACCACTAATGGAAGCAACAACCACAACCATAGACCCAAAATGTAACGCCCCGAATTTCAACTAAGGATAAATTCGAGATTTCACAGGATCTTTACTTCACTTCGTACAATTTTACAAGGAAATTAAAACTTTTCATTCACAATACATCAGAGTTCCTTTACACTTGGTTTTTACACAGCGGAAGACTAAAAGATTACAATCAATGAAAACCAACTAGTATAACTTTAACATCATTTGCAACATCTTTAACTTCTAAACAGCAACAATATATCCACTTTATAACTCCATGAATAGTCCATTACCTGCATGTCAATCTGTGGGCACGTCAGTTACTTAGAACTGACGAAATGTTATACACGGCTATCCTCTCTATGCCGGGAATAGTATAACGATCTCATACTTTAACAAACACTGGTAGAAATTGCCACAATTGCAACAGAAATTTTCCTTGTAAAAGAGTGTAATTCCATAGTAAATGCACATTCGTAAGAGAATTTTTCTCATTCCCTTGTAATTGTGCAGTTGTGAAATCTCTCCTGGTTAATGCACACATTTGCAATGGAATTTTAATTATCTCTTGCGAATATTAGCTACAATGGAATATCTACAATGGAAGTTGTTTCTTGCTGTCTATAAGAAAATATCTACAACAAATATTTCAACAAAAAGATTGAATGAACAAGTAAAGTGTCAAAGGTGATTATTCTAAACATAAGTGTATGTCATGCCTTAATGCCTAATGCACACATTTCTATACTAGGATGACACTAATGCACACTTGTTCAGATTCTATGCATCCTATACTACATAGGTCTGAGGGCAAGCGCCTACGTATTCCACATTGAAGGGTTCGATCCCTCGCCATGAGACTACCCAGTAATAAAACAAGTTTTAGAGTTATTTCACAGATACGGATCTCAGCCTCCCTGGCTAGCCTCCCTGGCTTATATTAACAGATCCCAGCCTCCCTGGCTATTATATCGTGATGATAATCCCGTAAATGCCCTTCTAGCCCCAGTATATACATATTCTTTGGAGTATGGTAAACATTTGTCGACTATCCTAAGTCCCGGATAAAATACAGTTCATCTCCTATGGGGCAACCACAGTCCACCAACTGGGTCTATAGCCACGGAGATCCACCGTCGACTATATAGAAGCACCCATTTACGTTTGCACAAGTTTATCATATCTTCACTTAAGTGCCTAATTATTTTTAGTTCAAGACATGAATATATTATCACCCTAGAATCAGTTTTACCTCATACCGGATTTATTCACAAAATACGAGATCGCCCGACGGCATTATCTCAAAATCATATCAATTCTTTCTTTCAAAATTACCGGTAACCGAAGTCTTACTAATTCTTAATCATAATCTTTCATGTACAAGAAACATGGGTACACATACCCTTTAGTAATCATGTCTTAAACTTATATAATTTCTTCTTTCAACTTAATCACAAGTAATCATAGTCTCATCATTATTCATTATCTAGTCATCCGTTCACATTCTTTATAAGCAAAGGAATAAATTCTTTTAAGAACACAATTCTATCACATGAGATTTCATAATAAAATCAAGCCATTATAATGTCTCACTTAGAATATTCTTCGAACAAATAAGAGTAAAATTCTCTTCAAGAAAATCACTTCACAAAAGTAATACTTTACATTTCTTCTTAAAACATATAAACCTTGTAGTAATTATGAAGATTACATTATACAATGCACAAGTAGCCGAACAACTAGTTTGCTACAGTTTGCTTGGGTACATAGGCCAAATATTTTCGAAAGTGGACCAGTTATTGACTAACTTTGATAAATATTTTCAAAAGTAGACCAGTCGGGTAAATATTTTCCACGGTGGATCAGTTTCGGAAATTATTTTCTTTTTACCCTTTTCATTATCATGTCTTCACTTAGATATTTTCATGTCTCTAGCCATCCACAATTTGATCTATATCTCATTTGGCATCAATCATAATTCTCTTTTAGTCCATTCATGAATCAACAACAATAGCAATTTCATTTGCAAATTTTAAACTCATGTAGTCTCTCCAATTAATCAAATACAAATAATTCACAACTTAATCAATGTTCTATTCATAATTCACTTATTCTCAATTCTTTCAAACAAGAATTCTATTCATGCATTCATCTAATTTAAACTCATTAACAATTTGAGTACACATAGAAATCTAGAATTTCACATTCATCATAATTGCATAATCTCAACAAGAGAAACTAATTCTCACATCAAAGTCTTTTTTTAAAAAAAAAATTCATATTCTTAAAAATAATTAACTTAAGAACAAAATTTCATTCTATCTTCAAATATCTCTTTTACTTCTCAAATATACTTGAAAAATTCTACAACTATTTTTACTATATTCTATTTCATTTTATAAGAGTATTAGAATTTTTTCCCAAATTTAATTTGCATTTAAACTCATTAAGAAGTCTCAATAATCTTCCTACAAATTATACATTTCGACATTTACAATCATGCGTACTAGTATGGTTTGTGACAGTAATTCATTTTATTATTTTTAACTATCGTGATGGAAAATTGTTCTCTTAGTCATAACAATATTTCTACCATTCATAAACACAATATATTTATCCCATCACATTTTACTTTATTTATCAAAATTAGCATGTTTGTACTACAATATAAAAATCAACCACTAACACAATATTAATCTTTCCTTCTTATTCATTAATCAACATGACCCTAGAACATAAAACAACATTTTTCAACAAATTTCCCATACAAAAGAATACATTTTTAACATGCATAACATTTTACAAGCATTCTAACATGATCTATGGTATTAGCTCTTTAGTCAAAATCTCCTATTATTTGTTTAATCATAACAATATTGTTTTCATTCATAGCATGTAACACTAACATGAAATCTTAACTACATATCAAAACAAAATGCTCATATTTTGTCACTAGCATGCATAGTTCTAAATTAGAAAGCATGAGAACCCACCTTATTGAAGCTTGAACAATTGAAGGAAAGATGTGACACTTCTTCTAGCTCCAAGACAACTCCTAGCAATGGCTCCTCCTCCTAGCAAGCTCCCTTTTCCTAGCAATGGCTTCCTCTAGCAATTCCTCCAAAAGGACCCTCACTCTCTTTCTTTTATTCTTCTCTTTCTCTTATTTATTTTATTTTTGGTGTGAAAAAGAATGAGAAATGGGTTGCTATTTATAGGACAATGCTAGGGACTATATTGTAAAATCTCCCACTTAATAACTTCTCATTTTAATTATCTTTTTAATTCTCACCTCTTCATATTTTTAACTCCTAAAACTCCCAACCTCTCATCTCCCCACTCTCCACTAACTCAACCTACCAACTCTTCTCCTCCCCTTGTCCAAAAAATGGTCCAAATACATTTGTGTATGCATGCACACATTTCTATAACTCTAAATGTGTACTAATATGTGTAACTTGTCATGTATTAGTACATGTTTAACTAAAAATGTGATTTTAATAGTGGGCTTGCTACATGGGCTCATTACTAATTAATTTATTTAATTATCTAGTGGGCTTGCTACATGGCCTCATTACTAATTAATTTATTTAATTATCTAGTGGGCTCCTCTCCTAATGGGCTACATTTTAGTTTATAGGTCCATGGATCAAAAGAAAGGCTAAATAAAACTAATGCATGCTAAAAATAGTAAAATGAGAGTAGCAAAGTGAGAATAAAAATTTGCACGTGCACCATACGTGCAGAAAAAATTGAAAAATGCATTTTAATAAAAAACAAGGGGAAAATAAATTTTCGTTTTATAAAATAGATTTAAATACATAAAAATAAATAATTTAAACCTATAGAAAATATTATACATAGTGGTGGAAACACGTGCATCAAAACACGTAAAAAGCACGTAAATCTCAGGGATTGAAATATTATATTTTAGTTGACTGAAATCAATACGGAAAATGTATAAATAGTACGAATCCAAAATATGTAGTGAAACACATTACAAAATATACGTGCGTAACACCCAGGGGCAAAATTGTAATTTCTAATTTTTGCGGGGTGTTACACTCTCCCCCCCTTAGAGTAGTTCCGTCCCCGAAACTCGCTAGGGTAAAAATTGTATTTTGTACAAGCTAAAGAAAATATTATTCTTGTATTTAGGAAACTGCAAACTTTAAAATATGCAACAAGAAAAATAAGGTAAACTCTATATACGAAAATTATGAATATTAAATTGTTACAAGACAGAACAAGAAAAATAGAAAAATGGCATAAGAAATGAAATGTGACAAGAGATAGAATAGTTTGAGAGAAATTTTCGTATACAAATAATATTAGGTAAGCTATTGGATAAAAGGGAAAAGTCGATTAAGTTGTTAATTTCGAAATAGTTCGGAAAACAATGTGGTGAAGAAAACATAGTCAATAGATAATTTAGAAAAATTTATCGATGTAATAAACGGTAGAAAATTCGCAAACTGTAAAACGAAATCGAATTAGCGATTTAAAACAAGACCATTGAATAAGAGTTTGGCAAAATAAATGGGAATGAGACTTAGTTGAGCATAAAATGACTTTGTATACCAATAAAATAGTTTGTAAGGTAACTATGACAATTATACATACAATTTGAAAAATAAAGGGCATACGTCGAAATACTTTTGAATATACAAAATTTTGTAGTGATGAAAATAATTTATAACACTAAGACAAAATAGTGTAAAGCACATACACTAGATGAAAACAAAATTGAAAACAATAATTATATAATATAACATTTTAGGACAATAGACATAAACAAAAGTATTAATATAATTAGATAAGGGTAAAATGATATGTATAATAAGAATATTGAAATATATGATATATATAGAGATCATAAGTAATAACTAAGAATGCAAAGATAGTTAAAATTTGAGAAAGGATATTGTATAAATAGTGAGTATATGCATTATATTAGAGAAACATAAAACTATAAAAGTAATGAATAGCGATTAATAGAAAAATAAATTTATCAAAACAAATATGCAATAATAGTACCGAATGTAAACAAATAAAAACAAAAATGGTAGGTCATATTTATATAGGTAGAAAATTTCAATCTTGTTAAAAACATATAGGATAGTATCATACAAATTAAATCATATAAAATGAGTGCACATAAGAAAATTTCATAAGAAAAATTCAAAATAATAAATGAAGAAAATATTGGTTGCAATATTGATTTAATAAACAGCAACTTGACAAAATACGTAAAGTAAGAGTAGATATAAACGGGTAAACATAAAGTGACATAAATACATGAAAGACAAAATTTTAAGTTT
The DNA here is from genome assembly GCA_017893485.1 of Hemerocallis citrina. Classification (NCBI taxonomy): domain Eukaryota; kingdom Viridiplantae; phylum Streptophyta; class Magnoliopsida; order Asparagales; family Asphodelaceae; genus Hemerocallis; species Hemerocallis citrina. Next base: position 6,438,857 of record CM030362.1, read on the forward strand.
GAAAAACAAGTTTAAAATATCAAGACTAAGGAAGATAGATAAATAATAAATATTGAAATCATTTAATAACATAAGAAAATTTTTATTTGAAAAAAAAATATGGAGAAAGTAGCATGATAAAAATCTACGAAATAATTTGAGAGGGAAGTGTGTAAGGTATCATGAATGACGGTCCAAGCCAACCATGCTTCCACTGCGCCACTCTGATACCCAGGAAAAAATGTGCTCGCATACACTCTCATATTAATGTATACGAGAAAAACATCATGAATGAAAGTCAATAACTACTGCATTCACGACTCCAGCCATCCAAAAGGAAAGGGAGAGAAAACATCAGCCGATAAAGCAACACAAATGTAAATCACTTACATTTAAATCTCTATAGACTAAAACTCACACTCTAGTGTCTGCAGGAATAATATTGTAACTACTCACTAAAGTGTCACGGGTTCTAAACTATAGTTAATGATCTTATTACTTTTCCTAAACAAATCTTTAGTCTATCAAGTTCGGATTTACATGGGTTAGCCGTAAGAGTCGGTTCCCAGCTAGCGGTGGTCCGAAGACGCTTAAATACCGTGTCGCTTAGGGTTGTTTACACCCGGTTGACAGAAGGACTCTCTTGGTTTGTTCCCAAGTTTATCGTCACTTTTTATCGTTCCTTATAAACTTGTACTACTTGTGAAACATGCTCTGATACCATCTGTAACGCCCCGAATTTCAACTAAGGATAAATTCGAGATTTCACAGGATCTTTACTTCACTTCGTACAATTTTACAAGGAAATTAAAACTTTTCATTCACAATACATCAGAGTTCCTTTACACTTGGTTTTTACACAGCGGAAGACTAAAAGATTACAATCAATGAAAAACAACTAGTATAACTTTAACATCATTTGCAACATCTTTAACTTCTAAACAGCAACAGCATATCCACTTTATAACTCCATGAATAGTCCATTACCTGCATGTCAATCTGTGGGCACGTCAGTTACTTAGAACTGACGAAATGTTATACACGGCTATCCTCTCTATGCCGGGAATAGTATAACGATCTCATACTTTAACAAATCAACAAAAAGATTGAATGAACAAGTAAAGTGTCAAAGGTGATTATTCTGAACATAAGTGTATGTCATGCCTTAATGCCTAATGCACACATTTCTATACAAAGATGACACTAATGCACACTTGTTCAGATTCTATGCATCCCATACTACATAGGTCTGAGGGCAAGCGCCTACGTACTCCACATTGAAGGGTTCGATCCCTCGCCATAAGACTACCCAGTAATAAAACAAGTTTTAGAGTTATTTCACAGATACGGATCTCAGCCTCCCTGGCTTATATTAACAGATTCCAGCCTCCCTGGCTATTATATCGTGATGATAATCCCATAAATGCCCTTCTAGCCCCAGTATATACATATTCTTTAGAGTATGGTAAACATCCGTCGACTACCCTAAGTCCCAGATAAAATACAGTCCATCTCCTATGGGGCAACCACAGTCCACCAACTGGGTCTAAAGCCACGGAGATCCACCGCCGACTATATAGAAGCACCCATTTACGTTTGCACAAGTTTATCACATCTTCACTTAAGTGCCTAATTATTTTTAGTTCAAGACATGAATATGTTATCACCCTAGAATCAGTTTTACCTCATACCGGATTTATTCACAAAATACGAGATCGCCCGACGGCATTATCTCAAAATCATATCAATTCTTTCTTTCAAAATTACCGGTAACCGAAGTCTTACTAATTCTTAATCATAATCTTTCATGTACAAGAAACATGGGTACACATACCCTTTAGTAATCATGTCTTAAACTTATATAATTTCTTCTTTCAACTTAATCACAAGTAATCATAGTCTCATCATTATTCATTATCTAGTCATCCGTTCACATTCTTTATAAGCAAAGGAATAAATTCTTTTAAGAACACAATTCTATCACATGAGATTTCATAATAAAATCAAGCCATTATAATGTCTCACTTAGAATATTCTTCGAACAAATAAGAGTAAAATTCTCTTCAAGAAAATCACTTCACAAAAGTAATACTTTACATTTCTTCTTAAAACATATAAACCTTGTAGTAATTATGAAGATTACATTATACAATGCACAAGTAGCCGAACAACTAGTTTGCTACAGTTTGCTTGGGTACATAGGCCAAATATTTTCGAAAGTGGACCAGTTATTGACTAACTTTGATAAATATTTTCAAAAGTGGACCAGTCGGGTAAATATTTTCCACGGTGGATCAGTTTCGGAAATTATTTTCTTTTTACCCTTTTCATTATCATGTCTTCACTTAGATATTTTCATGTCTCTAGCCATCCACAATTTGATCTATATCTCATTTGGCATCAATCATAATTCTCTTTTAGTCCATTCATGAATCAACAACAATAGCAATTTCATTTGCAAATTTTAAACTCATGTAGTCTCTCCAATTAATCAAATACAAATAATTCACAACTTAATCAATGTTCTATTCATAATTCACTTATTCTCAATTCTTTCCAACAAGAATTCTATTCATGCATTCATCTAATTTAAACTCATTAACAATTTGAGTACACATAGAAATCTAGAATTTCACATTCATCATAATTGCATAATCTCAACAAGAGAAACTAATTCTCACATCAAAGTCTTTTTTTTAAAAAAAAATTCATATTCTTAAAAATAATTAACTTAAGAACAAAATTTCATTCTATCTTCAAATATCTCTTTTACTTCTCAAATATACTTGAAAAATTCTACAACTATTTTTACTATATTCTATTTCATTTTATAAGAGTATTAGAATTTTTTCCCAAATTTAATTTGCATTTAAACTCATTAAGAAGTCTCAACAATCTTCCTACAAATTATACATTTCGACATTTACAATCATGCGTACTAGTATGGTTTGTGACAGTAATTCATTTTATTATTTTTAACTATCGTGATGGAAAATTGTTCTCTTAGTCATAACAATATTTCTACCATTCATAAACACAATATATTTATCCCATCACATTTTACTTTATTTATCAAAATTAGCATGTTTGTACTACAATATAAAAATCAACCACTAACACAATATTAATCTTTCTTTCTTATTCATTAATCAACATGACCCTAGAACATAAAACAACATTTTTCAACAAATTTCCCATACAAAAGAATACATTTTTAACATGCATAACATTTTACAAGCATTCTAACATGATCTATGGTATTAGCTATTTAGTCAAAATCTCCTATTATTTGTTTAATCATAACAATATTGTTTTCATTCATAGCATGTAACACTAACATGAAATCTTAACTACATATCAAAACAAAATGCTCATATTTTGTCACTAGCATGCATAGTTCTAAATTAGAAAGCATGAGAACCCACCTTATTGAAGCTTGAACAATTGAAGGAAAGATGTGACACTTCTTCTAGCTCCAAGACAACTCCTAGCAATGGCTCCTCCTCCTAGCAAGCTCCCTTCCCCTAGCAATGGCTTTCTCTAGCAATTCCCCCAAAAGGACCCTCACTCTCTTTCTTTTATTCTTCTCTTTCTCTTATTTATTTTATTTTTGGTGTGAAAAAGAATGAGAAATGGGTTGCTATTTATAGGACAATGCTAGGGACTATATTGCAAAATCTCCCACTTAATAACTTCTCATTTTAATTCTCTTTTTAATTCTCACCTCTTCATATTTTTAACTCCTAAAACTCCCAACCTCTCATCTCCCCACTCTCCACTAACTCAACCTACCAACTCTTCTCCTCCCCTTGTCCCAAAAAATGGTCCAAATACATTTGTGTATGCATGCACATATGCATAAACAAATATGAACACATTTCTATAACTCTAAATGTGTACTAATATGTGTAACTTGTCATGTTTTAGTACATGTTTAACTAAAAATGTGATTTTAATAGTGGGCTTGCTACATGGGCTCATTACTAATTAATTTATTTAATTATCTAGTGGGCTTGCTACATGGGCTCATTACTAATTAATTTATTTAATTATCTGGTGGGCTCCTCTCCTAATGGGCTACATTTTAGTTTATAGGTCCATGGATCAAAAGAAAGGCTAAATAAAACTAATGCATGCTAAAAATAGTAAAATGAGAGTAGCAAAGTGAGAATAAAAATTTGCACGTGCACCATACGTGCAGAAAAAATTGAAAAATACATTTTAATAAAAAACAAGGGGAAAATAAATTTTCGTTTTATAAAATAGATTTAAATACATAAAAATAAATAATTTAAACCTATAGAAAATATTATACATAGTGGTGGAAACACGTGCATCAAAACACGTAAAAAGCACGTAAATCCCAGGGATTGAAATATTATATTTTAGTTGACTGAAATCAATACGGAAAATGTATAAATAGTACGAATCCAAAATATGTAGTGAAACACATTACAAAATATATGTGCGTAACACCCAGGGGCAAAATTGTAATTTCCAATTTTTGCGAGGTGTTACACAAAAGAAATAAGATACCTGGTGATCACCTCCAAAAGCCTCAGGCCGATGATGAGGCCAGCACATTCCACCAAAGGAGAAGCGAAGAGGGACTGGCAGAAATAAAGTCAGAGCAAAAAAAAAAGTGGTTAACCCCAAGCACATTGAAAACACTAAGTATGATACCTGATCAAAACGAAACAATGCCTCACCAACTGCTCGAGCCAAGACAGCCCAAATATGGTAACCGACTAAATAGAGAAGCATCACCAGAAAATAAACAAAATAAGCAACGCAACAGTAAAAGCACAAAAGAGAGAGCTATATTATATAGCAGTACAAAAGGAGAACATAAACCAGTAGCACTTAAGAAACCTTAAAATTAAGAGAAGAAAGATAAAGGAGAAAGGTGGATCTACAATCAAAATACAGGCTTTGATATCCCACCCAAAAAAAAGGCAGACCATTGAAGGTCCAAAAACAACAGCCGCTGTCAAAAAAACCAAAAAGAGAACATAAACTGGCGAACAACCCCTTAGGCCTGCATAAAAGAAAAGAAGAATAAAATTAATGAGACGTAATAACAGCCTGCTGAATAGTTGAGTTAAAAGAACGACAATAAAAAGCAGCTTCGTCTACGCGATGAAGGCACAAATTCAAAGCTTTATGTGGAGGTAAAAGAGAAGACCAGTGATTAATGTAAAAGATAACCTCATCAATAATAGTGTCAATGGGTCTAGAGGTATGATTAAAAATGCAATTATTTCTTTCTCTCCAAATGACCCAAGTAATAGCCATGATAGACAAAATCCAAGACTTACGAAATGCTTTTCTAACTACCTTAGAGTTCTAGCTAGATAGGAAAGAATTAGGGAGTGAAGGGGAAACCAAGCCTGAGTACAGATCAGCCATAACAGTCTGGTATAAGCGCAGTGAAGAAAAAGATGATCAATGTCTTCATAACAATGATGACACAGGGCACATAATTGACCAATCGCGAGGTTTCTCTTGTTGAGCACCTCAACCGTTAAAAGGCGGTTATGGATAGCCAACCAAGACAATATCTTAACTTTCAATGAAGCACAAGAGCTCCAGATGGTTTTAGCGAAGGGTGATTTGACACCACCATGATTAAGAAAGTTATAAAAGGATTTAACCGAATAAGAACCAGAGTTGTTCCAACGCCAAACGAAGTCTTCTTTAGGTTGCCAGATGTAGCTGTTAAGGGAAGAAATCAAATGCCAAAAATCTGGCAAGAGAGATGGAGGGAGAACAGTAGAAAAAGCAATAGCCCAGACTGTAATGTTATGAACCGAGAGATATTCCACCACCGTGGCGGATTAGTTAACTGCTAACTGAAAAAGGGTCGGATAGATAGACGCAAGCTTTAGGTTACCCAACCAAATGTCAACCCAGGACTTGGTCTTAGAACCATCCGCACAAGCATGGGATATGCAACAATGAAAGGAATCCACAACTCTCCAAACCCCTTTCCAAAAGGGGGAGGCTCTGGACGAGAGAGGGGGATGGAAATCCCGAACATGGTGCCGACAAAAACATTTATTAGAAACGAACCGAGCACAGGGCAAGTGATCCTCTCTGAGCATTCTCCATAACCATTTGCCAAGTAACGCTAAATTTTGATTCCTGAGATTGAGGACCCCCAAGCCACCGGAGGCCTTGGAAGTACAAACCAGCTTCCAATTACAAAGGTGAGTACCAGCTTTGTAAGAATTGGAACCCGACCAGAAGAAGTTTCTTCTAATCTGATCAATCCTCTGGATAACCCAAGTGGGTACATAGAAAAAGGACATCATATATAAAGGAATAGATGAGAGAACCGCATTCACTAGTGTTAGAGATTATAGTCCCACATTGAGTAGTTGGTTAGTTTTGTATTTGGTTCCTCCTATATATAGGAGATATTGTACTCAGTTATTTCTCAATTCAATATTCAATATTGTCTTCATTTTTCTCTGATTTATCTTAATATGGTATCAGAGCCAATTACTCAAATTTTCTTCTCTTAAAATTTTTCCATCCAAAAGTCCTCAAATTACAACAGCCAAAGTTATACAAAAAAAAAATTTCCAAAAAAAAAAAAAAAAAAAAAAAAAAAACCGAAGTCATCTTCTTCAACTCAACTTCAGATCCGAATCTCAAGATCCCGCCGCCATCAATATTCTTCAATGTTCGCGCCGCCATCAACTTCAGATACCAACTCCAGATCAAGCGTCGATACTGTCGTCCGGCATCGCGCCGCCCACCTCCCTGCAGCGCTGCCCACCTCCTTCTTTTCCGCTCCTGTCGATGCCAGAACCCCAGAACCCCAGAACCGCTCCCGTCACCGCTTCCGTAGTGGTCCGACCCCCCCTGTGCTCCCCCAGCACCACCTCTCTCTTCTTCCCGCTTTTTTGAGTGTGTAATACCCAAACCCGGCCCATTGTTCAAAAAAATCAAAATATCAAAAAATCAAAAAATCAAAAAACCAAAAAATCAAAAAATCAAAAAATCAAAAAATTAAATTTTTTTAAAAAAAATTATATATATATATATATATATATATATATATATATATATATATATATATATATATATATATGGCAAATGCTCCATCGAAAATGGGTTCGTTTTCACGGGTTGGAAAACACGAATCTGAGCCATTGGATCGCTCATGATCGCAATCAGCGACTCAGATCGAGCCCGCCCATCACCCTATATGACTTAAGTGGCAGAGGGTTATTTTGAGAATTTCGTCCCAAATAACTCTTCGCCTGATTCGTTTTGAAAAAAAATGATATAACCTAGGCCATTGTTGAGAACAACGGCCTAGGTTATAAAAAATTGAATCATAGGTTGTTTTTTTTTGATAAAAGATGGACTAGTCCATCGTTTTATTAACTATCAATTAAGGAAACAAAGTAGTACAAAACCTGAATATTACATAACGGAAATAAAGAGTACATCAACAACAATCTAAAACAACAATCTAAAAAGTGCATCAACATCATTATAAAACCACGCCATTCAGACCCTGCCGTAGATCTGAAGCTCCATCGTACCGGAGACTCAAAAAGAAGCCAAACTGACTATCAGCGTGCTTCAACCCTCATGAAGTAGCGTGAGGGTGCGCTAGAACATATCATCTGACTATTCCTCTTCAGTTCTCCTGATCCTCTTCCGCGCCTCCTGAACACCTGCCCAATCATGGATTAAAAGAAAGATTTTATGCACTGAGTGATTAAATCTGAACGACTTATTGCGGAAAACAAATTCATTTCTTTCTAGCCATAAATTCCAAATCACTGCCGCAATTGCAATATCCCAAGCCCTTCTATCTTCTAGTTTAATGAATGTCTCTCTAAATGACCCCCAAATGACGGAAATTGAATTAGGAACTTGACTACACCCAAAACCCCTACTAACTATCTCCCATGTTATCCTCGCTCTGGTGCAATTGAATAGAATATGATTGACGTCTTCTTCTGCCGATGAACATCTCCCGCACATCGAGTCAATCTGCATGCCTCTCTTCCTAAGATTAGCCTTCGACAGAATAGCGTTATTATTTGCGAGCCAGCAGAACACTTTTACTCTGAATGGAACAAGTGCCCCCCAGATAACTGCTTGATCTGAACATCTAATACCTCCGTCGTTAATCCATCTATACATGGATGAAACCGCAAAACATTTAGAGTTATCTCTGTCCCACCATCTTTCGTCTTGTAAGTCGTAATCTCGTCCTACTTCCTGGGCAATAAGACTGTTCAGATCTTCGAATTGAGTCAAGGATTCCGAGCAAATATTCTGGGACACCGTAAAGGAAAGCTTTCCCTTCTTCCTGACATCCGCCACTAACAGGTCTCGGTTCGGTGTTGCTTCCGCTGCCTTTGGAAATTGGTTTTGAAGAGTAGTCTTCCCACACCATTTGTCCTTCCAGAACCTTGTGTTAAGTCCGTTGCCTACTTTACATCTTGTGTTGGAGAAGAACATCTCTCCTTGCTTTGCTATGCCCTTCCACATAAAGGATACTTTCGCCGATGCGCTTTTCCCTCCAAATCTTACCCTGCGTCTCTTCCGAAATTGAGCAAAAGAGAAGCTCCACCAACCTTTGTGATTATTAGATATTTTCCACCACCATTTGCTCAGCAGAGCTTTGTTCATATCATTAAGGTCCATGACTCCTAGACCTCCAAATTCCCTTCTCTTGCACACTCTACCCCAATTGACAAGATTGAAGCCTTTGTTCCCCTCGTCCGCCCCCCTCCATAAAAAGCGTCGTCTCAGCTTGTCAATACTGTTAATAACCCACTTCGGGAGCTCGAAGATGGACATAAGGTACAGCGGTATCGCGCTGATGACCGAATTGAGCAATATAATCCTTCCACCTAGGGAAAGGAACCTGCTCTGCCACCCAGCTAATCTCTTTTGAATCTTCACGATGAGAGATGTCCAATCCTCCCTCAGTAGGGGCCCCGGCCTAATAGGAGTACCCAAATATTTGAAGGGGTAATTGCTAGTCTTGCATCCGAGTATATCGGAGATATCCTTCAGCAAACCATCCGGGAGCTCAGTCATCGGAATAATCGAAGATTTCGCCAAGTTAACGTTAAGCCCGGACCACCCTTGGAAACAGGCTAATGCCGCCTTCATTGCTCCAGCTTCTTCCACCGTAGCTTTTCCAAATAAAATTATATCGTCTGCATATTGCAGTATAGCCATTGGCTTCTCGATGCCCTTGATCTGCACTCCTTTGATTGTGTTATCTTCCATACCTCTCCTGATCATTTCAGCCAGACCATCCGCAACAATGGCGAAGAGAAGGGACGATAACGGGTCCCCTTGACGAAGACCCCTCTTACATACGATCTCTTTGCCCTGCCATCCGTTAACCTGGATATTCGATTTGCCTCCGCGAATACACTTGCTCATCCAAGATCTCCATTTAGTGCTAAACCCTTTGCGAGCGAGAGCTTCCTCCACACAATCCCAAGCAACCGAATCGTAAGCCTTACAAAAGTCTAAATTGAGAATGTAGCCCTCAGCCTTTGTTCTGTGACCTCTATAAACAATCTCGTGTGCTGAAGCTATGCTATCCATGATGTCCCTTCCCTTAATGAACCCGCTTTGCGATTGGTCGATGATGTCGTTGAGATGCGGGGCTAGTCTTTGAGCCATAACTTTCGTGATGATCTTGAATGACCCGTTCAGCAGGCTTATCGGTCTCAGGTCTTCCTGTGAGGTCACTTCGCTTTTCTTAGGAACCAGAATAATGGTCGCATAATTTAACCTATCTAAATCTGCGTTGCCTGCGTAGATTTCCTGAAAAATATTCATTAGGTCTTCTCTGATGATACTCCAATATGTCTTGTAGAAAAAGATTGGCAGACCGTCAGGTCCTGGCGCCTTATCCTGGCCAAGGTTCTTGATTGCATCTAAAACCTCTGATTCTTCAAAGCGCCCCTCGATGCTCTCACTCCCATCTAGTCTGGAAGACCCCCACATATCTTGGGCCAACGAACATCTGCCATCAGGTTTGCGACCTAATAAGTCATGAAATACACCGTCCAGGTGCTCTTTGATACGGTTTTCATTTTCAATCCAGGTACCGTTGATCGAAATGCCCATGATGTGGTTATGTCTTCGTCTCCCATCAGCCATTTTGTGAAAATATTTGGTGTTAACATCATCTTCTCTAAGCCACTGAATCCTTGCCCTTTGTTGCCAATAGATTTCCTCCATCCTAGCAATGTGTTGCATCTCTAGTCTTTTGAGGGCCAGTTCGTCTTTCTCTACCTCTTGGAGCTCTCTGTCTTCTTGATCGGCCTCCAGACTAGCGATTCTGATAGCTAGCCCTTCCTTTTGAACACGGATTGCGCTCGATTTCCCTGTTGCCCATATTTTAAGTTGCCTTCTCAGTCGCCTAGTTTTTTCTACCCATATTCCGACTGCCGACGTCTGATTCGTGCCACCATTCCAAGAGTCTGCTATAATCTGACGGGTTTCCTCACACAAAGTCCATGCCTTCTCGAACTTGAATCTGAACACATTTTTCCTTCTGCTTAACCCGCAGTCAATGACCAGCGGTAGATGATCTGAGGTATACCGAAGCGCCGTTTTCACCTTTGCCACCGGATACTCTAGTTCCCATTCTTGTGACACTAGCACTCGATCCAGCTTAACCAGAGTTGGGCTACGCTGCATGTTAGACCAAGTGAATTTCCTGTCGGCCATCTCTAATTCCAAAACCTCTAGCTCCTCTATCGTGATGTTGAAGGAGTCTTGCTCCGCCAGACTGTGTCCTCTACCTCGATGTTCATCCTGGAATCTTGTGATGCTAAAATCTCCGCCTACGATCCAGGCTCCACTCCACTTGTTCTTTATAAATTTTAATTCTCTCCAAAGTTCCTGACGCTGCCTACTGTCGTACGGCCCATACACACTTGAAACAGTATGTAACCAATTGTCGCTTCTGCGCCTAATTCTAATAGAAACCGTGAAAATTCCGATGAAGTCATCCACCATCTCGAACGTCGTGGCGCTAGCTCCAACCGCTATCCCCCCCGAATACCCTCTAGCCGGCTTAAACCTCCAATGAAAATCATCCAAACCCTTAATCGAATTGAATTCCTCTTCCGTAGGCAGTTCAATTTTGGTTTCTTGAAAGCCACAAACATCAGGCTTAATCTTGCTAATAGTAACTCCAATAGCTTTTTTCTTGAGTTTTTGTCGCATCCCTCTAACGTTCCAGAAGATGTAACTCACTAAAAAACAATTATGCATCTAATGTTCATCTAACACCCTGCCCCCACCCCTACTTAAGGTCGCTCGGGATCACTTACACCCTATTCTAGTGTCCTCTCTAATAATAGCAAGATTACTAATTTGTGCCTCCCTAGAGGAGCCCATGTCAATCCCATACAAACTAGCAAAGTAAATTAAAGAATCATCTGACAGTGAATTGAGAATTGAGCAATAAGTAGTAGAGGTACCTGCTCCAGTCGAAACATCCAGTTGGAGCTTGTCGCCCTTAAAAGGTGGCCCGTCAAACTCGTTGTTGTGACTCTCCGAACTCACCATCTGTCTTTTTCCTTTTCTCTGATATTCTGTAATCTTTCTTGTTGATGAGCTCCCCACACTCCCCTTGACTTCTCTGTCCTCGCCTTCAGTCTCTGTAACTGAGATGATATTGTCCTCCCTAATCCCCTCCAGAGCACCAATGATACCGTCACCCGAATCTGGTCGCGAGCTCTCTATTATAAGCTTTGCCGAATGTTCATTTCCTTTGTTGATTGGATTGGGAGTAATAGCACCCACCGGGCCAAGCTCACACTGTTTAGGGCTCCCGATTAGCTCCTTGGGCCCAGATCCACTGCCTTGTTGGCTTTTAGAATGAAGGAGAGCACATAAAGCATCCTTTACCGAGCGATCGATTTCTTCTTTAGAGAAGGCCAGCCAATGCTTATTGGAAAGGCCCAAAGAATGAATCCAATCTTGGCCCACATACTCTTTGACCTTAAGAATGCTGCTGCACTTGGCAGCTTTTGACTCTGAGAAGCCATCCCCTATCACTGTAGAGTCCCATCCACCCATCACATCGCCGAACCCTGTAGCTTCCAAGTCTTGGTTGATTTCTTTTCCTCTGAACCCGCTGTCACTTGCGTGAACTTTACGCCACTTGACAGCCGAACCATTCACAGCTGTCGCTTTAGGATTGGATATCACCCGATTTCCAAAATTCGAATTCCACTCTAGCTGCTCGTTTTGCTGCTGCGTCGTACTGTCGAACCCATCTACTCGCTCAGTCCCAGCCTGCCTCTGAAGCACACCCCCCGACATATGAACTTCGTCTTCAACCTCCGGAATCCCATCTCCGCCGATTAAAGCTTTATCGGGGACAACAGCAAGATCTCTAAACGAGACATTTTTCTGGACTTCTACAATAACTTTAACCTCGTAGATGTAGTTGTCAAATTCTACTAGAATCTTAGACGGGATGTCTGATTTGTTAGCCACACCGACCTTGATTCTGGCGAACTTCCTAGCAGATAGCATCATCGTCTGTCTGTCTATATCAATTAACATACCAAATGGTCGAACAACGTTCTGAAAACCCGAGCAAACCCAACAATGAAAGGGTAGATTGAATAATCTAATCCACACCGGAGGGTAGCAATCTGCCTTCAACGCACCATAATCTCTACTCCACCATTTGAACGTGACAAAGAACTCTAAACCCTGTGAATCTCTACCTTCTAGTCCCTTCACTCTAATCGTTTCTTTGGCGATAGCTTCATCATTACAATGCGCAAAGAAGACATTCGCTGCGATCTCTTGAATCACCCAAACAGGAGCAGGAGTGAAAACTATTGCCGCATAGAGCAGCTCAGAAACATCCTTAGCCGTAGGAGCACCTGTCTGCGCCTTCACAATAATCCCCTTGTTGAACCTGTTTTCGAACTCAGCGATCAGAGGAGTGAGTGCGATTGAAGATTGGATAACACGTCGTTCTCCAGCGGAGCTCTCTTGAGTCTTGCTCCCTTCCGACACCATCGGTGGCTCTCCTCGCTTGGCTTTCGAAGTCACTGGAGAAGCGATAACGCGCTTTGGGCATGCAGACGAGATGTGGCCTGAGCATCTACAAAAGTAACAGAACCAATCATAAGGACACTTGCTGATCGAATGTCCAGGGCGAGCGCATTTGTGGCAGTTTAGCCGCCCGTCAGTACGCGAGTTGGCAGACCCACTGTTGCTTCTAACAGGCACTCTATTCTTCCTGGACTTTACCAAAATCCATTCTTCATCGTCGTGCTCCCTTGTCGATCGTCGCTCCCGTGCTGGCGAAGGAGACCTACGGCGAGCTCTGTGTTCATCGACAACGGTAGGGGAGCCTCTAGTCACATCAGCATATGTCCTTAGCCTCTTGTTGCTTTCCACGTCGACCTGGTGAGCGGTGTCCAACCTGGGGGAGTACTTCAACAGCTTCTTAGGGTCCTCCGCTTCGCGTCTAAAGGCATGGCCAGAGGAGCGGCCACTCGCGTAGTCCGTCCTTTCTTTCCTATCTCTTCGTGGCGGTGAGGGCTGGCGTCGCTCTCTGGTGGGGCTCCTCCATCGTCTCCGATCTTCGTTTCGGTGGTGGTCATCCCCATCAGCCCTACTGCGCTTGACCATCAGGGGCGACGGACGTCGATCTCGGTGGGAAGGGTGAAGGGAAGAGGAGATGTGCTTTGGCTGTGGAGTTCTCATGGGTTTTCCTTAATGAAAATGCAATTACCAAGTGAGCGTGTTAGCTTGGATAATTCTATCTTCTTACCAACCATAAAAGTCAGTTTTCCATTCTTCTGTCATGAAATACTAAAGACAGTATCATGATAGAAGGAAAAAAAAAACTAAATTTTGTAGGTGACAATCATAGGTTGTTGTTTGGAACAACGGCCTTGTTCTCAATATTTATAACCTAGTAGGCTATAAAATTTCTTTAAATTTTTATAGAAATTTTATAGCTTAGGCCGTTTATAGCTTAGACCGACAACGGCCTAAGCTATAAAATTTCTATAAAAATTTAAAGAAATTTTATAGCCTACTAGGTTATAAATATTGAGAACAAGGCCGTTGTTCCAAACAATGACCTATGATTCAATTTTTTATAACCTAGGCCGTTGTTCCCAACAATGGCCTAGGTTATATCAATTTTTTTAGAATCTGTTCAGCGAAGAGTTATTTGGGACGAAATTCCCAAAATAACCCTCCGCTCAACAATTGAAACGGGTTATGGGGAACCAGATCTGAGCTGGTGATCACGATCATGAGCGATCCAACAGTTCAGATCGCTGTTTTCCAACCCGTGAAAACTAGACCCGTTTTCAATGGAGCATTTGCCTATATATATATATATATATATATATATGAGAAATGCTCCATTAAAAACGGGTTTGTTTTCACGGGTTGGAAAACACCAATCTGAGCCATTGGATCACTTTTGATCGTGATCAGCAGCTCATATCGCCTCTGCCCATCATCCAATATCACTTAAGTGGCGGAGGGTTATTTTGGGAATTTTGTCCCAAATAACTCTTCGCCTGATTCGCTCTGAAAAAATGAATATAACCTAGGCCGTTGTTGGGAACAACGGCCTAGGTTATAAAAAAATGAATTATAGGCCGTTGTTTGGAACAACGGCCTTGTTCTAAATTTTTATAACCTAGGCCGTTGTTCCCAACAACTGCCTAGGCTATAAAATTTCTATAAAATTTCTATACAAATTTTATAGCCTAGGCCATTGTTGGGAACAACGGCCTAGGTTATAAAAATTTAGAACAAGGCCGTTGTTTGGAACAACCGCCTATAATTCAATTTTTTATAACCTAGGCCGTTGTTCCCAACAACGGCCTAGGTTATATCAATTTTTTTAGAATCTGTTCAGTGAAGAGTTTTTTGGAACGAAATTCCTAAAATAACCCTCTGCTGATCATTTGAAACGGGTTATGGGGAGCTCAATCTGAGCCGTTGATCACGATCATGAGCGATCCAACGGCTCAGATTGGTATTTTTCAACCCGTGAAAACTAGACCCGTTTTCAATGGAGCATTTACATATATATATATATATATATATATATATATATATATATATATATATATATATATATATATATATATATACAGGTACTACTACTTGATGGCATCTCAGTCTCTCCCACATATTTCCGCCTCCACTGACTTCCCCGATGCAACCGCCTCTCGTTCCTCCTCCAGATTCAACAAGCAGCAGCGCCATTTTCAGTCTTCCTCCGACCTTTACTTTTGACTCTTGTCGTTATTTTTGACTCTTTAGGTTGTTCTATTACTGATTCATCCACCGGTGAGGAGATTGGACGTGCTAGTCGTCATGGTCGTCTATATTATCTAGATTTTCTTCGTGCACATCACTCTCCTTCTAGTTTTACCGATATTATTTTCTCTGATGCTGATCTGTGGTACAGACGTTTAGGTCATATTAGCGCATCACGACTTCAGACTATAGCTCGTAGTGGTGACCTTAGTTCTCTCACTTTTATATATTTATCTGATTGTCAGGGTTATCATTTGGCCAAACACATTGCCCTACCCTTTAGTCACAAAAGAACTTCTAAAATCACTCACCCTTTTCAACTTGTTCATTCCGACATATGGGAACCCTCTCCCGTACCCTCGTGGAAAGACTATCTCTATTATGTTGCCTTTATCGATGACTTCACTAGACATACATGGGTTTTTCTTATGCGTCAGCGATCTGAGATACCTGATATTTACCGATTCTTTACAACTATGATTCATACTCAGTTCGGTGTACGCATTAAGAATTTTCGATCAGACGATGCACGTGAGTACACTTCCACCACTATGAGATCAATCATTCAATCCCACGACACCCTGTTTCAGCAATCATGCCCTCACACACATGAGCAGAATGGTGTAGTTGAACGCAAACATCGTCACATCCTTGAGACGACTCGTGCTCTTTTACTCTCCTCTTCTGCTCCTCGTTCTTTTCGGACTGAAGCTATCATGACCTCTGTTAGTCTCATTAACATTACTCCATCGTCTATCCTAGCTGGTACGACGCCTTATGAGGCTCTTTATAATTCACCTCCTGACTACAGTATGCTCTGTACCTTTGGATGCACCTGTTACGTCCTTCTCCCTCCTACTGAGTGCACGAAGCACTCCACTCGTGCTGCTAAGTGCGTTCACCTAGATCTCAGTCCTGAACACAAAGGTTATCGTTGTTTTGATCCATCAGCGGGTCGTGTCCGCATTTCTCGACATGTCTCATTTGTGGAAGACTCCCCTTACTACCTGACCCCCCCCGGAGGATACTAGATTTCTCGATTTCCCAGTTGTTGCTAGCCCCCCGACTTTATCTTCCCGCATTTCTTTTGATCCCACTCCTCTGGCTCTATTCATATCTCCTGCAGTACTTACACCTGTTGTTCTCCCTACCGAAACTCCACCTGCATCTCCACATCAGCCAGCACCCATCCCACCTACTTCCCCACCGACACATGCAACTACTCCACCGTCCTCACTCCCACACCCTGGCAGTCCACCGCCTCTTCGTCAGTCTACCTGTTCCACTTCTGGTATTCCTCCAACACGTTATACACCTGATGCCACTGGTCCTTCTGACCAGTTTGGTTTTACCACCCTAGCTTCCTACTCACCACAGTTTCATGCATATCTCACTGCCATACACTCTACACGTGAGCCCAGAACCTATCAAGATGCAATTCAATATTCTGAATGGAGGAAAGCCATTACAGAGAAATTCAGTGCATTTGAACAGACTGACACTTGGGATGTTGTTCCTCTACCAGAGGGCGTTCAGCCTATTAGCTGCAAGTGAATTTTCAAGGTCAAATATCAACCTGATGGATCTATTGAGCGGCACAAGGCCCGTCTAGTAGCGCGAGGGTTTACTCAGGAGCATGGCATTAACTATGATAAGACCTTTGCTCCCGTTGCACAGATGACTACTGTTCGCACCCTTCTTGCTGTTGCAGCCATCCACCAATGGTCGTTATACCAGATGGATGTGAAGAATGTTTTTCTTCATAGTACCTTATCTGAGATTGTTTATATGGATCCTCTTCCTGGCCTCCTTACTCCTCCTCGTCATGTTTGTCGGCTGCGTCGGCTATATATGGTTTGAAACAGGCCCCTCGAGCCTGGTTTGAGTGTTTTCTCCTTGTCATCACCAAGGCTAGTTTTAGTCAGAGTTCTCAGAACCATTCTATGTTTATGCGGTCATCACCACAGGAGAGGGTAATTCTACTACTATATGTTGATGATATGATCATTACTGAGGATGACTCCGCCGGCATTGCATCCACATAGAAATACCTTCACCAGCAGTTTCATATGAAAGACCTTGGTAAGCTACGTTACTTTCTGGGTTTAGAGATTGCTCATGGATCTTAGGGGATACTCATTTCTTAGCAGAAATACACATCAGATATTATTTCCGCTGCATGTCTCTCTGACAGTCGATTAGCTGATACACCCTTAGAGCTTCATATGAAGCTTCGTCCCACAGATGGTGAGCTCCTTCCTGATCCCACTATAGATACAGGCAGATTGTTGGACAGCTTGTCTACTTATGCATGACCAGACCTGATATTGCTCATGCAGTTAGTATTGTTAGTCAGTTTGTTTCCGCTCCTACATCAGTTCACTACAGTGCTTTTCTTCGTATCCTCAGATATCTTCGAGGCACTATCACTCGCTCATTATTCATGCCTTCTATTTCCAAACTAGAGCTCAGTGCATATTCTGATTCAGATTGGGCAGGTGATCCGACTACCAGAAGGTCTACCATAGGTTTCTATCAATTTCATGGTGATTCACTGATCTCATGGCGGAGCAAGAAATAGGCAGTTGTTGCATGTTCTTCCACCGAGGCTGAGTACAGAGCAATGGCAGCTACTACTAGAGAGATTGTTCATGTTCGTTGGCTGTTATCAGATATGGGTGTCACTCTTACATGAGCTACTCCACTTTATTGTGATAACCGGAGTGCATTAGACATTGCAAGCAATCTGGTTTTTCATGAACGAACGAAACATATTGAGATTGATTGTCATTATGTTCGTGAGCGTTTTGAGGCAGTGACCATCTCTCTCCATTCTGTTACCTCTTTCCAGCAGACTGCAGACTTATTCACCAAATCCCATACTGTTCAGAGATTCCGACACTTAGTAGGCAAACTCACATTGTTTGACCCATCGTGAATTTGAGAGGGGGTGTTAGAGATTATAGTCCCACATTGAGTAGTTGGTTAGTTTTGTATTTGGTTCCTCCTATATATAGGAGATATTGTACTCAGTTATTTCTCAATTCAATATTCAGTGTTGTCTTCATTTCTCTCTGATTTATCATAACAAAAACCTTAACTAAATTACAAGAAGAAATGTGTGTATTCTTAACATAATTTACTAAAACTAAGAGTTATCTATTTTGTTTAGGATTAGTCCTTCAGAATGATGGGGAAATTAAGGAAGAAATTGCCTATAATTGAAAAGGATGGCTAGGTTGGAAACGGGCTTGTTGATGTCACTGAGATCACAAGAAACCAATAAAATTGAAGGGTAAACATAATAGTATGGCGGTATGACTAATGAAATCTTTGTGACTGAGTGTTGGGCAAATGTATGTCACCAAAGAATGAGTGTTGTTGACATGAGGGTTTAAGGTGACAGTCGATGAGATAGAAAGATTTCATTGGCAAGAACAATGGATTTATGGTGTATGACCAATGAAATGTTTGACTTGAGTGTTGAGCAACTGTATGTCACCAAAGAATGAGTATGTTCGACATGAGGATTTAAGGTGGATGAGTCGATGAGATAGAAAGATTTCATTGGCAAGAACAACCGATTTATGGTGGGAACAGTGTCATTATTGTCACCAAAGATAGAAGGTGGAATATGGTGTGAATTAGGCTAAGTCAATAGGATTGTAGTTGTGAGCAGTTCGATTATTTACCCATGTGAATGTTATAAGGATGTGTTGTCTGAGTTGCCCTATTTGTGTCAATACATGTATTTTTTCCTAAAGAACTTGGCAAGAACAATGAATTAGCCCTTTTCTAGTACTCGGGACTGATTGAGTAGTTTAGAACCGATGCTTTGATATACTTGTTATTTCTGAACTTGCAGAAGAAATATGGGATGCACTAAATTTCAATGAACAATTCTGTAACACCCCAAGATTTTTTTTTTTTTTTTTTTTTTTTTTTTTTTTTTTTTTTTTTTTTTTTTTTTGAAAACAACACCTCCAAATTCAATTCTATCAATTTCTATCACTTCAAACATAAACTAAAATAGTTATATTTCAATAAAAATTTGGGCAGAATTTTCCCTGTAATTTCTGCCCCGAAACACAATTAGCTTACGGAATTCTGCTCTAAATTCCGTAGCTCACAACACAGGCAGTAATATCACGGGCTCCCCAGGCCAAAATGAGCAGAATCACCCAGGCAATATAATATCATGCTCTGGGGGCCAAACTCATAACGAATTATCAAATATTAAATTAAAACCATAAATTCCTTTGAAAACATATAAGTTTTTTTGTAAAAATTTAGGAAAACCTTTTTAAAAGCCAACCACAGAACCCAATACTCCACAACGAGGTGGGTACAGGCTTTTTTACCTCATCACAGCACTATATACATATACCTTTACCATAATACAAAATAATACATCCACTATTCACTCTTCTACATATACTAAATACATAAATAATCTAATATCTCGACAAAATAAAATTCCTAACTCTATAACTACCTCGCCATGCTGCTACCAACCTGCAAGAGAGTTAGGGTTGTCCTTCCTCAGGGAGGGACCCCCCTAACCCCCAGAAAACATCAGGGGTTAGCCATTTCTGGTGTGAGTATAATTTAAAAATCTAACAAATAAATTAACTTGTATAAAGAAAATAAATTGATCTTACAATTATCGAGATAAGAAATATCAACCTGGACTCTAGATATAAAACATCACAATTATTGCTTTACATCAAGCATTCTTCGAATCTGCATCCAACTATATATATATACTAGATTTACCCGTGGGCACGTGCCTACGGCACGTCTTCGGAACGATACAACACACGAAAAACTCTGTAAACAGTAAAACAATTATGTAGTTCAAGTTTGAAGTGTATGATAATAATTAGTTGTAAATAAAAGTCCATGTTTCTATTAGTATATGTCGAAAAATAATTATAAATGAGGGTGTAAAATCCAACTTTTTAGAACTTTAATTGTGGAAATTGAAGAAATTTAACTGCTGAAGAGATATTTGCTATTTTCAATATAACATGGGCAATAAAAAAAAGCATAAAAATTCTGAAAATTTTACAAACCTGAAATCTTAAAATCTAAATTTCTAAGTAAATAAAGAAAGAATGGGAGAGAGAGGGAGAGAGAGAAAGAGAGAAATATGAAAAAGTGAAGAGAGAGGAGAGAGATAGTAATAAAGTAATGAGTTTTTTAGTTTTGGGGGGAAAATTTTAATTTTGGGTGGAAAAATATGTTTTGTGAGAATCAATCTAGGCCATTGATTTTAGGGGAGATTGAATGAGAGCCACTTGATAGCTTTCTTTGTAATTTATTATATAGATATAGCTTCACTATATACATCCCACTAACCATGCATATACTTTAATCGTTTATTATTCACATAATAATGTATCACATAAGTATCACACAAAAGCACTTTCTTTATTTCTCATTCTCTTTATATATATATATACACACATGATCTTACTACCTCTTTTCTTCATCTGTATAAGCCATGCACTTCGTTTACTTGTATTAGAACACGACATATTTTCTTTAATAATCATTTTCACAACCCTTTTCTTATTACACACATCACACACATACAAACAACCATACCATCTACATCATCATAACATCTTATTACAAGTATTTATTTTAATGAATAACATCACAATTATCTGTTTTTATAGCATCATAAACATATGCATTCATTCCCAGAATATCCCACTCATTTATGTCGTATAACACAATTATTACATTTCATTACACTATGCTTATTCTCATTGCATCAAAAGCATGTTTTATAGCTCATTCACATCTCATTATTCCATTTAGTTACTACTCAGTCGAATTGAGAATTAAACTTATTTTCATTTTCACTTATATCTCAATTACCATTTATTTCACTTTCATTCTCATCACAATATACTCCACATCCCCAAACCCAATTTGGGTCACATCATATCACACCCCCAAAGTTGATAGCTTGGGTAATAATCACCGCACCCCAAACACACAGTTTGGGTAATATCACATCACATCTCAAGCCGATAGCTTGGTTATAAATTCACTTCAATCACTTATCATCTTCACTTTACTTAATTCTTCATTTCCATTAATTATTACCACTATCATACCAACTCATCCCGCGAATTATGCCAAGGCAGGTAGTTCCCACTATTTCCACAGAAATAGCGGGCAGGTAGTTCCTTGACACAATTCCAAGGTACAACTCATATCAAACTGTATTTTACTTTAATGATCACATACCTAATAGAAAAATAATTGTAAACAGATGGTTCAGCTTCTTTTGTTTTGTTTTGTTTTTTGTTTTGTTTTGTTTTTGTGTTGATAAAGTGTGAGAGATCTATCTCAAGTGGAGGAGCCGTGGTAGATTGAAGTCCCGCTGGATGTGGTATTGGATGTGATATCCTATGAAACTAGTGGTTGTTGTAGGTCGCTAGTGCGGCGGACCAGACGACAAGTTGAACGGTTGCTAAAAGTAAAATGAAGTTCTGATGCAGATAATGTATTTGGAACCTTAGGAAATGGTGTGGAGGAGGTATCTTGAATTTGTTCGAGGAGTTTTCTTAAACCCCATAGCTCGAGGACGAGCCTCTTTTGAGGTGTGTAGAATGTAACATCTGTTTTTTTTTAATTCTTTAATTATTTGATTTAAATTATTTTTAAATATGTTTCTGAGTATATTTACCCCTATTAATTGATTTTATTAGTATTAGAATGATTAAATTGATATTTTGGGGTAAACGGGAAAAATTGAAAATTTAGGAGTTTTGAGATGAGTTTTCTCGGAGGAGACGAATCCGATTTGACTCGAAATTTTTCTGGGGCATTTGTTCATGATAGGGGGTTTAAATTTTCGAGTTGTTAAATTATAGTTTGAAGTTGAAAGTATTTTTCTAAAATATTGCGATATTCGTATATATACATATTTATATGTATTCCTATTGTTCATAACTATCGATTTTAATTACAATTATGCATAGAAATGCATTTCTAATTTTATTTTGTGTTTGGGATGAATTTAAGTACATCATGGAGTGATTTTTTACAAGAAAAACCCTAGGAAAGTGGACTAGAAGGGTATATATATAATGCTATGGTCAAATAGGGACTCATAAGCAATTTTACCATTTTATTACTTCTCCATACCCTTCTTCCCCCTCCCACTCCAGTTTCGGCCAGAAGGAAAAATACCCCCACCCGGCCAAGATTAGGGCTCAAAAACCCTAGCCATTTTCTATTGGTTTCTTCACAAAATTTTGAGGGTTTTAGCTAATTTGGAGGTGCTCTACTCATTTCCGGAGTCCATTTGCAAAGATAAGGCTTGGAAGGTAAGAAATTATGAAGTTTATTTTATGGGAATATATGATTTTGAGTTTTAGTGCTAGAAAATGATATAGTAGGGTAATTAGGTGATGCTAGTAATTATAGAGAAGGAAGATTGGTAAGAAATTGAGTGGTTTGTGAGTTATAAATTAATTAGTGTGTTGGCTTTAGAATTTGGATAATAAATAGAATAATTGATAAGAATGAGTTATAGAAATTGTTGTGTATTAAGGGGAAACAATTTAGAATGGGTTTAGTGAAAATTTTATGGAGTTAGAAACCCGTCAGAATCTCAAAAATACGGGTATACCATGTATGCGCGCCGGGTGTTCGGTGAAATGCCCGAGCGAGGTTTAGGTAAAAATTTGATGAATTCGGAGGTGAAATGAGTCTCATTATTGTTGTTAACTCTAATTTGAGAGATTAGGACAAAGAGGATTAAAAAAATTAGGAAATAGGAAATTTTCCTATTAGAAAGCCTCCGATCGATATGTGAGTTCTTTTACTGAGGTTCGAATTTGAAATCCGTCGATGTGGCTCACCTACATATGTCATTTGTGACACGTGGGTGAAGACGGATTCAAATTTGGAGGTCCGTAGGTCGAGTTTTGAGTTTTAAGCTAATCGGTTCTATAATTTTCCAATTAGGTGGAAAGAGTTGAACTTCGACTGGCTACCGGGCGGGCGTGGGACGTCGTTTGCTCGATCCGTCAGGTGAGTATGTTGTAATTATGTATATTCTATGTTGTGGCCAAATTTCGTGGCATTTCGATATATTTGGTAGAAGTTATGTTGAAAATTCATTTTTCAGAAAAATACGGATTTTAGGGGCCCGAAAATGGGTTTTTGAGAAATTCGGGGAAATTAACTATTTTAAGTATATAAAACCTATATTATGGGCTAATGTGATGTGTTGATGTATAAAAACTAAATATATTAAATCGTTTATGCATATTTTTACCCCGTGCATGTTTTGGGCATGTTTTTGGGGTATATAGGCCGATATAGGTAATTTGGTATACGCGGAGCCTTGTGTATGGGCTAGCATGCTATGGATGGATGTTATAAGATGTAATTAGACGAAATTAGTGATTGTGATCATGTTTTGAAAACCCGTGTAATTATAGTGCACGTTTTGTGCATGTTTTGGGGCATATAAGCCCTTATAGGTGATTTTACTTATATGAAACATGATGTATGAGCTAGTATGCTATAATTGGATATTATGAGATTTAATTAGAGGAAATAAATGATTTTGACCCCTTTTCTTGGAAACCCGCATGTGTGGTGTATGTTTGTGATATATATATATCATGATATTGACTTGTGATGTGATAATTGATGAAATTAGTAAGTGGGTATATATTTACAGTCTAATTATATTCTAATGAATTACTGGGCCATAGTATGGTATTAATATGTGGTGAATTATCTATTTTGATACCCTTACGATATGGAATAACATAATATAGTTCTTTTATTAATATCATAACTTGGCGTATGCCTATATCTGATACAATGAGATAATGAATATCATGGTACCCTTAATGTGGATTGTTATGACAAAATAAATATCTTGGCGCATTAATATTATGCAATAATATGATATGATGAGTTATGTGTGGAATAACAGGGTGTATGCATAACCTGGTATATTGATATGAAGATAAAAGATCAGCTGGTACGTGCTAATAAAATGTGGTATTAATTCACGTGATTAAAGTCAAGGATGTGGCAATTGTTTAATTAAAAGCTGTGATGCTTTATGGTGATATAATAAGATGAAAAGATGAAATAACAAATGGTTTTGTTGACCAGTACCTACAGCAATCCTGAGGGTTTGGGCTAGACCTCCTAATACCCAAGGACCGGCTTGGGGTGCGGTGTTTTTCCCTCCTCGCTTCGGCTGGGAGGAAGTACCCAGTTTATCTGAGGTGCGGTGTTTTATCGCCCAAGCTATCGGCTTGAGGCACGGTTTCCCTCGATGACAGCTGTCGCGAGGAAGTACCCAGTTTACCTGGGGTGCGGTGTTTTTCCCTCCTGGCCATCGGCTGGGAGGAAGTACCCAGTTTACCTGGGGTGCGGTGTTTTTCCCTCGATGACAGACGTCGCGAGGAAGTATCCAGTCTATCTGGGGTGCGGTGTTCCCTCGCTGGCATAGGCTGGGAGGAAGACGTAGCCTCGGACGAGTAAGACTCTGTGTGAGCATCGGTCCGCGTGTTTTATTGGGCTGTCGGCTTTCAGTATATTGGGATACTGTGGCTCACTGGTCGACAAACTAATAAAATAACTAAGTGTTAATAAAAAATGTGAAAGTACAGAAAGTGAATTGTGAATTGTGTATGAGAAAGAAAGTGATTGTGAATGAAGTAAATGTGAAGGAAAACGAGATATGAGTTAGTGTATGAAAAGAAGTGAAATGCAGTACGTGGTTAATTTAAGATGAAATTAATAAAAAGAGACATGTGTTCTTATGAATAGTACGAAGTAATTGTATTAGGTATGTGATCATTAAAGTAAAATACAGTTTGATATGAGTTGTACCTTGGAATTGTGTCAAGGAACTACCTGCCCGCTATTTCTGTGGAAATAGTGGGAACTACCTGCCTTGGCATAATTCGCGGGGTGAGCTGGTATGATAGTGGTAATAATTAATGGAAATGAAGAATTAAGTAAAGTGAAGATGATAAGTGATTGAAGTGAATTTATAACCAAGCTATCGGCTTGAGATGTGATGTGATATTACCCAAACTGTGTGTTTGGGGTGCGGTGATTATTACCCAAGCTATCGGCTTTGGGGGTGTGATATGTTGTGACCCAAATTGGGTTTGGGGATATGGAGTATATTGTGATGAGAATGAAAGTGAAATAAATGGTAATTGAGATATAAGTGAAAATGAAAATAAGTTTAATTCACAATTCACTTTCTGTACTTTCACATTTTTTATTAACACTTAGTTATTTTATTAGTTTGTCGACCAGTGAGCCACAGTATCCCAATATACTGAAAGCCGACAGCCCAGTAAAACACGCGGACCGATGCTCACACAGAGTCTTACTCGTCCGAGGCTACGTCTTCCTCCCAGCCTATGCCAGCGAGGGAACACCGCACCCCAGATAGACTGGGTACTTCCTCGCGACGTCTGTCATCGAGGGAAAAACACCGCACCCCAGGTAAACTGGGAACTTCCTCGCGACGGCTGTCATCGAGGAAAAAACACCGCACCCCAGGTAAACTGGGTACTTCCTCCCAGCCGATGGCCAGGAGGGAAAAACACCGCACCCCAGGTAAATTGGGTACTTCCTCGCGACAGCTGTCATCGAGGGAAACCGGGCCTCAAGCCAATAGCTTGGGCGATAAAACACCACACCCCAGATAAACTGGGTACTTCCTCCCAGCCGAAGCCAGGAGGGAAAAACACCGCACCCCAAGCCGGTCCTTGGGTATTAGGAGGTCTAGCCCAAACCCCCAGGATTGCTGTAGGTACTGGTCAACAAAATCATTTGTTATTTCATCTTTTCATCTTATTATATCACCATAAAGCATCACAGCTTTTAATTAAACAATTGCCACATCCTTGACTTTAATCACGTGAATTAATACCACATTTTATTAGCACGTACCAGCTGATCTTTTATCTTCATATCAATATACCAGGTTATGCATACACCCTGTTATTCCACACATAACTCATCATATCATATTATTGCATAATATTAATGCGCCAAGATATTTATTTTGCATAACAATCCACATTAAGGGTACCATGATATTCATTATCTCATTGTATCAGATATAGGCATACGCCAAGTTATGATATTAATAAAAGAACTATATTATGTTATTCCATATCATAAGGGTATCAAAATAGATAATTCACCACATATTAATACCATAATATGGCCCAATAATTCATTAGAGCATAATTAGACTGTAAATATATATCCACTTACTAATTTCATCAATTATCACATCACAAGTCAATATCATGATATATATATATCACAAACATACACCACACATGCGGGTTTCCAAGAAAAGGGGTCAAAATCATTTATTTCCTCTAATTAAATCTCATAATATCCAATTATAGCATACTAGCTCATACATCATGTTTCATATAAGTAAAATCACCTATAAGGGCTTATATGCCCCAAAACATGCACAAAACGTGCACTACAATTACACGGGTTTTCAAAACATGATCACAATCACTAATTTCGTCTAATTACATCTTATAACATCCATCCATAGCATGCTAGCCCATACACAAGGCTCCGCGTATACCAAATTACCTATATCGGCCTATATACCCCAAAAACATGCCCAAAACATGCACGGGGTAAAAATATGCATAAACGATTTAATATATTTAGTTTTTATACATCAACACATCACATTAGCCCATAATATAGGTTTTATATACTTAAAATAGTTAATTTCCCCGAATTTCTCAAAAACCCATTTTCGGGCCCCTAAAATCCGTATTTTTCTGAAAAATGAATTTTCAACATAACTTCTACCAAATATATCGAAATGCCACGAAATTTGGCCACAACATAGAATATACATAATTACAACATACTCACCTGACGGATCGAGCAAACGACGTCCCACGCCCGCCCGGTAGCCAGTCGAAGTTCAACTCTTTCCACCTAATTGGAAAATTATAGAACCGATTAGCTTAAAACTCAAAACTCGACCTACGGACCTCCAAATTTGAATCCGTCTTCACCCACGCGTCACAAATGACATATGTAGGTGAGCCACATCGACGGATTTCAAATTCGAACCTCAGTACAAGAACTCACATATCGATCGAAGGCTTTCTAATAGGAAAATTTCCTATTTCCTAATTTCTTTAATCATCTTTGTCCTAATCTCTCAAATTAGAGTTAACAACAATAATGAGACTCATTTCACCTCCGAATTCATCAAATTTTTACCTAAACCTCGCTCGGACATTTCACCGAACACCCGGCGCGCATACATGGTATACCCGTATTTTTTAGATTCCGACGGGTTTCTAACTCCATAAAATTTTCACTAAACCCATTCTAAATTGTTTCCCCTTAATACACAACAATTTCTATAACTCATACTTATCAATTATTCTATTTATTATCCAAATTCTAAAGCCAACACACTAATTAATTTATAACTCACAAACCACTCAATTTCTTACCAATCTTCCTTCTCCATAATTACTAGCATCACCTAATTACCCTACTATATCATTTTCTAGCACTAAAACTCAAAATCATATATTCCCATGAAATAAACTTCATAATTTCTTACCTTCCAAGCGTTATCTTTGCCAGTGGACTCCGGAAATGAATAGAGCACCTCCAAATTAGCTAAAACCCTCAAAATTTTGTGAAGAAACCAATAGAAAATCGCTAGGGTTTTTGAGCCCTAATCTTGGCCGGGTGGGGTATTTTTCCTTCTGGCCGAAACTGGAGTGGGAGGGGGAAGAAGGATATGGAGAAGTAATAAAATGGTAAAATTGCTTATGAGTCCCTATTTGACCATAGCATTATATATATACCCTTCTAGTCCACTTTCCTAGGGTTTTTCTTGTAAAAAATCACTCCATGATGTACTTAAATTCATCCCGTACACAAAATAAAATTAGAAATGCATTTCTATGCATAATTGTAATTAAAATCGATAGTTATGAACAATAGCAATACATATAAATATGTATATATACGAATATCGCAATATTTTAGAAAAAATACTTTCAACTTCAAACTATAATTTAACAACTCGAAAATTTAAACCCCCTATCATGAACAAATGCCCCAGAAAAATTTCGAGTCAAATCGGATTCGTCTCCTCCGAGAAAACTCATCTCAAAACTCCTAAATTTTCAATTTTTCCCGTTTACCCTAAAATATCAATTTAATCATTCTAATACTAATAAAATCAATTAATAGGGGTAAATATACTCAGAAACATATTTAAAAATAATTTAAATCAAATAATTAAGGAATTAAAATAAACAGATGTTACAAATTCTGGTCACCAATAGCTTATTTTGTACAGTAATTTGTAACTTGGTAATGGGTGTTCTAGGTATAATGTTTCCTATAACCCTTGAAAGTTGGAGACATGTAAGAGAATATGAAACATACTTTTTAAATTATTATAACCAGGCTATAAGAAATTCCATGCTACCAAGGATGATCTGATCCTACTATGAGAAGATAGTGGGTTAATATCGGGGTGAAAGCTGGTTTAACTGGAAATAATATCTGGATATGAGTTGTCACTGAATTTCGTGAGGACCTTTAATTTTGTGCATATTTCATATATATGAAAACTATCATTTTATTGAGCTCAGGCTTTTGTACAAGTGTATAATGCTATATACATCTCTTCAACTCTCATTGCAAGTCATGGTCGTGGGCGTGGACGAGGAAGAGCTCAAAACCGAGGAAGAGAGGACGTGATGGGCCGATGATGAATGAAGGAGGATCTGGAAGGGTTAAAATAGTCAACTGTGTTGCTTTTAGTGTTTTTGGATTAATAACTAGTCTTTTTTAGTATATGCACTTTTTGACATATAGCCCATGGAAGGTTGTACTCCGTATAATGATGGGCTGATAACTGTACGTGATTTTCATGTGTTTCATTCTGAGATTCAACTAATTGTAGTACATTTTTAAATTATTTTTAGCAAAAAGCTTTTGACTGTTTGGTATATATTCAATTTTGATGTTATATATATATGCTCTGGAGAATTTTCAAAACTTTTCTATGCATCTGTAGATTTTTTTTTTTGCATACAAATCAAAATAAATAGCATTTTTAAAATGCTGTGAAAAAAAAACCACTCTTACAAACGATAGCGTTTTCGAAACGTTATTAAAGGTAGAGTGTTTGGAAAACACTATAAATACAATAGCGTTTTGACAAACGCTATCGTATTTATAGCATTTCGAAAACGCTATATATACGATAGCATTTTCCAAATGCTATATATACGATAGCGTTTTGAAAATGCTATCGTTTTTATAGCGTTTTCGAAATGCTATGCTTTTTATAGCGTTTTGCGAAAACGCTATAAACATACCATAGCGGGGGTATTGACAGCGTTTGCAAAACGCTGTCACATGTCTTTAATAGCATTTACAAAATGCTATCAAATGGCATATATGTTGTAGTGTAGGCACCACATTCCTCGGCCTAGTAGCCTCCAAGTACGACCTTCTATAGGTCGTTGGAGTGTGTTGGCTACCTCTCTCCCTTACTGGCGAGACCCTATGGCCATGTTCCTCTCCCTCTCTACTCTGGTGACCTCTATGGACACCTCGAGTATCTCTATTCGAAGTTCTTCCCCTTCCTCTAGTGAGGTCACCTCTACTTCCTCCAGCTAGGTTGCCCTGAAACTCTTGTCTGTTGCCATCCTCGTCCCTTCTTCTTTTCGCCATCGTCCCCCTATCTTTGTTGATGAAGACAGAGTGGAGCAGCTGATCGCTTTTTGTTTACGCCTTGGTCATTTGCCTTTTGGTGTGGGCAAGGTAAGTTAAAGCCTAAAGGTGGTTGGAAATGGGGTGGCTGTGTGGTAGAGCAGAGAGGTGGTTGTTTAGGAGGTGGTGGGGTTGTCGGAGGTGGAGGAATGGTTGAGGAAGAGAGAGAACGTCCAGGTTTTCAGGAGCATTCTTTTTATGTTGAGTTGATATATATATATATATATATATATATATATATATATATATATATATATATATATATATATTTTTTTTTATTTTTTTTATTTTTTTTTTTTTGGAGATAAGGCATTATCCTTAGGTCACCAATTTCATTAATGAACTTGAGTTGATATGTTAAAAGTTGAGTTGTGCTATTATGAAGTTTACTGTTGTCTGATTCCAGTTGTGTAGAGCAATTCATTATGAATTTCAAGATTGTCAGATATGAAGTGTGGTATAAATACTACCTACAACCAATATTGATGAGAATTTTGCCATACTGACCCACTTTTTGAAAATATTTGGTGCTCTGACCCACTTCCGAAAACAATTAGCGATCTGACCCAGTTTTGGACACGTCAGCATAAACCGTTATTGAAAATAACGGCATAGGTTATTTACGTGCCGTTATTTTCAATAACGGCATCTATATTTAAAAAAAGTGTCATGCCGTTATTTAGAGTAACAGCATAGGTAATTTTGTTTTTCAACAGCTTGTAGTCTCCATTTAGAGAAAAAAATTGCAAGTGTGAAAACCTTATAACATATGCCGTTATTTAAAATAACGGCATTGTCAATACTGATGCCATTATTTGAAATAATGGCATCAATTATAAATTTTTTTAATAAAAAAATAACTTATTATTCATCCTCTCTGACGAATAAGTTAATTTAAAAAAAAAATTAACTTATTATTCATTCTCTCTGTTTCCAAACAACGGCAAGAGTTCATTTATATATAACTGATGCCGTTATCTCCAATAACGGCATCAGTCATTCGAATGCCGTTATTGTGGATAACGGCATTATTTATAAGTTTTTTTCACACTTAGATATTTTTAAAGTTAGAAGATTCACACTTGTAAGAGAAATATACTGATTCCGTTATTCCAAATAACGGCATGAAAAAAAAATGTAAAATAGAAACCGTTATTTGAAGTAACGGCATGTAAACAACTTATGCCGTTATTTCCAATAACGGTTTATGCTGACGTGTCCAAGACTGGGTCAGATCGCTAATTATTGGAGATAACGGCATCAGTTATATATAAATGAACTCTTGCCGTTGTTTGAAAACAGAGAGAATGAATAATAAGTTAATTTTTTTAAAAAAAATTTATAACTGATGTCGTTATTTGGAATAACGGCATCAGTTATAAAAAATTTCTAACTTCACGTGACTTGCATGATACAAGTTGTTATCTCCTAGGATGTATTTATCATGCATGCATGCCTGTCATGTGACTAATCTCATGAATAATTAAGGGGAATGTATTTATGATCTGACTACTTCACGTGACAGTTAATTAAGGGAAATGTATTTATCATGCATGCATGCATGTCATCTCCATTCCCCACTTCACGTGACTTGCATGTATTTATCATGCATGTTGCACTGATGCCGTTATTTGAAATAACGGCATCAGTAGAGAATGCCGTTATTTGAAATAACGGCATCTGTTATAAAGTTTTCACACTTGCAATTTTTTCTCTAAGTGGAGATTACAAGCTGTCGAAAAACAAAACAACTTATGCCGTTATTCCAAATAACGGCATGACACTTTTTTTAAATACAGATGCCGTTATTGGAAATAACGGCATGTAAATAACCTATGCCGTTATTTCCAATAACGGTTTATACTGACGTGTCCTAAACAAGGACAGATCGCTAATTGTTTTCGGAAGTGGGTCGGAGCGCCAAGTATTTTCAAAAAGTGGGTCAGTACTGACGTGTACTAGTACGGCAAAATTTTCAAAATTTTCCAATATTGATTGTAGCTGCAAGAAGCTTAGTGTATATTATGAAAACAGGAGTGGAAGTGGAAGGATGACGTACGAAACAAAATGTTCATATGAAGTTTACTTTTGTCTGATACGAGTCGCACAGAGACAATTCAATATAAAAATTCATTTTGTCAGATATGATCTGCATTGTAAATATTACCTACAACTGATATCCAGTACTTTTGAGAAGGCTTCCTGTGACCACAGACGTGAATGAAATGCTGGAAAATTTTGTACGAGCAAAATCCGTCTTTGAAATTCTGTTTGCGTGCATTCTGTATGATTTTGCTTACATCCAGCAACTTGGGAATAATTCCATGAAGCTACCTTAGAGAGGTACAAGTAAGCAAAGTTACCTACATAGCTGTAGTCCGCACCTCGAAGAAAGACACTGCCAAATCCAATTATACAAATATGACTGCTATATGTAAAATATACATGTAAACGTTGCAAATGCAGTTACAAAATTGGGTTTAAAATATGCCTGCAGTATGTAATATATACATGTAAAAGTTGCAAAGGCAGTTATAAATTTCATTTGCTTGTCTATGTAATGTAAGGAGCTGCAAATGCATGCTCGCAAGAAAAAAATCTAACATCTTAAGTAAAAATGGAAACTTAGTTACCAAATCATGCTTTACGATTTTGTTTTTTCTCCTAAGAATGATTTATATGGCTTCATGGAGGACGTAAGTAAATGTAAGGAGAAGCTACTCATTTTCAGGTAAATTTACTGATACCGCTTTATTTTGCATGCCTGAGAAAATTACCTCCAAAGTTACATGTACAGGTTAAGAATTCATGTATATACTTGGTATTCAGGTATTAATTTAGATATATCAGACAATCTTTCATTACCCATGTCTGCATTCATGTTTCAATCTGTATTTACCGAAATAATTGCTATGAAATCTAATGATCGAGGATTTTATTATTTGTATTCATCTGTATACAATATATTATGTTAAACCACTTTTGATCCAAGAATTTATCGAATTTTTTCTTTTTAAAACAAAAAAGGAAAGGAGAGCGTGTATAGAAGTTATTAAAGAATTTTTCAGAAGTAGTTTTGTTATTTTCTCAATTTTTAAAAATTATGTACAGGTTTAAAATGAATCCTATAAACTATACTTGTATTTCTATGCCTTCATTGGCATCTGAGAAAGGAAAATATATTGAATGAGAAGGGCAGCAATGCATGTATGCATAGCATACCAAGAAAGAACGTAGTATCAACTGAGTAGTTGGAAAATTGGTTCTGCTTTATTTGATCTGAGATCTACAATTGGTTCTGCTTTATTTGATCAAAAGTTTAAAGAGAAGATTTACAAGAACAAAGTTGTAGATCTCCCTCAAGTCTCCCCTCAGTAATAGCTCTCAGATCCGGATCATTCTTCCTCTCTCCAACCTTCCCTCCTTTAAAGTTGTAGATCTCCCTCTTCTCTACACACCCATATCTTTTTTCACCGCCTTCCTCGTCTCCCTTCTCTTTCGCCCCTAGCCCTCCTTCCCTGGCACTTCCTTTCCTGGCGCTTCGGTGGTCAGCGTCCCTTCATTTGGTCGGCTCCCCTGGCGTTTCTGCTGGTCCTTCCCTGAGCCGCTGCAGGCTCCTTCCTTAGCTGCCTCCTGCCGCCGCTCTTTGCCTTCATTGCCGGCATTTATCTGCTCAGGGGATGATTCTCTTTTGCCCTTAAGCACTTTTCTACTGAGATTTGAGGTTTTTTGGCCCCTACATCACTGTAAGTGCAAGTACTGTAGTTGTTTTTTGAGTTTCTTCTAACTTTTTTGAGATCTAGGTTTATTTCTCTTACTTATCTTCTGTGATTTCTATTTTTTATTATTATTCCTTCTTATCTTCTGTGATTTACGGTTCTTAGTCTTGTTGGTTAGTTTACTCCCTGTCTTTAACTTGGGCGTTGTTCTCCTTCTTTTGTACGGATTGATCTCCGTCTTTGCCTCTGTCGTTGAGGCTTTCCACTTCTCCTGATCTTCCTTTTTCCTTTTGTTTCTTCTTCCTAACACTCGCTATGATCCTCCCCTTTCTACATTCTAGACAAAAAAAGAAAAAAGAAAAAAAAAGAAGAAAAAAAGAAGAAAAACCTATTTTTCTTCTTTCCGATCTCAACAGTAACGGTTCTTTCTCTGCTCTTTTTTTCATCCTTGTTCTTTGTATTGGTACTGGGCCATTCACGGGCCCAACCTGGGTCGAAGTGGTTAAAGAAATGCGCATAAAAAAAGAATTAGGTCTCTTTCTCTGGGCCAAACCCAAGTTCGGCCCGGTCTGTCGAACTCTCTAGGGTTATCAAACTCTGTTATTCACCGCCCTCTTCATTCTCTTGCCTCTTCACCTCACCTGTCTTCCTCTCCCTCTTCCTCTACCTCTTTTCGCTGCTTCCGGTGTTTTCAAAAAGGGCACTTCAAGGCATTTTGTTTCTTTAATATGCAATGCCTATTCTGTCTCAAGGCAGGCCACTCTAGGAATCGCTGCTTCTCTCTTCAACATCTATTAGGTCTTTCTGTGAGGGTTCCGATCTCCGACTGAGTTATTGCCGCTTTGGACCTCCCCTCCTTACAAGCTAAGTTCTCTGAAATGCAAACTCACAAAGCCAAAAAACCCAAGCTTTCGGCTGAGTCGCCTCTCCTTCCAACCCCCCCTGTATCACAGAGTATCTTCGCTTCTGCCCCACCTACCCCCCGACCTGTTCTATCTCCGCTCAGTTTACTCCAGCCCAGGATTTTCCTACTCTCCCTTCTCCGGTGCCCTTACCACCAACTCCTCAGGTTACTTTTGTTTACGTTCCGTCTTCTAAACTGATTGCTAAAATTAATAAGATTGATTGTTATGGAGCTGTATCGTTCACCGGTGGTTCTATTCCTAATTACACGCGAGACTCTTTCCTCTGTAGTACCTGCAACGTTCCGGATTGGACGTGGGCAGTGAACGCGTGCTCCAATGGGGACGTTGTCATTAATTGCCCATCCTCCAAGGTTCCCCAGGACTTGGTTGCTATCAAAATGTTCTCTAGCTCCTTCCTTTGACTCCTGTATCAAAGTCTATTCCTTCCAAAGTTCATTCATCTGATGCAGTCCGCTCTGGTAATCAGTCAGAAGGTCAGTTGGTGGTCTCAGAATCTAAATGGCCAGCTTGGGAAGTCAATCCCAAGTATTCGTCTGACTGGGAACAATTCAAAAAAAGGGATTCATAGTTCTCCTTCTTCTGTGGCTGTTTCTAAACAGCCAACGATGAAAACGGTGCCTCCTCTGTCACCGAAATTGGATGCCTGGACCGATCAAGATGACCTCTCTGAAGAAGCGGCAGAGCTTGATAACCCTCAGCCCATTAACAATGTACTTTTGATCAATTTTTCTGAGTATCTAAGCTCCAACCTATTTAATTCTTCCTCTACCTCTCTCTTAGATCCGCCCTTGTCCCTCCCCTCCTCCCCAGTATATCAGGTTCAGCCAATCGCTGTCCCTCATTCCCCAGTTCAGAAAGTTCCTCAATTTAGCGCTATCGCCGCTGATAATGACTCGGTTCTGGAGTTGTCCTCAGGCGACTCCATATCAGAGTTCTATCTCTCGCCCTCTTTGCGAGCTTAAAAGTCTTTCCCCTTCTTCGAAGCATAAATCTACGTTCCCTATCATTCGTTCCAGCGCTCATATCCAGGCTAAAAATAATAAGCACCTATCCTCTCAATCGAAGGCTTCTCTAGCGGCGCAGATCCGTAACCTGGAAATCCCCTCCTCTCTCTTAGACACTTCGGACCATTCTTCCTTTGGTTCCATTTATCAAGTTCATTTCGACTCGTTATCGAACCCAGACATGCTTGATCTTGCGGTCAGTATGGGTTTTGTTGTTGTCTCTAGTCATTTCGTTGACTTTGATTCCTTTCGACGACGTGAAATTTCGAGAGCTTCTGAGTCTCATATTGGTCATGATTAGTATTTCATGGAACATTCGGGGCCTTGGGTGTGCGACTAAGCAACAAGCTCTCTTCCACCTCCTCTCTTCATCTCGTTGTGATTTCATTTCCATTCAGGAATCTAAACTTGATTCCACTTCCCCTGCTCTCCTTCATGCCATTGGCGGTACATTTATTTCTAATTGGATTCCCCTATACGCTATCGGTATGCGCGGGGGTATCTTGTTCGCATTCAAAGACTCCCGTTTTTCTCTCATTTCAGTTCAGCGACTAACCTTTTTTCTAATTGTCAGTCTCCAATGGCACGAATTCAATTATGTCCTCAATGTTGTCTCAGTTTACGGCCCATCCTTTGCAGAACGACGTAATCTCTTCTGGAATGAGTTTGACTCTTTTCTTAACAAAATTAGCGGTTACTGGATTTTTTGTGGAGACTTCAACGTGACAAGATTCTCACATGAAAGATCTGGTCAGGCCTATTACAACTCGGATTCGTCCCGGTTTATGATTGCATCCGTTCTCTCCTTTTAACCGATCTCCCTCTTAACGGTAGATCATTCACTTGGTCTAATATGTGTCTATCGCCTTTAATGGCTAAACTGGATCGATTCCTTGTACCCAATGATTGGATTTCTTGTTTCCAGAACACTTTCCTCTGTGCCATGCCCAACCCTTCTTCTGACCATGTTCCTATTGCCCTTCACTCAAACTACAACTTTTCTAAACCGTTCAAATTCCTTTTGAAAAATTCTGGCTTCAGGACCAAGTATTCGTGAATCTTATTACCGAATGCCTCTCTTCGGTAATGGGATCCCACGGTCTTGGTCGCATTCTGCTTAAACTTCATGCCATCAAACATGGTTGCAAAATTTGGCGCAAAGAGATATTTGCGTATGCTAACGAGCTTAAAGATATCTTCCTTTCCACTATTGACTCCATCGATAAGCTTGAAGAGCTTGGTCCGATTTCGGATTATCTCCGTTCAGAAAGAAGTTCCTGCAAACGGGACTTCGCGGCCATTCTTCAAAACGACCACATTAAGTGGGCGCAGCGGACCAAGATCCGCTGGCTTAAGGAGGGTGATGGCAACACCACCTTTTTCCATTATTTTACGTCGCATCATCAGCGATGTAACTGTATCTCCAATATTGATTACAACGGCACCGTGCTTACCGCCAATGCCGATTTTCATGCAATTTTCTTTCAGTTCTATAAAAACCATGTAGGGTCAACAGAGACCCGATCCATTCACCTTGACTGGTCCCAACTGTATGGTCAAGAGTTTCAGGATCTGTCTAGTCTCAAGGCCCCCTTTCTCTTTGGAAGAAATTAAATCTACAATTTTCTCCCTAAAAAGCGATTCCTCGCCAGGACCGGATGACTTTCCTTCTTTCTTTTTTCAAAAATTTTGGGATCATCTTAAAGATGATCTCTTCGAGATGTTCAATGATCTCCACCAAGGCTCTTTCTCCTTCGACCACATAAATTATGCACACATCATTCTTATCCCTAAAATTGTTGGTGCTAATTTGGTTTCCAAATTTCGACCAATTAGCCTTCTCGATACTACTTTCAAGATCATTATGAAAGTCTTAGCTTCCCGTCTTAGCCTTGTTATTTCCCCTCTTATAGACCCTGCTCAGACGGGTTTTATCAAAGATCGGTTTATTCTCGACAGTGTGGCTACTGCCCAGGAGATTATTTACGAATGCCACAGATCCAATTCGGAGGGTATTTTGTTAAAATTAGATTTTGAAAAGGCTTATGATAAAGTTGGTTGGGATTTTCTTCTCGATATTCTGATTCATCGAGGGTTCGGTCCTAAGTGGATCGCCTGGATTAAATCCAGCCTATTTGCTGGTACTTCGTCCATTATTATTAATGGTTCAGAAGGCAAGATATTTCAGTGTAGGTGCGGTCTTCGTCAGGGAGACCCCATCTCTTCTCTTCTCTTTACCATGGTCGTGGATGTCTTCAGCAAGCTCCTCAAAAACGCGTGGGACGCTAATGTTATTAAAGGGCTTGGTGGTACCCACAACTTTCGTAGGGTTCTCAACCTTCAATATGCTGATAATACCATTATCTTTGCTAAACCTAACGGTTGCACCTTACGTAACCTTAAACTTCTTCTCTACATCTTTGAAAGTGAATCAGGTTTATCTATTAATTTCAATAAATCGTCCATTCTTTGGTTCGGTGGTTCACACAACCACCAAGTAGAGATCGCTCAATTCTTTAAATGTGCGCCATCTTCTTTTCCAGTTAAGTATCTTGGCATCCCTCTGAGATGGGGCAAGCTACATAAATCGGACTGGCTCCCGATGATTGATAAAGCTGAGTCCAGACTTAATGTGTGGACCGGCAAGAATCTTTTTCGTGGAGGTAGACTTATCCTGGTTGTTAGATATTATATTAGATTAGATATTGGTTTAGTCCCATATTGGTTATGTATCAGTTTAGTCTTCCATTCTCTCCTATATATAGGAGCCAATTGTATTCAGTTTATTCAATCAATAATAAAGAATATTTTCCTATTCCTAATTCTAACATGGTATCAGAGCGTATAATCCTATAAGGCCTGTACTAATTTGATCCTCGTTATTGAGGTGGAGTGATTCTCGTTTTCATCGGAATCACTCTACCGCCCAACATCTCTCTTCCGCTCCCGATCAAATACCAAAACCCTCTTCTCCTTCAATTAACAAAATCCAAAACCCTAGTTGTCATCAACTATCTCCCCCAAAACCCTAAATCTCCAAAACCCCAGCCGTCATCTTCTATCTCTCAAACTCTAATTCCAAATCTCCAAAAACCCTAGCCGTCATCAACAACAAAATCTCCAAAACCCTAGCCATCATCAAACAACAATTTTCAAAACCCTAGCCACTTACTTTCTTTCCTCCCATTCTCTCTCTTGTTCGTTTCTGGAAGAAAAAGAAAAAAAACTTCCAAATCGTCAACTCACTCCAATTGATCGATCGTGTTTTTGAGAGGGGGTGTTATCAGCATCCAGTTCTCAGTCATCGATAATTCTCAAGTCTGGGGTGAGATCCTATCATCGACCATTCTCAAGTCAGGGATGAGATCTCAGCATCGACTATGTCTCAAGTCAAGGGTGAGATCCCATCAGTCTATTTCTCAAATCAGGGGTGAGATCCCAGTATCGACTATGTCTCAAGTCAGGGGTGAGATCCCATCAGTCTACTTCTCAGTTTCTATCACATGCGCCATCACGCGCTGTTTCTGCATTAAAGTTTGCCGTTTCTTCCACATTAACATCGTCAGTATTCCAAACTCTTGTTGCTTGAACCAACTTGAGTTTGAAAGGGTGTTAGATATTATATTAGATTAGATATTGGTTTAGTCTCATATTAGTTATGTATCAGTGTAGTCTTCCATTCTCTCCTATATGTAGGAGCCAATTGTATTCAGTTTATTCAATCAATAATAAAGAATATTTTCCTATTCCTAATGCTAACAGTTTTAATTCATGTACCCCCTGATTCATTTTGTATGCATTAATTGAATCAAAAAAGCACACCTCAGAAACAACTTACATGAAGAGAACTCTCAAGAAGTTCACGCATTTGGCACAGCTCCAATGAAGTTCTTATCAATATTTTATATTTAACAAATCAAAAGTTAGATATGATAAGATACATAACACTAAATAGTTTTCAATGAGTCAGGGTGAGATCAACTTTTTCAGCAATATTTGTAGAAAGATACCAGACAAGGATGACACATAAGAATTTCGATACATGGAAGAAATTAATAGGGCTACAAGGATTTATATTCGTATCTGAGAATAGCCCACTTATGCATTGGTTCATTTTTAGATACTGAACAAATAAACATCAACATTAATAAGTAAAACTAAACTGATAGTCCATTCAATTTCTATTTATGCAATTATCAAAGACGGAATTTGATACTTCACTTACAGCAATGATGTATCAATATACTAAAAAATACCATATTGGAAAAGCATTACAGATAAGTAGTTGCTGAAAATGAAGAGAAAAAATATATCAAGAGAACAAATTGGAAACATAAAAGGGAGAGTACCTAACTCGAGTATCCCTTGGGACAACTTCCTCCATCTTACTATGACAAAGCAAGAGCAGCTGAACTTGTTTCCTCTATAATAAAGCAACAAACTCACATAAGCAACAAACTCACATAACTTAGTAACTAACTTGCCATTAAAAATTTTAATAAAGGAAACAACTAATGGTTATTTATAAAAGAACCTAGATTCAACATTTGAAAAGAAAAATTATAAAAACATATTATTATTTTTAATAGCCTGCACAGGTCAAATTACAAGCAAAGATAGAGAAAATTTTACATTTTAATAGATAAATAAGCAGAAGGCAAAAATTCTTTTAATAGATAAATAAGCAGAAGGCAAAAATTCTTTTAATAGATAAATAAGCAGAAGGCAAACTTTCTTACTACCTTACTTAACTGTATCCGTTATTATTATATCTATGTATTCTTTATTCCTCACTGACTCCAGACAGATATCTCAAATCGGCTAGGTAGAGATTTTTCTTTTCCAAAAAGGATAAGTTTGTTCTCTAAGTTGTGTCTTCTACTTCCCGCCGAGTGTGGGGAACTGTCCTGGATCTGCAATTGCAGGAGCAGCCGGGGTGTTAACAGGTCCACCACCAAAGCCACCTCTGAACGGTCCACAATCACCGCTTCCCCTGCCACAGCCTCGGCCTCCTCCTGGGCTGTAGTATTTCTCTTCTTCAGCAGGCTTCAAGAACCCATTGATGCTCAGAGACTGTTAAAACACAAAATTACCTTTAGATTACTGGGTACATGATATACACATTTGTTTACAAAGCCGTTAACAATATTTAGTTTAGTTTTACATATGAAAAGATATATAGAAAAGTTGGTTTTATTAACTATTTAAATAAAAGAGATGCAGAAGAGAATAAGATTTAGTTTGTATACAAACTCCACGAATGACAATTATAATAGTAATAGCTGTTATACTAATAAAAATGAAGTAAAACTACTATGGTACCTTTTTAACTCGTTCTTCGTGATCAGCATTCTGTCTTCGCTTTGACCCTTTATCAGTATCCTATGAAGGAAGAGCATCGCTGTATAAGAATGCCTAAAATTGAATACAAGTATGAATCAAGATAGAATAAATTTGGATGAATAATGAAATTACTTCAGACAGCACCAGATTTAATGACAACTGAATAAGTTCACCTTTCTTTTAGTAGGGGACTGGCCTCTAATGCTACAGATTTAGCCAGGCGCATACTCTTTAAGGAGCCAGCAACCTCATCAAGGTAAGAAACAGCCTCTGCTTCACACAACTGCAACAACTGTAGAAAGAGAGACCATAGGTAAGCAACAACATTATTTTTTTAACAGGTTAAACAAAGTAAAATGCAGTTTGTTAACATACAATAGAGAGAACTTGGATTTTAGCCTAAAAATGGCAAATATGGAGCTTAGAGATGCCACAAGACTATCTTTTACTTTTAACTTAGGGATAGTGTGGCAGATGGTTTTCCGATTCTCTTTTATTCTTTGTATTGGGCAATCATCAAGAAAGATTTTCTAGATATCTTGCACGAGTTCTTTATGGGTGAAACGCAGATTGATAGACTTAACTACGCAAATATTATACTAATCCCAAAGAAAGTGGAGGTGGTTAGAGTGAATGACCTTAGACCAATTAGCCTGTTTAATGGCTCATTCAAAATCATTACTAAAGTGCTTGCCAATAGATTATCTCCGCACTTAATGGATATTATTGATGTAGCGCAAAGCAGATTTATCAAGGGCAGGGACATCATGGACAGTATCGCCTCAGCACACGAAATGGTGTTCCGGGGCAACAAGGATAACGTGGACGGCTTTCTGCTTAAGTTGGACTTTGAGAAAGCCTATGACACAGTAGAGTGGGACTGTGTGGACGAGGCTCTGAAACTAAAAGGGTTCGGGGATAAATGGAGGAGGTGGATGAAGAGCTTTGTGAGAAACGGAAAATCTTTCGTCTAGCTTAATGGGGAGCGAGGAAAGGTAATCAGGTGTCGTAGAGGGCTTAGACAGGGAGACTCTGTCACCATTGATCTTTACTATCATCGCAGATGGATTAGTAGAAATGACTAGGAGAGGAATTGAAGAGGGAATGATCAAAGGGGTTAGGGTGAAAGGATGCCCAGCACCGCTATCGATTCTGCAGTACGCAGATAATACTCTTATGTTTGGGTAGCACAGATTGAGGAAGTCATGGCAATAAGAGTGTTAATAAGTTGTTTTCAGATGAGGTCGGGACTACGAGTTAACCTACGCAAGAGCAGTGTTACGGCACTCAGCAATGAAGCGCCCTCTCATTCCATGATGATCACAGGTCAGCTAGACTGCGAAAAGGGGGAATGGCCTCTTAGATTTTTGGGTACGTCAATCAGACCTAGGAAACTTCTTAAGGAGGATTGGGTGCCGCTTGTAGAAAAAATAGAGAAGAAACTTGAAGGATGGAAAGGGAAATTCTTGTCGCTTGGAGGGCGAATCACTCTCATTAATTCGGTTTTGAGTAGCATCCCGCCGTACTTAATGTCTATTTATGAGATTCCTAAATGGGTGGTTGACAGAATTGACAAATGTAGGAGAAGGTTCCTATGGAAGGGCAACCACGAACAAAATAAGGGACTGAATTTGGTACGATGGGGGAGGGTGTGTAAAAAGAAAGAATTCGGCAGTTTTCGTATAGTCAACCTTCAGGACATGAATATGGCTCTGCTAGCTAAGTGGTGGTGGAAAATCCACAAAAAACCAAAGGCATGGTAGGGAAATTCTTTCTTAATGTATCGCAGACTG
The DNA here is from genome assembly GCA_017893485.1 of Hemerocallis citrina. NCBI lineage: Eukaryota > Viridiplantae > Streptophyta > Magnoliopsida > Asparagales > Asphodelaceae > Hemerocallis > Hemerocallis citrina. Next base: position 6,481,768 of record CM030362.1, read on the forward strand.
AAAAAAATTAGGTTTGGGGGAAGAAGCAAACATGGAAAATCGTCGTATATGTGGAAAGAGATTGCTAAGGTGGGAGAGGTCTTCCACGCTAACACCAAGTGCAGTCTAGGTAACGAGGAAAAAGTGAGATTCTGGAAGGACAAGTGGGCGGGCGAGAATACTCTACAAGCAATGTTCCCTTATTTGGCTAGGGACTCAACTGAGTCAAATGCAGTGGTGCTGAAATTTGGGAAAATAATACAGTCAATCTCAAGTTTGGGAAAATTTTATCTCTGGAAAGCCAGATGGAACTTCAACAACTCAAAGATTTACTACAAAATGAAGTTAGAATTAATGCGGGAGTGGAAGACGAACGGATTTGGAAATTAGAGAATAACGGAACTTTCTCGGTTAGCTCTATGTATAAATTCTTCAATGACGGGGGCACTAGAAACTCAGAGGCGAAAATCATTTGAAAATCTGAGTTCCCCAACAAGATTAGGGCTTTCCTTTGGTTGGTACTGCAAAATGAGATCCTCTCCAAAGTTAACCTTCATAAACATAATATCGCGATCGATGCTCAATGCCCTAGATGTTGCGATGGAGATGAGGACGCTGAACATATATTCGTTAACTGTCCTAAAGCGAAGCTTTTATAGGAAATTGTGGGTCTGGGTTTTGGAACCACATCGATTCCAAACTACATTGAGGATCTCTGGGGGAAATGGAGATCTAGGTTCATTAGGTAAGATCATTGGAGGACTTGGGACATTACGGTAGCTGCTACTATATGGACCCTGTGGATAGATAGCAATGATACTTGTTTTCGTAACATTAATTGCAAAGCTCAAATGTTAGTCAATAAAGCGATGTTTCTTATTATTGCTTGGACAAGTCAAACAGGAAATCGTAAGAAAATACGACGGGAGGGAGCAGAGTAGCTCGGAGGGAGGGAGTGGTCTCCCCTACTCGTTGCCTGGGTGGGGTAGACTAGCAGGGAGGACTACATTCATCGGTTCAGCGGGCTTCACTAATGTTGACTTATGCAGGGTTGTCAACATACGTGTGACAGATGAGGAGTTGGCACCTTTGGTTTGTTTTTGGTTTATTTTGGGGGCACTATGATGATTTGGTTTTGTAACGGACAATATGTGATGTTTAGAGTCGAGTTCTAGAGGGAACTCTCTTGTAATATTTTAGTTTCTTTAATTGCGCATTAATGAAACAGGTAACCATAACGGTCACTTTTATCTCAAAAAAAAAACATAACAACTCAACCAAACTTGATCTTTTTTTCTTCTAAGTACTTCTTCCTTCCACTTCCACCTTTTATTTTCTTAAATCTTAATATAGGCTAGGCTTCTTGCAGCTACTTGGACTGCCAGACAGCCTGAAGGGCATTACATCCAACTTTCTAACTTCTGGATGTGTACTGAAATCGTATACAAGTGGTGACATCCAGCTTGTAAATAGAACAGATTTGCAAAAACTTTCACAATTTACTGCACACTTCCTAAGCAATGTAGATGAAGAACAAGCCTGTAATTCTGCAGCTTTTGTACCTCGAGAGGAAAGAACTCCTTTGCAAGTCAGTCATATCATTTCATGTATCCAATATTCATCCTAGTCTTTTTACTTTTGGAAAAAATTGTAATATCTAAATTTCTTCAGATGTATACTTAATTAATCTTTGTTTGTTTCTCAGCGGGCAGAGTGGATAAAGTAACTTAAGATCAAATATCTTTTTGTTACAAATTTATGATTTTCAGAAATTCTAACAACCAGTTTATATAATATCTTTTTGTGTAAGATCATAACATCTACTTTTTTGGCCAAAAAAAAATATACTATAAAATTACATGTGTTACAGTGAAAAAATTGATCGTGTTTTCTAAATTTCATTCAAAAATGGCCCTTCCACACAACATTGTAAAAAAATATTTGTTAGTTTTGAATATTGTATGCAAGTTAACCACATTGATTTCAATATAAGACTGAAAAGTTGTGATTTTACTGTCAGGTATTAATGAAGAATTTTTCTGAGTTCAAGAATTCTATTATATTATGATGTTTGAAACGTTCATTAATAAATATAGAACTAAAGTTTTATAGATCACAACTTGAAAATTTCATCTGATACCAATAAATTGAAAATTGCACAAAATATTAGTTTTTGCCTCAGCAATGCAGCAACACTAAACTCTTTAGCATCTAAATTAAATTAACTACACTTATTGTGTTAAAGCAAAGATCATAATAAACTACTTGTACCTCAGCAAAGCTGCAGCAAATCTCACAACTAGCTTCAAGCCTGCAGTAGCTTGGGTGGAGTTCTATCAGGTTAGTCAGCCACTTATAGTATCATCAGTTGTCGAAAACTAATGGCAAGGATAAAATGAAGCTTGAAACATACTTCATTCATATGTTTAAGTATTTATTGTGTCTTATAACAGTAACTATTGTTTACAATACTCCTCCAAAAACCAAACCCTAACCCTACCCTCTCCTGCTTCGTCCTCCTCCACCCACTTCACCACCCCGTAACCAACCACAGCATACTCCTCCTCTATCCCCCCCCTCCCCCCCCCCCCCCCCCCCCCATCTCCTCAGCGTCCTCCTCGCCCAAACCTCTTCATCTTTTCCTTTAACACCCTAAACACCATCAACTTTACTTCTTCACAGCAAGGTTTTATTTATTATTCTCATGGATAAGAAGAGGGGGGAGTCTAGGCTGGATCATGGGAGAGAGCGAGCTTAGGTTCCTCGTGAACACAGCAGCGATGAGGAGCGTCGCAACCCATAAGGCTGGCAGGCACGCCATGAGGAGCATCTGGAAGGGCGATGCAAAAGTCGAAGGGTAAGGTCTCCAAGGAGAGCTCCCGATAGACCTCTGAAGGGTAGTGACGGGGGTGGCCATCGACGCTTGAGGTCTACGTCGCCAGCGTACTATCGTCACCACCACGATCAGAAACATGTTTACAGATCACCGAGAAAAGCTCCTAGGACCAAAGTGCATGCAGGCTGTTCTGACCTAGCTGCCAATGGTTCGGATTTGCTCCCCCTCAAGACGACTAGCCCCTCTGTCACGACGAGGACGGCTGCACATCAACACTCTCCTGCTGGGGTTCAACAATCCATCCCGCCGTCACCTTCTCCTATCGACGTGGAAGCCATTAAGGCTCCTACGTCCCCGACAAACTTCTCGGAGCAGGAGCTGTTGTCTGCCTTGCGAGAAGTTCGAAGGAGGGCACGGGATGCACGCCCTCACGAGGATGGCGACGACGGTGGTTGGGAGACCTACCGCTCCAAATCCACTAAAAAACTGGAAGCTTCGTTGGCTAAGGCGGCGGATTCGACATGCCTATTCTGTGGCGACCCACACCGTAAGGAGGACTGCCCTTACGGAGTCTTCGTCTGCTTTGAATGCAAGGTGCAAGGGCATAAGGTCCATGCATGTCCGGTTAAAGGGGCTAAGAAGCGAACAAGGATGGGGACAGAGGCTCGGGCATTGGCTAAACAATTTGAAGTTAGTCGCGCGGTGGTTTCGATGACTGGGGTTATGAGGGAGAACAAACAACTCCTGAAACTTAAGTTGGGAGTTATCAGGGCTGTTAGAGGGTGGCCGTCGACGGAGGAGGTTATTTCTAGTCTCAGATAGCTCTCCGACAGCTTCAACCGCCGAGCATGGGAGCTTTTCAAAGTGAAGGAATTTTGGATCGCGGAATTTCCGTCTTTTGAAGGTATCACAGCCTTGGCTCGACGCGACGAACTGAAGATCTGCGGAGGGAGCTTTGGGATCTCCATTAAACAATGGACGGGCGACGAGGGTGCTCTCGACCATGGCAACGTCAGGGGAACCTGGGTGGGGGTGTTGGGCCTACCACTACACTGTTGGGAGATCGGTGCATTCCAGGATATATTTAGGCGATTTGGGAGCGTACTAGAGATGGACTCAGCGACGGTGAAGAAGAGGGGAGCCTCTGCTATGATTAGGCTTGTTTTACATGGCGATGAGAGGCTCCCAAGGAAGATTAGGGTTTTGGTTCAGAACAAAACCTTCTTCGTCAAAGTCAGGGTGGAGGAAGACGGCAATGAAGAGTCTACAGAAGACGTGCCATTGAGGAGGGTCCAAAAAAACCTATTCGGGGAGGAAACCTGGGTTCAGAACAAGGGGAAATGGGTGGCCATTGCTGCGTGGAAGCAAAGGAACGAGGTAGAAGACGACGGTTCACGTGAACCGGTGTGGGTGAGCGATCCAGCTCAAGGGGGACCATCCAAACCACCCATCTCCATCAGCATCGAAGGGGGAGAAGATCCAACGGGTGGAGAATTTTCATTTGGTAAGTCATCCTCTTGTCTGCATGCCTCACGCAACGCGACGACACCTGGCGAAGCCATTTCGAAAGGGGTCAGCTCATCAATCCCATCTGCTACTTTTCTGGATGAGTTACGTAGTACCGTGGCGATTGTGGGGCCCAAGGCACTAAATAGCTTGGGAGGGGAGTTGTTTAAAGAGAAAATTACGGGTGTGGAGCCCAAGGATAGCTCAAGTAAGGAAAGGGAGGTGGCTTGTCATGCGGGGTCCTTTGGATGGGAAGGATGCGGCGCTGTCAACAGAGAAGAGACTCGTGCCAGATTGGGACATTTGAATAGCGTGGAGGGCGGGATGGGCTTGGGCCTTTCTTCGTTGGGCCCGGTTCGTGGGCAAGATTTGGGGGGGGAGATTTTCACAGACAATCAATCCCCAAGTATGCCGATCAATGAGGTCAAGAATAGGGCTACACTGAATCAAGATGAAGATTCAGATAAGGAGGACGGACCACAGATAGAAGCGCTTCTAAATCATGAAGTTGAAAAAAGAGTGGAACGCGAAGTCAAAAAGAGGATGAAGGCAATGTTGGGAAATTGGGCAACAAAAAAAAAACAGACATCGGAAGTACAATCAGATTCAGAAATGGAGTCGTACATGTCTGACGCGCCAAACTCAGGGGATGACAGGGTGGTCCAAAGTGCAGCAAATCAGTCAGTAGTGACTGAAGAATCGGGTAAAATGATCAAAAGTGTCAAGGCAAAGGAAGGATCCAGACGGAGTGTAAGACAGCGCAGCAAAGGGGACAGGCCGATGACCGTTAAAGAAATTTACCAGAGGGTGGAAAAGCGTAAAGCATATGAAAACATTGCAGGTACAAAATCTAGTATATCTATTTTTGGTTCTATCCCTGATTACTTGCTTATTCAACTGGCCAATGTTTATGGTCTAAATTTGCATCATAACGCACACACAAACATAGTTGATACTATTCAGGATAGGGAGTTGATTAACGTTGATACTGTTAAAAGAGCTTTAGAGGGGGGACATGCGACGATAGCGTGGCCCAAGACCCTGTAGAGTCCACTTCAACTTTACAGGATCAGGGGGGGAATGTTTATGTCTAACACACTATTCTGGAATGTTAGGGGACTTGGCAAGTCTGCCAGGCGTAGAATGGTAGGGGAGGTTATTAGGGATAATAATATTGATATTGTTTGCTTGGAAGAGACTAAACTAGCTCAACCAACTGACATGGTTCTCAGGGATCTAAAGTTAGACCATATCCAGGAATGGAGGGTAAGGGACGCCATAGGTGCATCAGGGGGGATCATGGTAGGGGTCAATACCAATAAATTCGATTTACTGGATGATTGGGTAGGGACTTTCACGGTGTCGGTTGTGGTTAAAAGAAGGCAGGACGGATGGCAGCAAACCATCACGGCGGTGTATGGCCCTAATGAGCGAACCCTCAGGCAGCAGTTTTGGGATGAATTAACTCATATCAGAGGTATGTGGAATCTCCCTTGGGTTGTGGGAAGAGACTTCAACATCGTCAGACACACATATGAGAGGAGTGCTGGTTTAGGCAATGGCCACGATATGAGAAAATTCAATCAAGTCATCTCGAGCTTGACGTTGATGGACATCCCTGCCAATGACAGGAGATTTACGTGGTCCAATCGACGTAGGGATCCGATACTCGCAAAGCTGGAAAGGATTCTCGTGTCCAATGACTGGGATACGAGATTCCCCTTGGGAATGGCTAGATCTTGTATTCGTAATACTTAGGATCATGTTCCTATCATGATCTGCACGGGACAAGAGAGAAGAAGACAGAAAATCTTCCGATTCGAGAAAATGTGGCTGTCCGACAAGGAATGTCATGCACTGGTGAAGACCTGCTGGGAAGAGGGTCATGGACAGGCAGAACCAGCCGCAAGATTGAACAAAAACTGTCCAAACTCAGAAGACGGCTTAGAAAGTGGAATAAGGTGAAATTCGGGAATATTCTGAACAGAAAAAAGGATATCCTCAACGAGATTGAGGATCTTGAAAGACGGGAGGAAGTGGACCAATTGGATGAAAACCAGTTCCAAAGGCTAACGAATTGCAGACAAGAAATTCAAGAGACCTACTTAAATGAGGAAATTATGTGGCGGCAACGGTCCAGGGTTAAGTGGCTGAAAGAAGGGGATGCAAACACAAATTTTCTTCCACAAGACGGCCAGTATGCGACGGAGAAAAAACTATATCCACTCACTGGATATCGACGGGATCTCGATCTCAGATGAGCAACAGATAGCAAAACATGTTGACGCTAGGTTCAAAGATTTATTCGGGCAAAACAGAGAGGGACAGACCGAGTCCAATGAAAATCTGTGGGGGGGAAATTCAAGGAGAAACACAACTAAGAATTGATGCTCTGCAACAACCGTTCACCATGGAAGAGGTCAAGACCGCGGTATGGGGGTTGGGTCAGGATAAGTCACCTGGGCCAGACGGCTTCCCAATGTTCTTTTACAGACAATTTTGGGAATTAGTTAAAATGGACATCATGGATATCATGAACGCGTTCTATGACGGAAGTTTGAACCTGGAAAGAATGAATTATGCTCATGTATGCCTAATACCCAAAAAGCAGGTCGCAAGAGAGGTGACTGATTTTAGGCCGATCAGTTTGATTAACTGCTCGGTTAAAATCATCATGAAGGTTCTCGCTAATAGATTGGGAGGGATCATTGGGGATATTATTGAAGACTATCAGACTGGTTTTATTGCAGGGAAGGATATACTAGAAGGGGTGGCGCTCGTACAGGAGGTTATACAAGATACGAAAATATGGAAGAAGGCAGGTTTCATGTTAAAGTTAGACTTTGAGAAAGCATATGACAAGGTAGAATGGAAATGCTTACTAGAGATTCTTGAAAGAAGAGGACTCAGAATCAGGTGGATCGGATGGATTAAGAACTGGCTAACTACGTCCAAAGTCAATATCCTGGTTAATGGGGAGCCGGGGAAGGAAATTAGGTGCATGCGGGAACATAGGCAGGGAGACCCACTTTCACCGCTGATGTTCACTCTGGTGGGGGACGGCCTCCATCGTATGGTTCACGCTTACAGACAAACAGATTTAATTAATGGACTGGGTATGAGAAGGGGAATCTTTGCTGTTATGAACGTTCAATATGCGGATGATACTTTAATCTTCGGTGAGTGCGACATCGTGCAGGCTACTTTCTTGAAGTGGGGCCTATACTTATTTGAAGAGTGGTCGGGACTTAAAGTCAATTTCCACAAAAGCTCCATCAATTTTTTTGGGGATCCAGAAGAAGAGGACAACACTATAGCCAATATTCTTAACTGCCCGGTACAGGAACTACCTATTAAGTACCTCGGATTACCGATCGGCACTGGAAATATTAAGAGGGTAGACTGGCTTGACCTTATCAACAGAATTGCTAGCAGATTAGATGGATGGAAAGGTAAAATATTGTCTCTTGGAGGACGCTTAATATTGCTCAATTCGGTGGTCAGCGCGATTCCTCTTTACTATGTCTTTTTACGAGATACCGGTTTGGGTAACCAGAAAAATTGACAAACTCAGAAGATGGTTTCTATGGCATGGGTCAGTAGAAGGGAAAGGATATGCATTAATCAAATGGGGTATTGTGTGTAGACGAAAAGAGCTCGGTGGATTGGGGGTGGTCAACATTCGTCAAATGAATCAAGCTTTACTATGCAAATGGTGGTGGAAACTCAAAATTAAGACCAAGGCAAAATGGGCTAGACTCATTAAGACGTCTTACTGGAGAAATGGCTGCATGCACCAGAAACAGAAAAATCAGGAATCAGCATCGGGGTTTTGGCATGGGGTGACTCACACTAGAGACATCTTCATCTCAGGGGTTGCATTTACCATTGGCAATGGAGCTAACACATGTTTCTGAAAGGACAAATGGTGGGGAACGATTTCTCTAAAGAGAAGATTCCCAGTAGCATACAAATTCGCTACAGATAAGTTTGACCGGGTGGATAGGAACTGGAGGAATGAGGAGTGGAGGCCGATACTTACACCCGGACTAAACAGAGAGGCCAGAAGACAAAAATAGGAGCTTATTAATTTCCTGCAAGATTGGAAACCGATGGGGAGCGATCTGGAAGAGAAACCTAAATGGGAAGCAGAAAAAGACGTCTTCTCGGTGAGATCGATGTACAAAAGGATAAGCGATGGGGGAGTTCGAGTTAACGACCCGGTTTGGAAGGCGAAAGTACCACTTAAAGTGCGGAGTTTCAATTGGTTGGCTTGCCAGAATGCAATTCTAACACGGGACTACTTGGCCAGAAGAAGATGGCAAGGTCCGACAAATTGTGTTATGTGCAACCAGGATAATGAAACGGTGGACCATCTTCTAGTGACATGCAGCTTCGCACGGCCAGTTAGGGGGGACCTACTTCACAGAATGGGTAGCCAAGGGGCAGGACCACAAATGATAACTGACGCTTGGAGGGGCTGGAAACTGGGCCACATTCGAAGCATGAATTTTGATATTTGGGGTATTGGGGTTGCAGCTATATGCTGGGGTATTTGGTTAGAAAGGAACAATAGAATTTTTAGAATTACTCACAGACACATCATGCATCAACAATTGCTCTTCAAGGTTATTACTAACATCATATTCTGGTTTAACACGGCAGGTGAACAGCTAACGAAGAAGATCAAGGATATGTACACAGACGTGGCCACCGGTCAGGAACAACCGCAGGAAAGGGAGGGTACATCGCAAGTAAGGTAACTACCAGGAAGGATGGAGAGTGGAACATGCACATGGGTTTTCGTGTTGGGATTTTGTGGTGCATGTAGCCGGAATTCGGAGTGTGATGTATTTTGGGTTTATTTTGGGAGTATGATGTTTGTATGCTCTTTAGGTGGCTGTTCTTTTGGATGTATTTATTTTGGGAGTCTGTCACTACCATGTTTGGTAGGGATACATGTATTTTGGTCGAAGAATGAGCTTCATGGCCCGCTTGTGGGTGATGAACTACATTGTCCGCGTATGATTATTGTTTTATTAAAAACTTTTTAATGAAACACGGGGGAGGCCTAGGCCTAACCTTTTATGATAAAAAAAAACTATTGTTTACAATAAAACAGGGCATGTAGGGCATTGGTAAAAGTAGCTTCAAACTGCAGGTCAGAATTCCTTTGTTGCTCTAAAGAAAGGTTTCCTCCAAGTTATAAAATGCTCACATCATTTTCACAGGCTTGTAACAGTATGTGACTGACACGGCGTTGGGGGGGGGGGGGATGTGGACGACACCGTCAACAACTATAACTATTATATCTCTAATCCTGATGATATGGGAAGCTTTCACGCCATACTCGGTGTAAGATTTCAACAAAAACTTGCCTTTTTAATATCATTTTTGAGACATTCAGTAAGACGATTAAAAAAAGCTGGTTTTACATGTGAACAAACAGCGGATGTAGTGATAGATGAAACCTACGTTTTGAATGCCACAGAATACATGCTTTCAGCATTCCTCGAAAACATGGAGGCAGACGACAAGTCTTGTTTTTTTTTTTTGAGATAAAATGTGAGCTCATCACCGTTTCATTAATGAAGAGTTAATGAAACAAAATACATCGAAATACATCACCTAATACAATAGACATCGAGGTGCATCACCTAATACAAAATACATCGAAATGCTCTGACATGATCCCTGATACTAAATACATAGACCAATAAAAGATAAGCTGACAAAAGATTCAAAATAGTCGCAGTACCCTCGCTCCTAAGCTACGCCTCTAATCCTCCTCCTCCCAACGAAGCCTCCTCTTCACTCGCAGGTGACCTGTGCCCAGGCATGAATGAAGAAAAAAAAGTTATGCATCAAAACTGGAAATTTGCTATTAATATAACGGAAGCAAGAGTCATTTCAATCTAGCCACAGACCCCACATAGTAGCAGCTACAGAAATATCCCATGCGAGTCTATCCTTTTTTTCAAACTAGACTTCCCACCACATCAAACCATAAGTGAAGTATAGAGCTCGGGACATCGAAAATACCAAATTCTAGACATACCACCTCCCAAGCCAATCTAGCCTTAGGGCACAAAAATAGAATGTGGTTAGTGTCCTCGGCGTCTGTCATGCATCGTGAACACTTTAGATCCACCGGTATGTTGTGCTTATTAGATTATTTTTGAATAATATCGCATCATTCGTCGCCAGCCACAGGAAAACTTTCACTTTCAAACGTGCCTTAGTATTCCAAATTGTGCTTGCGTCCCTGCTTCGTAGTCCTCCATCTTTTAGTTGCTTATACATCGATCTAACCATGAACGTGTTATTTGGTTCCAGGATCCACAATCACCTGTCCTCAGTTCCGCCCATTCGCTGAGCTTCCTCAGTAAGGAACCTTTTCAACTGTTCAATTTGCTCTGTGCAAGCAAGGGATGGAGGATTCTTAACTTTATTCTTGATTCTCCCATTAATCCAAACGTTGGCCACTAATGTATCCAGGTTATCAACTTCTTTGGCTAATTCAGGGAATAGTGCTTGCAGAGAATTGTTCCCGCACCATTTATCCTTCCAAAATCTAGTATCTTTACCGTAACCCACCTCGGCTCTCGTATTAGCATGGAAGGAGTCTCCAACATTTGCAACCCCATTCCATAGGGAGGCCTTTCCCTGTTTGCTTCTGCCCCCAAATATGAATCTCTCCGATACAATTTAAATGAGTTATACCACCATAGCTTGTGCTTTCTATGTATCTTCCACCACCACTTGCTCATCAATGCCCTATTCATATCCCTGAGATCTAGAATTCCAAGGCCCCCAAATTCTCTTTTCTTGCAAACCCTACCCCAATTGACCAGATGTAAGCCTTTTCCATCCTCATTGGCCCCTTTCCACAAGAATCTTTTCCAGCATCTATCGATTCTGCGGATCACCCATTTCGGGACTTCAAATATTTACATGAGATATATCGGAAGACTGCTCAGAACGGAGTTGATTAATGTGATCGGTCCACCTAATGACAAGGTACGTCCTTTCCAACTAGTCAATCTCATTTCAACTTTTTCCACAAGCGTCTTCCAGTCCTCCCAGCACAAGTTTCCTGGTCTAATGGGTGTGCCTAAATATACGAGGGGGAACTACGAAGTCTTGCAACCTAAATAATTCTTGATATTCATGATTGGGAATGACAGCCGGTCTCCCAAAGCAATGACACAACTTTTGTGAAGATTAACTTGCAATCCAGCCAAGATTCGAAGCATCTAATGACAACCCCCAATGCAACAACTTCGTTCTCCTTAGCTGCTCCAAACAATAACGTGACGTTCGCATATTGTAAGATCGTGACCGATTCAGATATTCCTTTAATGTCCAAGCCCCTGATGATGTTGGTATCTTTTCCTCTCCTTATCATTTCAGCAAGTCTGTCCGCTACCAATGTAAATAGTAAAGGGGAAAGGGGTCACCTTGTCTGAGTCCTCTTCGACATCTGATTTCACGTCCCACCTTGCCATTGAATTGGATGAAAGATTTTTCCCCTCTGACACACATTTGCATCCACAATCTCCACCTATGTCCAAACCTTTGAGCATTAACACTTCGTCTACACAGTCCCACTCTACCGAATTGTAAGCTTTCTCAAAATTGTTTTGGGTTCCTCACATATCAAAGTCTTTGAAGATATGATAAGAGGGCTCAGAAGAAGTCCATTTCCATAGGTATGGAAAATACTTCATATGATTTTATGATCAGAAATAAATGTTATTTCTGGGCTTCTTCCCAAGCAGTCAACCACTTCGTGAATCGTGACTGCACTTCGTACTTGTAACTTGTAAAACTTTAAGATCTACATCTTTTCTTGTTTTCTTTCTTTTCCAACCTAACATCTATATTGTTTGACTTGAAAATGGGTGATAAGAGTGGTTTGATGGAGCTATCTCACAATCTCAGCTAGTGTTAGCAGACCTAGTGGGAAGCATTCTTTCCCACCAGCAACTACACAACAAATTTCTTCAGAAACCTAGCAAAGGTTACCTATGTCTAAACTCCCTTCTTTTCGACCCTTCATTAATCCAAATTTTGTAAACACTTCCATCCTTCTGTAATCAGGAAGAAGAGGTAACAACAATAGGCCCCGACATGTGCAACAGAAACATCTCGACTCCCATGGAGCTCATCATTACCCCTTGCCGATGAGAACACTAAATCATAAAATTAGTGTGGATCTCGTTAATAGACTAGCTTAGAAGTGTCAACTGGACTACTGGGTTTGGCTCAAATTTAAACTTGGCGTCATGAAGAAGGCAGGTTAAGAGGTGATTAACTGGTTCAGAAACCATGATAATTATTTTGACTTTCAGTTGATTTGATTTGTCCAGTTAATTGGTACACTATTATGATGATAATGAAGATACAAGCTTTTCCTATGTTCCTTTTCCTCCCCTTGCTCTGTATCTCTCTCAAAGTGTGTATTCTAACATGCAATAATACGAAGGTATACGTTGATTCGACGATTTATTGGTGAATAGAAATGGCCCGTGGTAATCATGAGAAAAGGTTTGGCAAATCACTTAATTGCAATTTACAATCTTCTAAATTTTTACTTATCTTCAACTGGTCAAACATTTATAAAAGCATTTTTACACATGAACAACTGATCTAATAAAAGAAAAGAGAAGGAAAAGAAAATTCAATAAATTACACTAAATTTAATTCATAAAAATTGCATAAGAATAGAGGGTAGAAATAAAATTTACCCTGGAAGTTTCCAATGTCGAGAAGGTCGTTTATGTCTCTTTGCTCATCTTTGAAGATTCATTTTTTGCCACTGCTACTAGATTGAAGTTTCAGCTTTGATGGTAGGCAGGTCCAACATATCAGAATGCTTCTACTTTTGGTCCTCAAGTCCCTCTTCGTTCTGTTCAGATCTATCTGCTACCAAAAGGTCCCATATAGCATGCTATATCAAATATAATAATAATAAAAAAAAGAGTACACAAATAAATAGTTACAGATAGACTAATTCAGACTTGCAAATACTAATCTATGAGTATCATATGAAATCTAAAATCAATAACTTGTCCAGGAGCCCCTCATATAGGAGCACACATATATAAACCTAAACTAGAGCTGTATGTATAGGTAACTTTAATTTATGTCTCTCAATTTCTAATTGAAAGGCACTCCCTATGTAATAAGATTTGATAGACAAGCATACACTACCCTCTTTTTTACATATTTCTTTTTCAATTAGGTGCGGGTGTGCAAAGAGGGAAATCAGGATGCACACATCACTTTTAATTCATTGGAATGGTATTTTGTTCAAATAGCACAAACAATAAGTAATGGACTAAAGAGAGTGGGCGATATAGCTAAATGTTTGGACAATTGCAGTAGAAGAGAAATACTAAAGTAGGCTACTTTATGTTGGTATGGATAACTTTTGCATTATTGATATTCTTTAAAAGGATTGTGTTTGCGGGCCTGAAACTTTGTGAAGCTAGCAAGTTTGACCCAAAAAAAAAGATCAAAAATGAAGTAACTGTTAAAAACTAACCATCCCCGCATACACACACACACCCCTCACCACCAAATAGAAACAAAATTTTAGAGGGGATCAAGTTTGCGTACGTTTGTTGTTTCAAACTTCAATGTGTACTTGCCATCAACGGCTTCTCAACCCGACACATAATTAAACAGCAAAATATCATCAGAACTAGTCTTGAATAGGTAGTGAGATAAACATTCAATATGGAAAATCCTCCAAGTAAATATCTACGAGACAAGCAAAAGAAACCTATTAAATCCTAAAGGTTGCTATGTGAATAAAAAAATGATATATGATTATTAAACGCCTGATATTTGATTAATAATTGTCTTTGTCAAGGGAATGAAACGGGTTGTATGTTAATCTATGAGTTGTCTTCCATTATAACAACAACAAAGGCTTTTTCCCAACAAGTTGAGGTCGGCTACATGAATCCTGATTTTCCATTCTGCTTGGTTTAGAACAATATCTTCTATAAGGCCACAAGCTATCATATCTTTTCTCACTGTTTTCATCCAAGTAAGTTTTTTATCTTCCCCTACCCCTAACTCTACCCTCAATACTTAATAAATCACTCTTTCTAACGGTGGGCACTACTAGGTCTACGTGTGACATGTCCAAACCACCTAAGACGATTCTCTCTTAATTTATCTTGGATAGGAGCTACCTTTACCATATTTCGTATATGCTCGTTTTCAATTCTATCCTTCCTAGTTTTACCACACATTTATCTTAGCATCATCATCTCCACTACACTCTTTTTTGGAACATGTTTCTTTGTTGCCCAACACTCTGCTCCATACATCATTCATGTTGTTTCTCCATTGTCTTCCATTATACAATTGAATTTTAGACATGCTGAAAATTCAGAAGAAAATCATGAAAATAGGAGAAAACATATTAAACATTTGTCACCTTGGGTTAAATAATAATAATGATGGAGGGATGTTAAAAGCTGCAGATCTATTTAGTTATATTCCTGGGAAAAAAAGATAGAATAGTTAGACCCCCTTACAGGAGTATATAAAAGTTGAAAGGAAGGAATTAGCATATCTCATTATGTGTTGAATAAGAGAATCGTCAGGAAAAGTAGTCAACCTCTTCTATATTTCATATTCTTTTACTTCCATTCAAATATACAATAAGCTTAGCAGTGTGAAAGAAATAGAGAAATTAATAAGGTAAGTTCTAAGAGAGGAAGAGTGATTGTTTGTTTTGGCCGCAAATCACATTATACAACAAAACGTACAAGAGACATCCTAAAAGTTATAAATGGCCAGATAATTGATGTTATTGGAAACCATCTAATTCTCCAAGTAGGCATTAAGTGAAAAGAGTAAACAAACCTCACTCATACCTCTCAAGGCATACAAGAAAGAATAATGAACTAGTGAAATTAAATATTACACACATCTCCATAAGATTTACTGCCCGTAAAGGAGAATAAATAATTCCTTGAAACTCCAAATTATCTTCATGATAAGTATGTGGATCTCCAAGAGTCCCGCAGCGGAAATCAATTCAAACTTATATCTCACCTGATGGTGGTTAAAGTAATCTTTTAACATTCCAAAGTATAATAAAAACTTAATCATACATCACTTCACTAATTTTTCTCAAGTTAACATAACATAAAGATAGTGCTTATAAATACCCCAATTTACCACCAATTTTTTAACTGGACCAATGATATTTGCTGCATTACATAATTGGTTATTTGAAATTCTAAGAAACACTGATTAAATATAACTTATATATAACTAATAAATTTTTTACTATGTAGATTATACATGTTTGTGTAATGAATTTTTTTACTATGTAGATTATATAAGTTTGTGATTGTGAAGTACTAGAATACTATATCTTTCGTAGGCCGGAGGGACGGGGATGGAAAGAACTGTGTAGTGCAGTAAACTTTTTAGTGTAAGAAACTTCTTATATAGCTTTATTGGTTAATTTGGTTTTGGCTTGCCAAAAGATAAAATTCACATGTTTATTTTTGTAGCAGAGATGAATGCACCTTTTTGAGTTATTTCTATGTTTTAAGCATATGTGCTACCCAATAAAGTTTTTATTAAAAATTTTTTATCTCATCTACACTCTTAAATAATATGACGACTTAATTACTTTTTTTTATCTTTGATTTTCATCTTTCAACTGGTGGATAGTTTTTTTGGCAATAAAGTTTGTGCCAGTACCCAATCAAGCATACACTCTCTGATGAGGACATCGGTTCAAGACGATTCGGGCGCTTCTACCAGCGCAGGCGTCGTCTTCAGCAGCTGCCTTATTTAGTTTAGGATTTTTATTTCATTACCATTTTTGTTTCTGGCAATTATAGCCATATGTAATCTTTTTGTATTTTTTTAGATTTTGAGAATATTTTGGAGATTTGTATCAAGATATATTTTGAGCCTATTTAAAGGCCTTGAGATGAATGAGAAGATATGCCATTATTGATTAAAAAAAATTGTGTTGAGTTTTTGCTCTTCCTCCTTCTCCTTTGTGTGATACAATTGAGATCCAAAAATCATTAGGGTTTGTGATAAATCCTAATACAATTTTAGGGTTAGTGATTAACTCTAAAATCTACCTCTAAATTAAAATTTCCAAATAAAATTACCTCTACCCTAATTTCCCAAATCCCAAAAAATAAAACCCTAATCCCTCTCCTTCTTCCCCAAATCCCGATCAGACCCCTTACCCTCTGCCACCTCCCGAAATCCTTGTTCTCCATCGTCACCATCTTCTTCCTCTTCCTCTACTCCCGCTCAGCTCAACCCATCCCGCCTTCGTCACCTATAGCCCGCACCACCACCGTCTGATCCTCTGTCCCCTCTACCCTCGACGCCGGCCATCCCCAACCTCCAAATCCCTTCTCCCAAACCCATCTCCCCTTCCCGCCGTCTCCCGTGCTCCTCTCCATCACCCCACCGTCGCCCTCCTTTCCCTCACCCTCGTCGAAACCCTAAGACCCAACCAGGCCAACGACTGCTCAGGTTTACGCCCTATTGCACCCATCGTTCTTGCTGTCGCCATTGCTGGTTTGGATACTGTGATTGCTGAGTGACTGCTGAGTTCTTAGTGGCTGGTCCAACTCCGAGATCTACGTTGGTTTTCTTCGCATTCGGTATGCTCTTTCCATTTTAAATATTTGTGTTCTACTGCCTTATTATCTATTATATTATCTGATTTGTCTGTCGTCCACAAAATAACTGAGATTGAGTGTTCCACATGCTTGAGTAGAGTACGAATCAATATTGGAACTATTACTTGCTAAAACACTTAGGGATCTAATTATTGATTGTATCGTGAATTATTAATTGGGATTGTTACACTTGATTCAATTCTTGAAAATCCATCAAACCTGTTAACTATTAAAATTTTCAACTTTGATCCGCACTTACATATTGGTAAAAGTAACCCATTAAGATTCTTGGAAATTCTCTATTTTAGGGTTGGTTTTACATCATTTTGGTATCAGAGCGAAGGTTCTTAAAACCCTAGTTCTTGCATCGTAGGCATCAATTTTACATTCATTTAGGATTGTGCAGTCTTTTATTTTATTTTTTTTTATTTTAGTTCATTTCAGAATCATTTAAAAAAAAATAAAAATAAAAAATTAGGACACACACCCCATAGTTTCCACTTTTGGTGAATGCGTCTTCGCAGCACCATCACAGACCCTGAAGAGCTTTTCCTATCCCTTTCTAATAACCCAATTAGGAACCCTAGACTTTCCAGACCTGAAATGGACAACCCTGATATCTCCGCTACCCTAGCTGCCATCCAAGCAACTCTTGCCAATATCAATCAGAGGCTTGAGAAAGTGGAGCTAAATCAAACCATTGTCCCTGAGCTTCATGCCCATCGTCAGATCCCTCAAGGGAATGACGATCGACGTCAAGAACGTGACCCTGACGAACAATATAAAAAGAACGTTAAGGCTGACGTTCCCCAGTTTGAAGGCCACATGAAACCCCAAGCTTACCTCGATTGGATCCGTGCCATGGACCACTACTTTGTGTGGTTCGACATGAGCGAAGCCCTTAAAGTTAAATTTGCCGCTATGAAATTAACGGGTAACGCTCAACAACATTGGACCAATCTTGAACATGCCCGCAGAGGCCGAGGCCTGGCACCCATAGCCACTTGGGAGGCCATGAAAGAGAAGCTCACTAAGAGATATGTACCGTTATCGTTCTACACCCGATTGCTAGATTTGTGGAACCTACTATATCAAGGAAGTAAATCCACACGAGAATATATTGATAAATTTGATGACTTCCTTATTCGGTGCAATGCGTTAGGTAAAGAGAGTGAAGAACAAACTCTCTCTAGGTTCAGATCTGGACTACGAGCTGACCTTAGGAACGAGCTAATCTATAGATTTGTGGACTCCATAGCGGCAGGTTACGCCCTAGTCCTCGATATGGATTCCCTTAAAGCTAGTTCTCATTCTAGGTCCAGCGACTCGAGAGATCATTCCTCTAGAATGACCTCTACTGACCCACCTAGACCTAAGCCTCCCTCTCAGCACCCCAGCAAATCTTACCCCAGCAAACCTAATTCAAATTTTAATTCACATAGAGATGAACATAAGGGTAAGAACACCGAAAGAGATTACAGTAAGATTAACCCTCTCACTAAGTACTATAAATGTAAGGGATATGGTCATGTTGCTAGCAACTGTTCCAGTCCTAGTAGGATCAATATAGTAGAGGGTACCGCTGTCATTACTGATGACTCTGACAATGAGTTTTCTTATGAGCCTATTGAAGGCGATGACTTCGGTGAAGAAGAGGATGACCAGTATCTCCACTGTATTCGGTCTATCCAATCACCTCACTTGAATGTAGTCAGATGTGCTTTGTCCCAACCAAAAGAAGAAGATGATTGGAAGCGCACTGCTATATTCCACACCTTTATGACTATAGGTGGCAAAAACTGCAAGGTGATTGTTGACAGTGGGAGCTGCGTCAACGCTGTCTCTTCTGCGGTCTTAGCGAAGACCGGACTTAAGGCTGAACCCCATCCACGCCCATACAAAGTATCTTGGATTGATACAACAGCACTCCAAGTAACACATCGATGCTTAGTCCCTGTGGACTTCAAATCTTACAAAGAGGAAATTTGGTGTGATGTGCTTAAAATGGATGTGGGTCAAGTCATTTTAGGGAGACCTTGGTTATACGATCACGATGTGACCATATATGGTCAATCCAACCAATGTGTGTTCCAGCACGACGGATTAAAAATAAAGCTTATACCCGTGAGACCACGAACTAGTCCGGCTGAAACAACACCGCCTCCCTCGAGAAAGGGCAAGGAAGTAACGTATATGGGTGAAAAGGAACTTACGAAAGAAATTGACAAAGGGGCTACCATATTTTTGCTCACAGCGAGAGAAGTCCCTAAAGATCCTAAGTCACTCATCCCGCCCCAAGTTACTCCTGTCCTACAGAAATTTGCAGATGTGTTTCCTGCTGACCTCCCCAACCAATTGCTCCCATTGCGTGACATCCAACACGCTATTGATCTGGTCCCGGGAGTGAGTCTTCCTAACTTGCCACATTATCGGATGAATTCGACAGAGCATGCTGAGCTGAAAAGGCAAGTTGATGAGTTATTGGCAAAGGGCTTCATCAGAGAAAGCTTAAGCCCTTGCGCTGTTCCTGCTCTATTGATGCCAAAGAAAGATGGAACCTGGCGTATATGTGTGGACAGCCGTGCCATAAACAAGATCACGGTGAAATATCGTTTTCCCATTCCTCGTTTGGATGACATGTTGGACATGATGTCTGGTGCCACAATCTTTTTCAAAATTGATCTTAAAAGTGGCTACCACCAAATACGTGTTCATCCTGGTGATGAGTGGAAGACCGCCTTCAAGACGAAGGATGGCCTGTACGAGTGGATGGTCATACCATTTGGAATGACAAATGCCCCAAGCACATTTATGAGAATCATGACGCAAGTACTCCGTCTCTTTATGGGCAAGTTCCTTGTGGTGTACTTTGATGATATTCTCATTTACAGCCGATCCGTTGGACAACATCTTGACCATTTGAGACAGGTCTGCAGTGTTTTGAGGAAGGAAAAGCTTTATGCTAATCCTACCAAATGTACCTTCCTCTCCGATCAGACTATCTTTCTGGGATTTATTGTGTTTGCCAGAGGAGTATCTGCTGACTCAGAAAAGATACGAGCTATTACAGAGTGGCCTGAGCCCCGCAATATTCGTGATGTGCGGAGTTTCCATGGCCTTGCCATCTTTTATCGTCGGTTTGTGCAAGGATTTAGCACAATCATGGCTCTGATAACCCACTGTTTAAAGAAAGGTAAGTTTGTCTAGTCGAAAGAAGCCACGAAAGCCTTCGAAGAGATCAAGAAGAGAATGACTCAGACACCTGTCATGAGATTGCCTGATTTCACTAAAGTCTTCGAAGTAACGTGTGATGCTTCTGGTATTGGTATAGGTGGAGTCCTCAGTCAAGAGAGTCATCCTGTTGCTTATTTCAGTGAAAAGCTGAATGAAGCAAAATAAAAATACTCCACCTATGACAAGGAGTTCTATGCGGTCATTCAGTCACTTCGCTATTGGCGACATTATCTTTTGCCGTAAGAATTCGTTATCTTCTCAGACCATGAGGCCTTAAGATTCCTTAATTCTCAACAAAAGTTGAATCCGAAATATGCTAGACGGGTAGAGTTCCTACAAGAATATTCATATACCATTAGACATACAAAAGGGATTGATAATAAGGCCGCGTATGCGCTAAGTCGTTGTCACATGATCTTATCTACACTGCGCACCGAAATTATTGGTTTTGAGAGATTAAGAAACAAGAATGCCTCCTGCCCAGATTTTCACGAGATCTACACTTCTTTGAAGGATGGCATAACTCGAGTGATAGATGATTATTTCTTGAAAGATGATTATCTCTTCTATCGCTCCAAACTGTGCATTCCTAGTACATCTTTACGAGAGTATCTTGTTTGGGAATTGCACGCTAGTGGTCTTACTGGACATTTTGGGCATAGCAAGACCATTGATGCTGTGGAACATAGGTTTTATTGGCCGAAACTAAAGAGAGACGTTGTGAGACTTGTTAACAGATGTCACACCTGTCAACTTGCCAAGCAACAAAAACAGAACACAGGCCTGTATACCCCTTTACCTGTTCCCAGCTGCCCTTGGGAAGACGTGAGTATGGATTTCGTGTTAGACTTACCGAAAACACAAAAGAAACACGACTCCATTCTTGTCGTCGTGGACCGTTTTTCTAAAATGGCCCACTTCCTCCCGTGCTCGAAAATTTTTTATGCATCCCGCGTGGCTCAGATCTTCTTTGATAATATTGTGAAGCTACATGGGTTGCTAAAAACCATTGTGTCTGATAGGGATGTGAAATTCACGAGTTATTTTTGGAAGACCCTATGGCACAAGTTAGGTACAAAATTAAAGTTTTCGTCTGCATTCCACCCACAGACAGATGGACAAACTGAGGTTGTCAATCGGAGTCTTGGCAATCTCTTACGTACTCGTGTGGGAGAGAACTTAGGAACATGGAATTTAAAATTAACGGTTACTGAATTTGCATATAACACATCTAGGAATAGAACCACTGGCATGAGTCCATACGAAGTTGTACACGGTTATCGTCCTAGGCAGCCTATAGATCTTGCCCCCATGTTAGAACATCACCGAGTCTCCGAGTCTGTATCTGCATTTGCATCCCGCATTCATGACTTACATAGAGAAATTTTCAAGAAAATTAATGAAAATAATTTTAACTACAAGTTAAGAGCTGATATTAGAAGTAAGTTTAAAACTTTTAATGTGGGTGACGAAGTGATGGTTCGGATTCGTCCGGAACGGTTCCCAGCAGGATCCGTTAAGAAATTGAACGCCCGTGCTACAGGTCCATTTAAAATTCTTCATAAAATCAAATGATAATGCCTATGTTGTTGACCTCCCTGAAGGCTTTGGCATCAGTAAAACTTTCAATATTGAGGATCTAGTACCCTATGAAGATCCAGAATTTAACCCTAGAAATTCTCTTATAGATGAGCCTACCCTGCAGCCTAATGGTGAGATTCTCCCATTACCCCCACTACCAGATACTACTTACCCATCGACAGAAGAGTTGGATAATATTTTAGATGATCAGATAATCTCTACTAGAGATGGTGGTATTCATAGATATTTGGTAAGTTGGAAAAACAAGCCGAAGTCGGAGAACACTTGGATAGATCGTGGAGAGCTCCAGCGCTTGGATCCAGACCTCTTGGAGCACTATGACAGGAGGACTGATTTTGACTCGACTGGATCGAGCCCTCTCCCACCCAGGGAGAATGATGAGGACATCGGTTCAAGACGATTCGGGCGCTTCTACCAGCGTAGGCGTCGTCTTCAGCAGCTGCCTTATTTAGTTTAGGATTTTTATTTCATTACCATTTTTGTTTCTGGCAATTATAGCCATATGTAATCTTTTTGTATTTTTAGATTTTAAGAATATTTTGGAGATTTGTATCAAGATGTATTTTGAGCCTATTTAAAGGCCTTGAGATGAATGAGAAGATATGCCATTATTGATTTAAAAAATTTGTGTTGAGTTTTTGCTCTTCCTCCTTCTCCTTTGTGTGATACAATTGAGATCCAAAAATCATTAGGGTTTGTGATAAATCCTAATACAATTTTAGGATTAGTGATTAACTCTAAAATCTACCTCTAAATAAAAATTCCCAAATAAAATTACCCCTACCCTAATTTCCCAAATCCCGAAAAATAAAACCCTAATCCCTCTCCTTCTTCCCCAAATCCCGATCAGACCCCTTCCCCTCTGCCACCTCCCGAAATCCCTGTTCTCCATCGTCACCATCTTCTTCCTCTTCCTCTACTCCCGCTCAGCCCAACCCATCCCGCCTTCGTCACCTATAGCCTGCACCACCACCGTCTGATCCTCTGTCCCCTCTACCCTCGACGCCGGCCATCCCCAACCTCCAAATCCTTTCTCCCAAACCCATCTCCCCTTCCCGACGTCACCCGTGCTCCTCTCCATCACCCCACCGTCGCCCTCCTTTCCCTCACCCTCGTCGAAACCCTAAGACCCAACCAAGCCAACGACTGCTCAGGTTCACGCCCTATTGCACCCATCGTTCTTGTTGTCGCCATTGCTGGTTTGGATATTGTGATTGCTGAGTGACTGCTGAGTTCTTAGTGGCTGGTCCAACTCCGAGATCTACGCTGGTTTTCTTCGCATTCGGTATACTCTTTCCATTTTAAATATTTGTGTTCTACTGCCTTATTATCTATTATATTATCTGATTTGCCTGTCGTCCACAAAATAACTGAGATTGAGTATTCCACATGCTTGAGTAGAGTACGAATCAATATTGGAACTATTACTTGCTAAAACACTTAGGGATCTAATTATTGATTGTATCGTGAATTATTAATTGGGATTGTTACACTTGATTCAATTCTTGAAAATCCATCAAACCTGTTAACTATTAAAATTTTCAACTTTGATCCGCACTTATATGTTGGTAAAATTAATCCATTAAGAATCTTGGAAATTCTCTATCTTAGGGTTAGTTTTACATCACTCTCATTTGGATTCCTAATTGTAGGGATATCATCAAATTGAAGTTGATAGAAGCAAAGAAAAATTAGTACAAAAATAATAATAATAATAATGGCATTATAAGTGTGTGTGTGTTTTGTCCTCTGTAGTAAAGGAATGTTCACAATCAACTGATCAACTGCATAAGATCTTAATAGAAAATTTTGAAATTGTTTCATCCACATCTTTTATATTATTATATATATCATAAGACTCCCCACTAAGGAATAGCACAATAATTCTTGGCAGTCTCTGCATGTTTTGACATCTAGGGATTTTTTTTTTTTTTTTTTGAAGTTTCATCTGCATGAAACATGATAATATTGATAAGGACAGAATTTTTGGTAAATTTTTGGCAGTCAGTTATAATATATACCATCAGAGCCCACAATCCAGGAATAGCTAAATAGGTATTTTAAAAGTAAACAAATAAACAAAAAAAATCACAATTGATAAACAGTGACGAGTTAGATTCTCACCTCGGCTTGATTACATGCAGGAACAGGAATGCCAATGCCAACAGCAAGCACAACAGACCAACACTGAGATATGCTTCTCCAAGAAAACCATTCTTTCCTCCAGTCAAAGAACTGGTTGAGAGAACCAATCAATGTCTTCTTTCCCCCAAAACTGTATGTGTTATAATTGTTCTGTATTGCTACTGTTACTACCTCATTTGACCCTAGGTCTGCCTCAATATTCCCATAGAGTTTTCTGAATGTAGGCAGGGCAGCAGTTCGCATCCAAACCATAAGATCCTCTTGCTCGTTTAACTGTAAAAAATGGTTTATGAAGATAAATAACAATATAAAAACACTAGAGAAAATTAAGATCAAGTATAGTACTCACAGGAATGAAGGAATTAAGTGTGCCTCCTCCAATCAGGGTCCCACTTTGGAAGTTCTTGGGGTAAACGTCCCTTCCAAATTTGTATGTGTTTCTTGTCACTCTCCCAAGCAGTATTCTTCTGATCCACCTCTAAAACCTCACTATTAACTGAAAATGCACAGCTGTCATTGAACAAGCTCCAAGCAACAAGGCCGCAAGGGATTATAGGAGAACCATCTTCAGTGTCAGCTTCAGGAAGACATTTCGAAGTTGAATGTACATGTTGGTACTATGCATCTAACTACTGATAATCACTTCGACTCTTTACATAGCTGAAATCATTTTGAGGCAGTTACAAAAATTACATAGAAGCAATTTGAAACTCTTGGCATAGAACGAAATGAATGATATGACACCGATGGTTTTGGTAGAAACCATCCAGCTGATAATAAACATAGACGCTTTGCGTATACCTCTGTACCTGAGAAAAATGTACATTTTTAATATTTCAGTTGAACCCTTACAAAACCCAGCATGATGATTAAGGAAATAGAATAGAATATAGCACATTCATCAACGATATAACACGAACTGAAGCAAAGGAATAGACTCACAAATAATGATCGAATATATACGTTTTATTAGTTTCACTGCTTCGTATAAATCCAACTTTATCCCCGTGCTCTTGGGGAATGCAATCTGCATCATACCGGTCCACAATTTCAACTACCAACATGTTCAACGAAAGGTCAACAGCCAAAAAGAAACACCCTAATCTCCCTATATTTCCCTATGAGTAATGCTACATCCACTACTAATTTCACTATATTTCTCTTCACTACCTTAGGTGGCACACTCCAATATGTAGGGAAAGATAAAGTAGGTGGGGGAACTCTCCAATAGGAGTATGCCACCTAAGGTAGTGAAGAGAATGGTAGTGAAATTGGTAGTGGCTGAAGCATTACTCTTTCGCTATATATAACCAGAGAGTTGGTGTGTGTTGTGTGGGCAACCATCAATTTCTAATTTAAAAATGAGTAATGCTACATCCACTACCAATTTCACTACCATTTTGTTCACTACCTTAGGTGGCACACTCCAATAGGTAGAGAAAGATAGAGTAGGTGGGAGAACTCTCCAATAGGAATATGCCACTTAAGGTAGTGAACAAAATGGTAGTGAAATTGGTAGTGGATGAAGCATTACTCTTTAAAAATTGGATCTTTTGCATATAAGCCTCTCAGAATATGCATATTTGGATACAAGGGCTTCTATCCCTTTAAGTTGACAGTTGTCGAAATTAAGTCCCTTCCAATAAAAATATAAGCTTTTTGTGCATATAATTTTCTTAAAGTATGGATTAACACCTTACAGAAATGTTAATCAAAAGATCAATATTTGCATATAAGTCAATAAAGTTATGCATATTTACATATAGGTCCCTCAATTCAATATGTTGCATTTTAGGTCGCTCTACTTAGGAAAAAGGATGTGCACTGGGCGTGTAAATTACGTCCCTCTACAACAAAAAGTATGAGTTTGAGGAACTTTCCTGATTTTCATGTCTTAGTTTAGGCCACAGTTAAATTATTTGAGAAAGTTGAAAATGATTTTCAAGAATGCCATTAGCTCTGATAATTATAAAATAAATCCATACTATATTTTATTCTTATTCTTCAATATGGTTTACCAGCTTAAAAAATATTTAAATGTAATATATAACAATATGAGAATAGCCTCCGATGGGGAAAACGATAAAAAGTACTCCATTGTGTAAAATTGAAGGGGGAAATTACATATTAACTTCTTACCAAAATAGGCATTACTTTGAGAACCGCCACATCTATAGCTTCTCTCTCTCTTTCCTCTCCCATCTTCCCTATTCCCCCTTCCTTTTCTGGTATCAACCCTCATTTGATTTGCTTCACATACCTCCTTCCTGGGCATTTTAAATGGAGGTGCGTGAATTTTAAAATGAAGTGTAACTGATGTAAACTTAACCCTAAGTAGAGAATTTTCAAGAATATTATAAGATTATGTTTACTAACATGTAATGCGGATCAAGTTAGAAATTAAAACAGTTAATCGGTTCGATGGATTTTCAAAAATTGAATTAAGTTTAATAAACCCAATTAACGATTCAGTTCTAACAATCAATAATTATATACCTAAACGTTCTTAGCAAGTAAAAGATGCAATAATGATTTGTACTCTAATTGGCAAGTAGAAGCACACACACTCAATATTTATGGAGGACAGATAAATCAAATAATATTATAGAGATGATAAAGCACTAACACAAATATTTGAAAAGTGAAAAGAGTTTACCGGATTCGAAGAACGTATTATATGTGTTTTGCTTCTCACACAACGATCCAGTCCTTTGCTCCAAACACAAACAGCAACTTAAGACCTAATCCAACAAGATCGGATCAGATCTGTCTTTGTTGATGTGTGCTCAGGGGCGAGGGCGTCGGGATGATGGATGTTGGGGGCGATGGAGGCGGCGACGGGGCTGAGGAAGAGGGTGAAGGTGGCTACTGTGGTTCGAGTGGTGAAGGCGACGGTGAAGACTCGGGGCGACAGTGGTTGGCGAAGGTGCTGGCGATGGTCGAGACTGGGGGCGATGAGGAGTGCAGGGATGAGTCAGGTTGGGTTCAGTTGGACGGTGACGACGATGAAGGGAGGTGTCGATGGGTGTGGGGGTGGGTTGTTGAAGGTGGCAGGTGGTGGTTGTGGCGGGCTGGCGAGGTGGAGGATGGGAGCGGTTGACGGGGGGCTGGTGGCATCAAGGTGGGTCGAGGAAGGAGAAAGGAGGAAGATGAAGAGGGGCTAGAGTTTGGATTTGGGGATTAGGGTTTAGAATTTTATTTTTGGGATTTAGATGTAGTTTTAGAGTTTATCACAAACCCTAAAATTTTATTAAGACTTCTCACAAATCCTAATAATTCTCTCGATTGTCTCACACAAAAAGAGAGATGAAGAGCAATAACTCAACACAATAAATTTTTTTAATCAGTAATAGCATGACTTCTTATTATTCTCAAGACCTATATATAGGCTCAAAACAAATCCAGAATAAATCTTAAACAAATCTAAAACAAATCTCACAAATAAACTACATATGACTAAATCTCAAAATAAAATTAAACAGATTTGATGTCCTCATCAGTATCTTGTGACAAGCTTGGTCACTCATGTAGTCAATGTTTTTCCCTTCAAAAACTCAATGGCTTAACAAGGGTAAGCCTTTCCCTGCCAAACTTCTCTCGAATCTTAACTTTCCCCTTTTGAAGCTCAAGCTCAATGAACGCTTGTCGAAGAGGTTTAGTTCAAGATTGGTAACGACAATGCTTCTGCTGCATATATTCATTATCGAGTACCGATCCCTACTCTTCCTACCACCCCCCATATCGCTACCCTTACTGATTCGCAATCTCCTCCTAACAAGTCTAACCTTTTTGACAATTGTGCGGTTATTTCGATGCACGTTCCCTCTCCTCTCCCTTATCAATCGAATGAAGGTTTTTCTACGCTTACTCTTGCCGAGACTCCAAGCTTTCTCGTTCTTCCAAGAACATTTTTCGCGGTAGGACTCGAGGTTTTTTTATCTTCTCCAATTACAGTAAACCTAAACTTCCACTCGGAGGTTCTACGGTTTCTCCCTTGAAGTCTGCTTATCTGATTTGGATCATCCTCAATCGTTCTTCCCAAAACACTTCAAAACCACCACATCTCCCTACAATATCTTTTAGTTTCGTCCTAACTTCCCTTGACTATGCCCCTCCTTCCATTGTACCAAATGCAATATCATCTCCAACTCATCTCTTTGCTTCGATCTATACAGCTTTCCCCCTCCCCGCTCTAGCTTCAGCTTCCAATGACTACTCCTGGTCTACTTCATTGGTTTATCCAGATTCCTCTTTGGATTGGGATAAACATTCTACCTACTGTTAGGTTCTTATTGTCTCCCATCCTCCTTCATGTCACACTCACTCTGTTATGGAGAATGTTCATGTTTACTCTTTATCTTTTCACTCCCCTACCATCTCTTTAGCTCATCCATTTACCTCACACTTTTTCAAAATTTTCCTCTGCATTTCGATGCGGGAGCTTCTACTCTATCTCTAGTCCTTGTTGGTTATACCACTTTTAAGTGGCTATCTAATTTTAAAGTGATTTATTGTCCCCCTTCTTTTTCTTCTAATTTTCATTATGAACCCTCTTCCCCTCTACCTGTAGAACCTTTGCCACCCCTCCTTCATTCTTCGGCTATGATTGAGAACTCTGATGAGTTATCTACCTCCACTGATTGCTCCATATCGTTTATTGACTCCCCACCTCTTCCATCACCCCCTACCCCAAAAAGAAAATATTCCAAGAAGAGTTATAAATGTCCTCTTATCCGTGTTAGTGCCCATATCTGAGCCGAAAAGGATGCCAACTTAACCTCTTATTCCAAGGCCTCTTTAGCCGCAAATTAAGAATCTCGAGATTCCACCTATCTTTAATAATCTTAATCCCAATGATCCTTTAGGCTCGGTCTATCAGATTCATTTTAATTCTCTTTCTAATATCGAGATGATGGACCTTGCTTCTCGTATGGGGTTTCTTATTAATCCCTCCAATGCCAATGTTTTAGATTCCATTCGAGATTCCGAAATTTCTAGAGCTGTCGTGTCTTTTTCTCAAAATGATTTAAAATTTTCCAGAATCTTGACATCTGGCTATTTCTTTAGCTATTTTGTGGTGTTTCTTTCGTTCCTCCTATCTTCTCTTACTATGTAGGTTTCTTTTATGCGTTGGTTATTATCTTCTCATTTTTTGAGAGTTTCCATTTCTACAGTTCCCTCTGAATTGAACTCTCTCTATTTACTGCTTTGTTTCGCTTTTTCGGCATTTTCTCTTTTTCTTGTCTAAGTGCAAGTTCGGGTTTGTGCCTTTGTGTTGGGCTATCTAGCCTCCTGTCTCATGGTTTAGTTCCTTATTCTTCGCGTATGGAATCGAGTTGTGTGTACCTGGATCTGATTTTATGCTAGCTGCAGATACCTTTTGCCTTGCAAATGTGAGACTTTGTGGGAGTATTTCATCCTCTTTGGTGAGGCAGTGTTGGTTGCTCCTTTAGATGTTATTCCATCCATGTTGATTTCTCCGACTCCCTCTTTGGTGTTGTTCTACATTTTTTTGGCAGATCGCTTATCTGCTTGCGTTTCTTTAGCCATTTGTATATAGTTTAGTCTCTCTTTCTGTTTCTTTCTGTAAACTTGTAAATTACTTGTTCATATTTGTGTATCTCTACTGTTTATATATATAAAAGATAATTTTAGAGTCTAAAATGACTGATAAGAATATGTATATTCCTAAGAAACATATACCACACACATGTCAGTTACGAATTCATCAAAATGAAATGCAGAGGAGGATTTTAGTTGAGTACATGTGCTGATGCAAACAAAAAGTAATACCAATTGGAATGAAAATTATGCCAGTCGTACCAAAAATCTATATTACCTGCACAGGGTTAACGGTTCTGATAGCATTGAAGGCAGTTTCAGTGAAGAGGAAGTCGTCTCTGCCATCAGGAGTCTAGGACAAGATAAGGCACCAGGGCCTGACGGAGTTCCGTTGTTCTTTTACAATCTATATTGGAAAATCATCAGAGAGGATTTCATGCGTATCGTCCAAGATTTTCATAAGGGGGACGCTGAGCTTGAAAGGTTAAACTATGCGAATATAGTTCTGATCCCCAAGAAACATGTGGTTAAAGAGGTGGGTGACCTGAGACCCATCAGCCTTCTCAATGGTTCCTTTAAGATTATTACCAAGGTGTTGGCTAACAGATTGGGTCCACTACTGAAGGATATCGTTGGGGAGTCTCAGAGTGGTTTTATTAAAGGAAGAGACATTCTGGATAGTGTCGCCTCTGCTCATGAGATTGTTTTCGGAGGTTGCAAGGAGAAATCGGACGGCTTCCTCTTTAAAGTGGACTTTCAAATGGTATACGACTCAGTGGAATGGGAATTGGTGGACGAAGTTTTGCTGCTGAAAGGATTCGGGGAAAGGTGGAGGAACTGGATCTACTAGTGCATTAGAGGGGGAAATCGTTCCTGCTTATTAACGGGGCACAAGGAAAAGAAATCAAATGCAGGAGAGGGCTTAGACAAGGGGATCCTCTGTCGTCGTTGTTATTTCCAGTTGTAGCTGATGGGCTCACAGAGATGATAGCCAACGGCAAAAAGGACGGAGCTAACTTTGGAATAAATATCAAAGGCTTCTCAGCGACTATCTCAATCCTGCAGTATGCGGATGATACGATACTGTTTGGATCGGCTTCGAAAGAGGAGATCATAGCTATGGGAACAGTGTTGAAGTGCTTCGAGGCATGGTCTGGTATGAAGGTCAACTTCAATAAGAGCTCCGTCATCCAGCTCAGCGACAACTGCCCAACTCCAATCACAGAGATTCAACAGATGCTAGGATGCAATAAGGGAGAGTTTCCGCTTATCTACTTAGGGATCCCTATCAGGCCTGGAAAGCTCTCTAGAGAAAATTGGTTACCCTTTATTGATAGGATCGAAAAAAGGCTATCTGGATGGAAGGGGAAATTTTTAACTCTAGGGGCAGGATTACTTTGCTTAATTCTGTCATCAATAGTATTCCTATCTATCTTATGTCTATTTATGAATTACCGGTATGGGTAATTCACAAGATAGATAAATGTAGAAGGAAATTTCTCTGGAAAGGAGCTAATGAAGGAGGTAAAGGGATTCATCTTATTAGTTGGGGTAGGGTTTGCAAAAGGAAAGAGTTCGGTGGACTGGGGATCATTGATCTTAGAGATATGAACACAGCTTTATTAAGTAAGTGGTGGTGGAAGTTGGCTATTCGACGTAACAACTGGTGGTGTAAGTCTCTCACTGATTATCGGGCAAGGAAGAAGTTTCGTTATGGGGGGAAAGGAGTTCACAGTAGGAAATCCTTCTTTTGGAAAGGGGTGTTCAGGACGGGCGACGTTTATCATAGCAATACTATTTGTAGAGTGAAGAATGGCAAGTTTACAAGATTTTGGAAGGACAAATGGTGCGGAGACAACTCACTTATGGGATTGTTCCCTTCTGCAGCGGAGGTTGTATTAAACAATGACACTCTGGTGAGCGATATTTGGAAGAACAACATTTTGAGATTAGATGTCAGGGGCTCTCTTGATCAGGAATCCATTTGTCAGCTCCAGCTGCTCAACAATTTCATTCGTATAAAAGGAAACTACACTCAACAATCGGAAGATGGGAGATGGTGGATATTGGAGATGAATCACAAGTTTTCGGTCTCTTCATTATACAAATGGTTGAATGATGGTGGAATTAGAAAAGAGGTAGCAAATGTAATTTGGGCCTCCAGCGTCCCTTCCAAAGTTAAAGTATTCCTTTGGTTGGTGGATAAGGATGCGATTCTCTCGAAGACGAATTTTAGGAGGCGGGGAATGTTGGACAATGCGATATGTAATAGATGTCCACAATATGAAGAAGATACGAATCACATCTTTTTTGAGTGTCATAGAGCTAGATGGGTTTAGGAGAGGGTTTGTCATTCTTACGGGGTCTTACAGTATCCAGGCTCTACGTCTGAGGTATGGGGGGACTTTAGAACGAACAGGATTAGAAAGGAGGTTAGTCTAGAGTGGAATTTAGCGGTTGCTTCAATTATGTGGAACTTAAGGCTAGATCGCAACGACTATTGCTTCAATAACATTAACCATAGACTATCTTTTCTGATGCACAAAATTAATTTCTGCTGTTATGAATAGTCAGGGCTCCTCAAATCCAGGAAAAAGATGCGCTTCGGAGAGGAGCAGTAGTTTTCAGGTGGTGGAGCTGCTTCAGTTCTTCGGCTTAGACGACACAGATTTGGGATTTGTAGTTGTACTTCTATTTTGATGTTTTGGGGTTTTTGGGTCAGCATGTATTTTGTTCCCTGGTCATTCTGTTGTTGTCTTGTTAGATGATCTCTCTTGGTTATTGCCTTCGGACGTTTTATGTATCTGTATTTCTGTTTCGTTAATTTCTCCTTAATGAAGCGATGACGTAGTCATCTTTTAATCAAAAAAAAAATTATACTCACAGAGAACATTTTTTTTAATCAAAGTCGAAATAAAAGAAATTTAAAACCACGAGATCAGAGTCATGCTTACAGTTACTGGTGATAATAAAGGTTTTGCAAGCAGCAAGCTCTTGTTGTGTAGATTTAGCATCTGTAAATAATAAAGATAAGTCAGTAGAAGCCTGAATGAAAGATAAGAGTAGAAAGTTTCATTAATTGTTGATCCCACATTTAATTTAACTGGTTATCTAAAGTTGGACTGCTCAAATTCATTTAAAATAATGTACAGTATTAGAGCTAAAGTGTACAGTATAGTATGCCTGCCCATAGGGAAACTCCATGATACACACTTCATTACTATCCTTCTGGGTTGTACCTGTATTAGACTATTAGTTTATGCTTCGTGCATAAGATGTCCAACCGACTATCCAGATCTTTAGAGCAAAAGTATTATGATTTCGTGGATTTCCGAGAGAACTTTCTAAACGAACTCAGCAAGGGAGAAGTTGTAGGTAATTCTCTAAGTAAAATGGAATCAATCTCAGTGGGGAAACCCAACCATCAGCACCCTTAATCAAAGGCGTCTTCAAGATTGCACTGGGATCAAAGGAAGAAAAAATCAAGATCATACATTTGATTGATCAGAGGACAAAAGGGGGAAATGGTATCAGCAGGGCCAGCCCTGAGTTTACAGGTGGCCGAGGCGAATTTCCGAAATGGGTCCCCCATACAAAAGGCCTATTTATTTTTTTTAAATGTTATAAAAAAATTGGGAAATTTTTTTTTGCTACAATTCTTAAAAACTGATAAAAAAATATCTTCATACAAATCCAAGTCTAACTAACTAAAATAAGCCGGCCTAACTACTAATTTTAAGAACAAAAACCTAAAAAATTAAAATTGGGGCCCCTAAAAAACCATTACGGGCAAAATATCTATATAATAAAATACAAAGAAAGCTATCAAGTGGTTCACCTTCAATTCCCCCAAAATCAAAGGCCCGGATCTAACCTCACAAAACACATTTTTCCCCCAATATTTCAAACCCCAAAATCAAAATTTTTCCTCCAAAACTAAAAAAACTCATTACTTTATTACTATCTCTCTTCTCTCTTCACTTTTTCATATTTATCTCTTTCTCTCTCTTATTCTATTTTTATTTACTTAGAGATGTAGATTTTAAGATTTTAGGTTTGTAAATTTTTAGAATTTTTATGTTTTTTTTATTGCACATGTTATATTGAAAATAGCAAATATCTATTCAACAGTTAAATTTTATCATTTTCTACACTTAAAGTTCTAAGAAGTTAGATTTTACACTCTCATTTATAATTATTTTTCAATATAACTAATGGAAACATGGACTTTTATTTATAACTAATTATTGTCATACTATTCAAACTTGAGCTGCATAATTATTGTTTTACCGTTTATAGGGCTTTTCGTATTTTGTATCGTTTCGAAGATGTGCCGTAGGCACATGCCCATGGGCAAGTCTAGTATATATATAAATACAAGGAAAAAAATTTGGGGTCCCTAAAATTGCGAAAAAAAACGGGGGTCCAAGGCAGCCGCCTCCCCTGCATCCATTGGTGGGTCGGCCCTGGGTAATATGGTATCAAGATTGAGAGTCTGGATGCCTTCAAATTCTTCGTCTATGATGAGGAGCTCCTTAAGTTCAAACATAATTTGAGTGATATATATACATTAAGATTTCAAGCCCAATAAATATCATTCTACAAAAATGAGGGTCATGTCACTAGACCTATGGAAATTGAGTTACTTCTGCTTTTCTAAGACTAGCGAATGGAGAAAAAAGCTTTAATTAGAGAAGGCACATTAAGGCATTTTTGACAATTAGCTTTATGATTATTGATAATTTATAGTATTCATGTCATTTGCTAGATGAAAGGGGCAAGATCGAGAAGAAGAATAAGACAAGATATATCTCCTCAAAACGTACAGTAGAAAACCCACAACCAGTAAAACCGACACGCTATGAAGCACAAACACTTCAATTTGTCACATGTGTCATGTCGGGCACTTGCTATTTTGTGTAGTTTTCAAAATTTTGCTCGTGTCACTTTCACAATGTTACCCGTGTCGGCATGTCCATGTCCATGTCCATGCTACTTAGACTACACGGTTTCTAAAAATACAAGTAACCGGATTAGATATAAATCCTTGCCAATCAATGACTCTATGATGGAAAACTAAAGCTTACATAATCGCACATGTGAAAAAGATAAATCCTTTATCAACCCCAAATCTAATCTAAACAATCCCAAACCCTACAATCAAATCTAGGGCATCTTTTCACTGTAAATTTGCCCCAAAATTTCTCCTTTTTGTTGCATATTCCCACAATCTATCTATCTTACTCAATCTAAAACACAACAATTGCAATTAAAATTGCAGTTGCAAATTCAACAAATTAGCAACAAATACAAAACAAAACAAAACAAATTTGAAAGGAAATGCGCTCTTCTTCTTCGATATGGAAGAAGGAGTAGAAGAATGGGCGCCATCATCGCTTTCAAACGAGGATGAACAACCTCGTTTCCGATTCATGGCAAATCCAAATTATAATTAAAATAAAATAAAATGCAAAAAAAAGAGAGAGAAATAAGGTACCTGAATCGAAGTTTGAATTGGTGGCGAAAATGGGAAGGAGATGCCGATTGTAGCGGAATTCCGAACGGCTTGCTTTTTCGTATGCAGCGAAGCGGATTCGGACCTTCGAATCGTTTTGGATAAAAAAAAATCCAAACCCTATGCGAATTCGGATGCTGTTATCGATTGGATCCAAGTTCGAAACACTAATAATTCGCTAAATTGGCTGTTAGTATCTTGAGGTGATGAGAGACTTGTAATAAATTAGATGGGTACGGGCTTATTTATAGCAAATTATTGGGTTGCGTGCATGGAACGCGGGCCAAGATTTGATTTGATTTGCTGCGCTGGCCCGGCCGTCGTAACAATTAGAGCCCAATGAGCTACTTTTTAATTAAAGTAGGGTCCAAAAACTAGTTGAGCGGCAGCGTATATTTGATTGTAGGTGTAGCATTATCCGAAATATTAATACTAATTTTACATAAAATCTATCATATCTTTTTTTTTTTGGTTTGGCATACTATGGGCATGGGCAAAGAGTAACTGCGGTTCACCATAGGTTGTCCAAAATCCCCATAAAATAATGTTTTATAGGGTGTTTTTTTTTCCCAGGATATCTGTGATTAATTAATTAGATATTAGAGATACTTTAATATATAGAGGGAACCACAACTACTTTTGATTCACAGTATGTAAAACTATTTTTAAAAAAGAGTTCCCTTCGGTTGCACACTATTTTTAGTGAGTATTTCGTGAGCACTCATGAAATAAAGACCCTATGAAAAATCGAAATAAAGACCCTATGAAAAATCCGAACCGCTCATATTGTTTTATATGTCTAAAATAGCCTAACAATAAAAAATCAAGTAATTTGAAGTTCGTTTACCCATCCATCATACTGTTAGAATTTTCAGCCATACAATTTTGTGATGATGTAAATCATGGACAAATGAATTTCAAATTAATTGATTTTTTATTATTAGACTATCTTAGGTATATACAACAATATGAGCGGTTCAGATTTGTCATAGGTGCTCTATTTCGTGAGTGCTCACGGAGTGCTCACCAAAGTAGTGTGCAACCGAAAATTTCTCTTTAAAAAATATAGATGGAGTTTACTTAAATTTTACCCTATTTAATATTGAACTGATAAAATACTATATAATGTTAGAATCTTTCTATTGTATTTGTACAAATACTATTAATCATATTAATTATATGTGTAGCTTTCTAAGGTAACCACTCAATCGATACACAGAAAAGAAAAGCCCCACCATATTTAATAACACTAGTATAATGCACGTGCGATGCACGTCTATAAAAAAATTTAGTCTTACTTATTTTACGTAATTCAAAAATTTTATCCGATCCTGGTCAATGCAGTTTTTGACAATATGTTCAAAGTAATGCAATTTATTGAGATCAATTAGTAATGATAACTTTTTTTGTGTTATACTATATCAGTATTCAGTACACTAAGTACTGCTTATTTTGAATTTTATTTCCCTAGTAATCACTCACTAATCACTTCACCTACTAATCACCATTAATAATTAAAACGTGCACGACATACAAAGTCATGCTAACATGAATGGTCATGAATGGTCTCGGTATGCTGCACCCACTAATCCATAAGCAACCACATTCAACACATTCTCACAATTTGCCAAACCAAATGCACATTCTCACACATTCTCACAATTTTCCAACATGAATGGTCATGAATGGTCATGAATGGTCTCGGTATGGTCAGATATTAATCACCTTCTATTAATCACTCACTAATCACTTCACCCACTAATCACCATTAATAATTAAAACGTGCACGACATACAAAGTCATGCTAAGATGAATGGTCATGAATGGTCTCGGTATGCTGCACCCACTAATCCATAAACAACCACATTCAACACATTCTCACAATTTACCAAACCAAATGCACATTCTCACACATTCTCACAATTTTCCAACATGAATGGTCATGAATGGTCTCGGTATGTCAGATATTAATCACCTTCTATTAATGAAGGGTATGAATGGGTGGCATGCAAATCTAGGGCTGTTCATCGGTGCTAAACCGAACCGAACCGAAAATAACCGAACCGAACCAAAATTTTCGGTTTGGTATATTTGAAACCAAAATCCGAACCGAAACTGATAAAATTTGGTTTGAACCAAATTTTATCGGTTCGGTTCGGTTAATAACCGAACTAACCGAAATTTTTAATACATACTAATTTTCTACTATGACTCAAAAGAGTGGCAGATGAGTCAGAAATATTCATGCTTTTCGCTCTCATAACTTAGACTATCTCAGAATGAAAATGGTGCTTGTCCTCCATTTGAAAAGTTGAAGATTGAACCACCATCCTATTAGGCTACACATCAGTGTGGCTCACATGGTAATAATCTATTTTTCACTTAAAATAATTCACCCTAAATCAGGATTCACATTTCACACACAGAGCCTTGGTAGTATTTTGATTTCATTTTGATTTCACACACATAATCAGGTATGCTACTATTAGCTGGAAGTGCACTTGCATAACAGCTTAGTTTGAGATGGATCCTAGGGGTATAATTTATTTTGGTCCCAAAAAAGTTCGGTTTTTTGTTTGGTTCGGTTTATTTAGAGCCAACCAAAAACTGAACCGAACTCTCTAAAAAAACTTCGGTTTGGATTAAAACCGAACCGAAAACCGAAAAACCGAACCAAATTGGTAAATTTCGGTTCGGTTCGGTATTCGATTTTAACCAAAGTATGAACAGCCCTATGCAAATCTATAATTTTCCAACATGAATGGTCATGAATGGTCTCGGTATGGTCAGATATTAATCACCTTCTATTAATGAAGAGTATGAATGGGTGGCATGCAAATCTTAATTTATTAGTCATGCAAATTACATTTTTTAACCCTATATATTTTTTTTGTCTTTTATGTTGATGGGGGCATGATAATAAAAAGCCGCTCAAATAGGACTTTGCTTAATAATAGTATAGATATTAATGAAGAGTATGAATGGGTGGCATGCAAATCTTAATTTATTAGTCATGCAAATTACATTTTTTAACCCTATATATTTTTTTTGTCTTTTATGTTGATGGGGGCATGATAGTAAAAAGCCGCTAAAATAGGGCTTTGCTTAATAATAGTATAGATATTGGACAGAGCCATAGAGTGAGGAAGCATCTCAGGATCGACGCAGGATGTTCCTTTGTTGTTTTTGGCTTCAACCTTTTGATGTAACGGTTTGAAGGAGTGAATTAATTTTTGTTGTTTTGGCAGTGCCGGCCCTAGGATTTTGTGGCTTCAACCTTTTGATGTAACGGTTTGAAGGAGTGAATTAATTTTTGTTGTTTTGGCAGTGCCGGCCCTAGGATTTTGGGGGCCTGAAGCAAACTTACAAAAAGGGGTCCCACATATACAAAAAAAAAAAAAAAAAAAAAACCGATCCATGTATTAGAATTTTTTTCACATATACCTCACATATATACATTTTCATTTTTTTTTTTTCGAAAACGGGGGCCCCTTATGTATTAGATTTTTTTTCACATATACTCCGCATATACACATTTCTAAATTTTTTTTTTTTTTCCTGAAAATGGGGGCCCCCTCATATACAATTTTTTTTTTTTGGGGGGCCTGATGCAAGTGTTTCACTTGCATCAGGCCTGGGCCGGGCCTGTGTTTTGGTTATCACTTTGTTGAGTGATGGTCTGTAATATGGAGACTGATGTATTGTGGTTCGATATTCTGTGTTTTGTTAATTCTTTGTTAATGAAGCGATGACGTAAGTCGATTTTTTATCCCCAAAAAAAAAAAAATATATAAATTTCACTTAATTACCCCATTTTAGGTTTAGGGGGTTCGATTTTTTTATTTTTTTATTTTTTTGTCATCAGTAAGTTATCATTCGTTAATCATGTTAGTCCGTAAGTTACCGTCAATAAATTTACACTGTTACATGTATAATTTGAATAATATCATGCCTAATTTATCTGTGTTCAAAATGTCTGATTTCTGAAAATTACAATTATTTTTCAAATTTTTTTTAATAAAA
Source organism: Hemerocallis citrina (assembly GCA_017893485.1). Taxonomy (NCBI): domain Eukaryota; kingdom Viridiplantae; phylum Streptophyta; class Magnoliopsida; order Asparagales; family Asphodelaceae; genus Hemerocallis; species Hemerocallis citrina. Next base: position 6,520,859 of record CM030362.1, read on the forward strand.
GTATGTAAATTTTAAATACATTTGAGGAAGATAAAATAAGTTAAGGAAAAAGACGGTGTTATCTCTAATATTATAATGGGAGAGTTGGAATTGTAATGTTGTCAACATACAAACCCGTGCGTTGCACGTATAACTCCAACTCTCTCATTAATTACAACAAAAACAAATAAATAGAAAAATTTCACATATTTAAAACGTGCAATGTATGTGCAAAACAATTTTACAATATTTTTTTAACATTAAACATATACATATGTTGTACATACAACTCAAATCTATCTATAAACATGTGTATTGCACGTATAAATTGTAGTTTTTTTTTTTCAAAATATTTTTATCAATTGCATTTAATGTACGTCCAATTTCAAAACTATTTCTTAATATATAAATCGCACGTAATAATCCTCGAATTTTTATCAAAACGTGTATTGCATGTGAAAAATACTAGTTAGACCGAAAGGTGAATTTTACCTACGGTGGCTTATTAATGACAAGAAAAATATCAGATAATTATGTCTCATATGGCTAAAATTGAGCATGGTTTTGTAAAAGTTACCCTTTAATAACTGTGGTCGTGTTCACGTAGGTAGCACGGGGACTAACTTCTAACTAAAAAAAAAGACGATGCAAGTAGTAATTAAAGTTTAAACGTCGTTTCTTTGTGTCGCATTCATTGTACTTATGTATGATAGACTAGAAAGTGAAGTGGACCTATCCAAGTTGAAGATGTTAACCTACTTGACGAGGCCAAGTTTCCATTTGCTTCTAATTCTACATCTTATTCCTTTACCCATGCATTTTGGTACCCAAGATTATAAGGTAATAAACAGTAATTTACACGTGCGATGCATGTTTTAAAATTTTCAAAAAATAAAAATGAAAAGGCAAAATTTAAAAAACTACACAAAATTTTTGGCCAGTTTAAAAAAACTACACTAAAGTTTTTTTTAAAAAAAGGATACAAAGTTTCAATTTGAACTGACAGAGTTAGCTGACGTTAACTTTCTTCTACGTGTGCTGCACGTATTCTAATTATATCACGAAAATATCTTTGTTCTCCTCCTCCTCCCGTTTTTGCCGAAGGTCTACTTGGTTCGTCTAGACCTTTCCCAGCTTGACAACAACAAAGAACAAGACGGCGACACCTCCCATCCGATCTTCTATTTGAATGCTTAACCATTACACCAAATCCTTTGTTCTTTCCATGTTCCTTATAAAAGTGGTGAACATCCTCGTAGGATTTGAATGTCATCCCTACACAAGGCTGTTGAAATTAATTTTTGCAGTTTTTCGGGCCGGATTCCGGCAGGCTCCGGCCACCGGCGGCACCGGAAAATGAGTGGATTGCGATCCTCTCGACGAGTACTATTCCGTGGTATACTCACTTGCCAAAAACGAATTCCGTATGAATGAGAAATGTTAGTCCAAAGTTTGGTACTTGAAATGTACTAACTTGGCAACTTGGAGAAAATGGATAGTCCCATATCGAAAATTGGGAAAGATTTTTTCTAGTATATATACTAGAAAACTGGACTAAAGGGCGTGGCCCGGGGGTTACCACTAACTTGTAGTGGAAAGAGGACTTAGCCAAAATGACAAACACACATGAGCACGCCCGGCCCGGCCCCGACTTCGGTTTGGCTAACTGGTACCATTACTCTTTAACAGCAGAGTAATGGATACTCTGCCATTACAGAGTAATGGGTTGCTGCTCTTCAGAGAAGGTTTCTCCTCTGAGTCAACTGAGAGTACATCACAAACATCAGTTCGCTGAATCTCTGAAGCACCTTACAGTTGTAAGTCTTCAGTTCTTCGAAATCGCTATTGGGATTTTTCATATTTAAAAAAATCGGGTTCTAAGAGCATCCACAGTCGTTTTCTATAAATGCCATTTTGCCATATTATAGCAAACGAACGTCTGCAACGGTTTCTCATTTTGCCATTTTATGGTAAACCTTCTATTCTTGTTTCTCAAATATGAGAAACGAAATACCATTTCTCAAATTATAAAGGACGGGATATCATATCCCATCGCTCCGATTTAATGATTATTTAATCGATTGAGACGGAAGAACATATACCGTCTTAATAATTTTAATTATTTTTTTTTTTTGAAAAAAGGTCGGACGGGGATACATACCCCGGACGGGATATGATACCCCGTCTCTCCCAATTAAATTTTTTTTTTTAATATTGCCTCAGACGGGGAATGATACCCCGGCCGGGGTATCATACCCGTCAGTGAATTAAGGGCAAAATACCATTTAATGCTGATTGGTAGGTTTAGGAGTAGTAATTAGGTTTAGGTAGTTAATTAATTAGGTTTAGTTATTATTATATTATTTAATTTAGTTAATTAATATAGTTTAATAGTTAATAAGTAATTAACCTTTTTTTAATTTATTTTAAACGATGAGACGGTATATCATATACCGTCGCTCGCTTATTTCTAAAAAATGAGAAATGATATAGCAAACGACCACTGCAGCTAGGGATGGCATCAGGGCCGGGCTGGCCCGGGACCAGCCCGGCCCGGCCCGCCCGGGCCTAGACCCGGCCCGACCCCCAAAATATGCGGTCCAGCCCCTGAACCGGCCCCCCTAAAGGTGGGCCTGGTCCGGTCCTGATTTTTCCCGGTCGAGCCCGGTCTAGCCCGGCCCGCGAATGAACCGGGACCGGTTGAACCGGCCCGGGCGGGCTCGGGCCGGGCCGGGCCTACCGTTGTGAAATTTTTTTTTTTTTCCAGAAAATTAAAAAAAAAAAATTTAAATTACCAAAATACCCCCCCAACGGATTTAAAACGGCTAGTTTTGGGGGGTACTTTAGGAAATCAAAAAAATTACATTTCCTATAAATACAACACCATTCCTTTCATTTCTCTTCACCAATTCACTCAACTATCTTTCTCTCTACTATTCTTAATTCTTTCAACAAACTTTCAAGGGATCAAGTTCAAATTTGAAGGAAAGAAATCAACAACAATCAAAGTGATCAACTCATTCAACAACAACAACTCAAGTCTCATCTTTGTCTACAACAACAACTCAAATCTCAACTTTCTTACGGTATTTTAGTATAATTTTAATTTGTAGAATTACCATATCATACTACTTCTTTTAGTTCTTTATTGTCATATAATTTGTGTTTTCTTGATCTTCTTTCTCTCATTTTTTTAGATTTTCTTTTTAATTTTGGTAAAGTGGCATAAGTCATAAGAAACATACACTACTCATTTTAGTATAATTTTAATTTTTAGAACTAACATAGCATAATACTTCTTTATTGTCATATAATTTGTGTTTTCTTGATCTTCTTTCTCTCAATTTTTTTAGATTTTATTTTTCATTTTGGTAAAGTGGTAATAGAAACATACACCACTCACTCACTACTTTAATTTTAATTATTCAAAGTTAAATGGCCTCTAATCGATCACGCGGTGGTGGTAGGCATAGTAGTCAAGAATCTACTAGTCATCACCTTCCTTCCATTCCTAACCAATATATAGATAGTGAAGACACATTTGTTAATTATGATAGTTTTCCCGATTTGAATGAAACACATTCAAATCCTATAGAAATAGAAGATAATGTAGAACCACAACAATCGGAACAAGGTCCTTCTCTAAACTCAAGGAAAACTAGAGGGACTACTTCGGAAGTACACAATTTTTTCAATTTTGTCCCTTCACAAAATGATAAGAGTGTAGGACTTAAAATATGTAAGAAGTGTCAAACCCCGTATAAGTTTAAAGTAGGATCGGGCACGGGTACACTACAACGTCACTTAAACAAATGTCAACCACAATTTTCGAAAGATCATCTCACACAACTAAAAATACATCCTAAAACCGGTCAAGTAGATAGTAGTACATATGATCACGATCACGTTCGTAAGGGAATCGCGAAATTGGTAATTAGGGGTGAATTGCCATATTCGTTTGGTGAACAAAAATATGTAGAGGATTTTGTACAAGACACCTTCACCCCCCACTTTAAAAAAATTGCTAGGAATGTTGTTAAGGGTGATTGTAAATTAGTTTACAACGAGATGAAGGATTTTTTGATAGCAACACTAAAATCACTAAACACTCGAGTTTCATTGACATCGGATGGATGGGTAGGAGTAAACGGGGTTCCAATGATGTGTGTAACATGTCATTGGATAGATTCGGATTGGTTACTTCAAAAGAGAATAATTTCTTTTGGATATGTTAGGTACCCACATAAGGGTGAAATTATAGCCGAACACATTATGGAAGCATGCAATAATTTTTATATTTACGATAAAGTGTTGGCTATTGGTTTTGATAATGCATCCAATAACACTAAGGCAATTGAGAGTTTAAAAATCACTTTAGATCCTGTGGAACCCGAAATTTTTCATGTTAGGTGTGCTTGCCACATTTTAAATCTTTGTGTGCAAGATGCACTAAAATATGGAAACGATAAACTAGAAGCTATGAGAGATTGTGTCCATTATATTACATTGAGTGGTCCAATTTATCAAGCTTTTCATGATTGGTGTAAACTTAGGGGCATTGTATGTAGACGTTTTCCTAGAGATGTACGACATCGTTGGAATTCAACCTTTGAATTATTAGGTGTTGTTCTTCATTATCGTTATAGTCTTAGAGATTTTTGTGTCGCAATGGGTATGCAAAATTGTTTGTTAGATGATGATTTTTGGTTTTTTGCCGATAGTTTATATAAATTTTTACAACCTTTTAACGATGCAACTTTGCAATTTTCGAAAACATATACATCTACATCTAGTGGTATTTTACTTGAAATTGTGACTATGATGACAACAATTAAGGATTTACAAAATGACCCTTTTATTGGAGATATGGTTAATGCGGCATATGTTAAGTTTTTGAAATATTTTCATCCAATTCCTATGTTATATTGTTTAGCTAGTGTAATGAATCCTATGATTAAATTAGAAGGTACAAAAAATTTAATAGATATTTTCTACACTTATGCCCCACACGATGCAATACTAGATTTTGATCATATTGCTTTTACTCATAAATTTGAGAATGTTTTGACTAGGTTATATGATTCTTATGATAGGATTTATTCAGCTAACACTACTCAAACACAAACACAAAGTGTTCAATCTTCTTCTTCTTCTTCCTCCACATTAGCAAAGGGAAAGAGTCAAGCTAGTCTAGGTATTTTAAATCTTATTAAATCGAAAAAGGCTAGGACCAATTCTCCAAATGAGCTGAATTGGTATAATGCACAAAGTGCAGTTGAAGATGTAGAAGATGTCTTACAATATTGGAAGACTAATGAAGCAATTTTTAATATTCTTTCCCGTATGGCTAAAGACCTGCTAACAACACCGGTGTCAACTGTTGCATCGGAAAGTGCTTTTTCTAATGGTGGCAGGATAATGAGCCCGAGCAGGAACCGATTGACAGCAAAAAATTTGGAGATGCTAGTGTGCGCCGAAGATTGGATGAAAGCGGAAGAGAGGACCCAAGACTTACTTGAAGCACAAACTGGAGGTGGATCCACAAGCAGCGATGAATGAACTATTAAATTTAGTTAATTTACTTTAAATTGTTGTTCAATTAGTTGTAATTAATGGGAAAATTTAGAGTGATGAGATTCTATATTTAGGTTAAGTTGAAGTGCACGACAGTAGTCCACTGCCTTCTCTTCAATCTAAGTAGAGGCCATCTCGATCTTTAAATTCAAGTAATTCCCTTGATTTGTAATTTTATGATTTCTATGAATTTTATTAGATAAATTTGTATGAATTTTATTCATGTACTTAGTTTTATTGTAGAAGTTCAAATTTATTTAACCATGTACTTTATTTATTCGTGTACTTCAATTAATTTTTTTTTGGATGAAGATGTAATTCAATTATTTATGAAATTTAACTTTTTGAAATTGTTATACAATTGCAAAATCATACACTTCTTATACAATTACAAATTTATGCACTTCAATCTATAATGGGTAAAAAAAAAAGAATTACAAGGGCCAGGCCCGGCCCGGCCCGCGAACCGGCCCGGCCCGGCCCGGCCCCCCCCACTAAGGGTTAGGGGCCAGGTCCGGGCCAGGGTTCTTCACCGCCAGCCCGGCCCGGCCCGGCCCGCGATTCAAGGAGCCCGGCCCGGGTAAGCCCGGGACCGGTCAAAACCCGGTCAAACCCGGCCCGGCCCGGCCCGAACGGCCCGAATGCCATCTCTAACTGCAGCGATCGATTTTATTTGTTATTACTGTAGCTGCCATTTTATAGCATATGAGAAAAACGATTGTGGATACTCTAACAAAAGCTCCTTTCCATATGTCGTCTGATGGGTTTCCTCTACATCTACTGTTCTGTCTTCCGAACCAAAGATCACAACAGCTAGCTCTCTATTTGATGATTCGTCCATTACATGAGAACGGTCAAATCCTACCAAAATTTTAACATAAATGGTCAAATGGGTAATGCTCTAAGAAATAAATTGGACAGTGAGGAGAAAGATTTAAGGGGATCAAAGAAAACCCAAGCTGGTTTTGATCAGTCTCTACTTGTACAGTCACTTGGAAAGCTATTTGATCAAATGAAAACGCATAATAAGAGGAGCTAATCATGCCCAAAATGGAATCAAAATTGCAGCAATAATCAATTGATTTAGTGTAGAATCAACCCAAAAAGACTCATTACAATGGAAGTAATGAAAATCAAAATAAACAACATGGGGAAAGTCGATTACCTTTTTGACTGAGACAGTAGATGAACGGCGGCGAGGTTAGGTTGCCGTTACTCAACCGAGACTGAGTTTTTTACGGTAAGGAATTGGAGGGGGAGGAGAACAAAGGTATTTTCGTCATATAATTAAAATACGTGCAGCGCACGTAGAAAAAGGTTAACGCCAGCTAACTCTGTCAGTTCAAATTGAAACTTTGTGTCTTTTTTTTTAAAAAAAGAACTTTAGTGTATTTTTTTTTAAACTGGCCAAAAATTTTGTGTAGTTTTTTTAAATTTTTCCAAATAAAAACTCTGACGTAAGGAGGATTTGAACCGGAAAGCTCCTTTATATTAGTTATGTACGTGTGTTGCACCTGTTGGTAGATTGATAAATTGACACTAAGGTCTTCTCCCATTATAATATTAGAGATTAGAGATTAGAGATTAGAGATATGCAAGTGAGCAAATCAAATAATATATGTGAATGCACTTAGCACACTAATAAATACCATGTATATAATAATGTAAGTGTTTATGTTATTTTCTGTTTCTTAATTTTTGCCAGCTCAATCACTTTCTTCTAATTGGGTGACTTAATTTTTTTTCTTCTTATATTTGGTAATAGATTTTTTTAAAAAAAATTTGAGAACAAAGTTTTATTAAAAGAATTCTTGAATATATTGCTCGTTTGAATTTAAATTTGGGAACTTAATTTTTTCGTTTTCAGTATTTGTTTATTTTGTTTGAAAGTTCAGATAGAAAATTGATTGGCAGAGGTATACCTTCCCACTTAGAGAATTCACTGTCATTTTCTAAAAACTCAAAATTTAACAATTGAGATTAAAAAAAATTCACTATCGTTCATAAAAAACCCAAAAATTATAATAAAAGTGAACAATCAATCGCTAAAGATAAGCGATTTTAGAAAACTTCTAAATATAGAAGACGGTGGATCAAGCTCTGTCTGTTTAATTTTTTTTATGTTTAATATGGTCGGACGGAAGATCATCTTCCGTTCAAAAAAAAATACCTAAAAATTACGAAAATGCCACTCAAATAATTACAAAAATGTGATCACTTATTTACATTGTCATTTATAAAAAAAATCTCCACTAAACCTTTTTTTCACATATTATGAAATGACATTATTAATTTATGAAAATACCATTTTAAAATTAAAAAAATAAAAAATCGAACAGAAGATCTTCTGTCTGAGCACTTCTTCCAATTTTTTTCTCATATCACTAAAATGCCATTATAAATTGATTTTTTTAAAAAATAAAAATAAAAAACCAAGAGGCAGATCATCCGTCTAATTTATTTATTTTATTTTATTCCAAATTTATCGGAAACGATAGCAGTGCTTATCAATAAATGCTAAATGCTATATATGAAAGTTTTAGCCTAAACTGATAGTGGACGTTCTTAGTCACATTATAGATTAGATAAATGTCTATATAAGAAGACCCATATTACATAAATCAGGTGTTCCAAAAGCACTTTCACTCAATGGCTATAAAGCCTTTCACATTTATTCATCACCCCCAACAAAAATAAACATAATCAAATCATCCAATTCCAATTTCAATTCTTATTATCCATTATTGCATTCAAACAACCCGATCTTTATCATTATCATAACTAAGAAACATTCTGAAACTAGCCTCTTCTGTTATTGTAAAAGCAAGCTCTTTACATAAACTGATTTTGACTCTTCCTCAAGTATACACATTCTCAACATGGTTCCTAGTTCTCTCCAAATATCCAAGAAATGTTTATTTATTTATTTTTTTAAATAACTAAATGATGCGGTTTGTTTTTGAATGGAGTGTGGATGCACCAGGTGTGAGTTCGGACTCAATTTGTAAGAGGGGAAAGGTTCGGTAGCGGACAGTGAGCTGTAGGCTCGCCTCGGCACTGGAGGAGGGGTTCGGATCGCCTCGCCTCGGGTACCTGCAGACGGTCTAGAAACACCGGGGTTTGTCCCGGTGGCAGACCCTCCGACGATCTAGTTAGTCTCTGTGAGAGAGTAGCAGTAACTAGGGTTTTGTGGGTGAAAGATTGATTACCTTTGAAGGTGGGTGAGAGTCTGGTATTTATAGATAACCCAACCGGGTTTGGATCCGCTTGGGGGCCAGGTCCGGACCCGAAAGCCCATGGGCCTGACGTGGCAAGAGGCCCAGGTGGTTTAGGGCACACGTGGCAGAGCCCAGAGCGGTTTAGGGCTGACATGGCAAGAGCCCTAAGTGGCTTTGGAGCTGACATGGCAGATCGTAGGGGCCCGGTGTCTCTGGGAGGATCAGAGGGCCTAGGTTGCGCCAGGTCGTCATCCTCCCTTACCCGGCTGAGTGGACGGCCCGTGAGACCTCCGAGGATCGGAGACCGATGGTCGCGGAGGGTCGGCGAAACGGGGGGGGGGGGGGGGCAGGGCAGGTTTCGTGGTGGTGAACTTACGGCTCGGCACCGACCCTGTGGTGGTCCGGGGCCGAGCCGGATTGGCTTGGAGCGAAAAGCCATCCTGGGCCCCAGGCCATTTTTATCCTACCTCATAAGCCTCCCACTCCTGCGGGGATGCGAGAGTTAGCCGTGGAGGAGTAGTTTCGGGTTGTGTGGGGCCTTCGCAGGGGGGCTACCCTGGTGGGATACCCTACCTCGAGCTGGCGAGGGTTTTACGGGTCGGCAAGGGCGATGGCGAACCGTTGGGCCTTCGTGAGAAGGCTACCCTGGTGCGAGACCTTACCTCGAGCTGGCGAGGGTTTTACGGGTCGGCAAGGGTGATGGCAAACCGTTGGGCCTTCGTGAGAAGGCTACCCTGGTGCGAGACCCTACCTCGAGCTGGCGAGGGTTTTACGGGTCGGCAAGGGTGATGGCGAACCGTTAGGCCTTCGTGAGAGGGCTACCCTGGTGCGAGACCCTACCTCGAGCTGGCGAGGGTTTTACGGATCGGAAAGGGCGATGGCGAACCGTTGGGCCTTCGTGAGAAGGCTACCCTGGTGCGAGACCCTACCTCGAGCTAGTGAGGGTTTTACGGGTCGGCAAGGGTGATGGCGAACCTTTGGGCCTTCGTGAGAGGGCTACCCTGGTGCGAGACCCTACCTCGAGCTGGCGAGGGTTTTACGGATCGGCAAGGGCGATGGCGAACCGTTGGGCCTTCGTGAGAAGGCTACCCTAGTGCGAGACCCTACCTTGAGCTGGCGAGGGTTTTACTGATCGGCAAGGGTGATGGTGAACCGTTGGGCCTTCGTGAGAAGGCTAAGACGATGCTAGCTGACTTCGAGGAGCATTAATGGCGCTCCGGGATTTGTGCGGCGTTCCAACTTCCCGGGGTCATTAAATGGCTCCTATAATAAATGCGTGGCGCTTCGACTCCCTAGGCGTAGTGGCTGGTCCTTCGGGGGAGGCTATAAATACCCCGCTCTCCCCTGTAGCTTTGATCACGCAATGGTGGTTGATCGACCACTGGAGGTGTCTGCCTTAGGCGGACGCCTGCTCCTTTGAAAAATTCTAACCCTGAGAGGGTCGGACGAGTGGTTATTCTCGCGCCTTGTTCTTCTCCCGATTCTGACGGCCCTGACGTGGTAGTCAGAATCGGGGGAGATCACGGCGCGAGGGATGACCAATGATGTTCGGCCCCAGGGGGTGGGCTGTTCTCGCGCCATGGACTTCTCCTGGCTGTGACGGCCCTGATGTGGTAGTCAGAGTCAGGGGAGATCACGGCGGGAGGGAGGCCCAATGAGGTTCGGACCCAGGGCGCAGGTTGCCTCGATCGGATGGGTCTCCTCCGATCTCTGTCTTCCTTCTGGGATGACGGCTTCTGATGGTGGTCAGGCCGAAGGAGTTAGAGATGGGAGGCGGGCTGATCTGTTTTCTGACGGGGTCCCAGGCGGTGGTGGCTTTTCTACCACCCTCGAACAGTTCGGGGTTTCGACTTCCGAGGTCGTAAGCCCCAAGTTCTTCGCGGGTGAGAGGGGAGCCGATTGAGTCCTGGGGTCCAGGGCACTCGCCGAGGGCGGGTGCCTTAACACAATCTAAATTTTTCCTTGCTTTTTGGGACGGATGCTGGGGTGTTCGGATCTGACGCAATTCATCCGGACCGACCCTTGTGTCTGGCTTCAAGGTGACGTGGGTGACGTCAGTGGCGCACGTTCCAGGGTGACGTGGCGCGATTCTATAGGTGGCAGTTTCATGCCAATCGAGGAGCCATTACGCGAAAAACGAGGATTTGTTTCCTCCTCTATAAATACCCCCACCCTTCTTCCATACTGCTCACTTCTCTCTTGCTTCTTTCTCCAAAAATTTCAAACACTTCGGCGCTCGTTACTGCGGCTTGCGGCACTAGGCTCGTCCATCTGAAGCACTCAAGGTTAGTTGGTAAGTTTATTTAGTTAGGCATGTCCCGGGCTCAGTCTGGTTCATCGGCGTCAACGTCCAAAGGGGAAGGGCCCCCTGCCACCGGGCTCTCCGACTCAGAATCGTGGGAAGAGGAGACGGTGTATGACGTGAAGCCCCTGCACTCCCGGAAGCCATTCGTGGTGGAGAGTAGTGATTCCGACGAGGGGAGCGACAGTTCGGACGAGGTCCAGATTTTGGAGTCGGTGTCCGAAGAGGAGGGTGGTCAAGGCGAGGGTGAAGCCGTTGGGGCTCGGATAGGAGGTGCGAGGGGGAGAAGCTGGCGACTCCCCGGGACCGCGCGGAGATGAACACCGAGACCTTGGAGCAGGCGTACACGCGCCTCGCGCAGGCCAACGTGCTGGTAAGTCCGCCGGCCCCACTTGCCTTGTGAATACGTCGTAAAGGAGGTTTCCTTAGTAGTGCTCGGTTACTGCAGGCCACCGTGCAGGGGGCCCATGTGAGGGGTCTTCATGAGGCGGCCTTGGAACGGGAGCGAATCCGGGCCGACAAGGCCTTGCAAGAAATGAAGGAGATGAAGATAGAGCTCAACGGCTCGCATAAGAGGGAGCAGCAGCTGAAGGTTGAGCTCGATGCCCGGGATACCGAGTGGTCTAAGAGGGTTTCCGCCCTAAAGAAGAAGTTCGCGAAGGAGAAGGAGGAACTGACTACGACGGGGCAGGACCTGGTGATCGCGGCCCAGGACGCGGTCTACGCGAAGGCCCTCAGCCATGTGAGGCACTTTTACCCGGACATCGACCTGAGGAGCTTCGACTACGACATGGAGGTCGAGGGGCCACCGAAGACCCCTAACGTCAACCCTCCCGCCGACCCTCCCGTCGTGGGTTCGGCCATCGATCCACCCGTGGACCCGGCTGATGCTGAGGTGATAACATAGGCTGTTTGCCTTTAGTTTTGTCTTTTTCTTTCTTTTAAATGTATTTGCCGAACACGGACTGGCCACCGCAATTTTGTACGAAGATTTCAATTTATAAGAGTGGATTTTTGATTGGCCAAGTCTTTTGTACTCAGATTTTTCCGAACTCCTTTTGTGGATGTGTTTTGAGCTGTGGTTGGTTCTCTTTTAGGTAGCGGCTCTCCTTCCGAGCCGGACCCTCATCACTCCGACGTGGCGTGGCTCCGTAGTATAATCAAAGTTCTGGAGGCCACGTTGGTCCGTTATCGCAAGGGGGCTCGCGACCAGGACGCCGCCTTCAACTATTATCGAGAGAAGTCTCAGGCTCTGTGTGCCGAGGCGAACCGACTAAAGAGGGCAATGGTAGATCGGGACCTCGGAAGTGCCGGCCTCGGGTTCACCATGTCAAGAGCATCGGTGCAGAGGCCCTCGTCCGAAAGGCTTCTTCACGATGTCATAGTGGAGAAGGAAATGGAGATACATCGGTATAAGACGATGCTAGGTGTGTCCGGAACGAGGATGGCATCCTCCTCGGGACATCGACGAGCAGAGGGAGTTCCTTCGGCATTGCTGCAGCTGGAGCGCGTCCGGCCGGCTGATGCCCAGAGCTCCGTCGCTGGTGTGTCGACCGTTGCTGACTCTAAGGACCATCGCGACGAGGAGAGAGATCCTAGTCGTTCGATTGGAGTGGGAGTGCCATTCCTAGGACCCGAGGGGCCTTAAGACGGGTTCTTTCTTTGTGAGATGAGTGGAGTGGTCCTGTAAACAGTCTCTATTTGTTTTCCAGAACTTAATAAGGGAGTACGAACAAGGGATTTCTTTTCATTTGTTGCCTCGGCTAATAGCCTATTGATTGGTGGAGTTGAGGTTCGGCCCTGCCGATCCCGATAGGGGGATCGGCATCATAGGCAGCGGGAGGCTTCACGGCGATTCCCTGGCCTGAAGCCGATTCGGACCTACCGAGACGTTGGGGACGATACCGGAGTGTGGACTCGGGTGCCGATCCCATTGTCCGGTGTTAGGTCGGAACTGCCGAGGCATTTGGAGTTGACAGAAAGAAGATCTTCTCATATATGATAGGGACGGGCGCTAAGATGGCCCTTTACACATGAGAGCTTTACAAAAATATTATTTACATTAGCCAGACCGGGACCTATGACCGTTCTTCTAGGAACTTCATAAGGTGCTCGGCGTTCCAGGGTCGCTTGATCGCTCGACCCTCCATGTCCACCAGCCGATAAGTGCCGGGCCATATGGCCTCGGCCACCCTGTATGGGCCCTCCCAGTTGGGGGCCAGCTTCCTCTTCTTGGTGGGATCGGAGACGGATAATTTGCGCAACATTAGGTCCCCGGCCTTGATGTCTGTTGGGCGGACCTTCTTGTTGTAAAACCTCTCGATCCGCTGTTGATAGATGTTTCTTCGGACTGATGACTTTTCCCTGACCTCGGAGACGAGGTCCAGGTTGGCCCTTAAGCTGGATGAGTTGTCCGCTTCGTCGAAGGCCATGATCCAGGGGGAGGGCAAGCCGATCTCTACGAGGATCACTGCCTCGGTCCCGTAGGTTAGACTGAACGGTGTCTCTCCCGTGGGGATCCTCTTGGTGGTTCGGTGCGCCCACAGCACGCTGGGCAGTTCCTCTACCTACAGCCCCTTGGGGGAACTGTCGAGGCGCTTTTTGAGGCCGTCGAGGATTTGCCTGTTCGCGTTCTCCGCTTGGCTGTTGGACTGAGAGTGGCATATGGCGGAGAAGCGTTGCTGGGTGCCGATGTCTTCGCAGAACTTTCGGAAGTTCTGGCCTGCGAACTGGGTTCCGTTGTCTGTAACGAGGACCTGAGGGATCCCGAACCGACAAACAATATTCTTCCAGAAGAACTGCTGTGTTTGGCGCTCGGTGATGCTGGACAGCGACTCGGCCTCAAGCCACTTCGTGAAGTAGTCGATGGCGACTATTTAGAATTTTCTCTGTCCTGTTGCTACGGGGAAGGGGCCCACAAGGTCCATGCCCCACATGGCAAATGGCGTAGGACTAGCCAGGGACCGGAGATTGGCTTGAGGAAGCCTCTTGATAGGGGAGAACCTCTGGCAGGGGCCGCACCTCTTGACCAGGTCTTGTGAGTCTTGGAGCATGGTGGGCCAGTAGTAGCCCTGATTCAGAGCTTTTCGAGCGAGGGACCTGCTTCCCATATGGCATCTGCCGATCCCTTCATGAAGTTCCTTCAGCACGTAGCTGGCTTCGTCATTGGTGAGACAGCGGAGATACGGCTTACCATCGGCCAGTGTGTACGAGCGTTTGAAGAGGGTGTCGTCTATCATGACGAACCTCTCAGCTCGGATTCTGACCCATCTTGCCTCGGCCCGGTCTTCGGGGAGCTCGCCTCGGACAAGGAATCTTCGAATGGGGGTGGTCCAATCGTCCGGATTGACACCGCCTTGTACGCACATTGCCTCCTGGTCTTGGTCACTGATACTTGGCTTTAAGAGGATTTCGATGAGTACCGTTTGGTCGAGGCCCTCGAAGGAGGAGGAGGCGAGTTTCGACAAGGCGTCTGCTTGGGCGTTCTGCTCTCTGGGGACCCTAACCACTGTGGAGCAGCAGAAGGATGCTAGGAGCCGTCGGACCACGGCCAGGTATCGCGCCATCCGATCGTCGCGAGCCTCGTATTCCCCAGTGATCTGATTGACCACGAGCTGAGAATCGCTGAAGGCTCGGATCTGCTTGGCTCCGGCTCGGTGTGCTAGGGTCAGTCCGGCAATCATGGTCTCGTATTCTGCCTCGTTGTTAGAGGTCGGGAAGTTAAGGCAAAGGGAGTATTGAAGGAGGAATTGGTCGGGACCTCGGAGGATGATTCCGGCACCACTCCCGGTTTCGCAGGAGGATCCGTCGACATAAACTTCCCAGATTGGGTCCGACTCTTCGATGCTCGGCTGCTCAGAAGCTGTGCACTCAGTAATGAACTCGGCGAGGGCCTGGCCTTTGATCGCCGTCCTCGGCTGATAGCCCATGTCGTATTGGCTGAGCTCTATTGACCACTTGACCAAGCAGCCAGAGTTCTCCGGCTTGTGCAGGACGGTTTTCAATGGCTGGTCAGTTAGAACTTGGATGGAGTGAGATTGGAAGTAAGGGCGAAGCTTTCGGGCCGCCATGACCAGAGCATAGGCCATCTTTTCGATTCTGGCGTACCTCGTCTCGGCGGGGAGTAGGACCTTACTCACATAATAGAGCGGCTTCTGAACCCCGTCCTCCTCTCGAACGAGGACGGCGCCGAGGGCGCTGTCCGAGGCGGAGAGGTAGAGCCATAAGGGTTCGCCCGGCTCGGGTTTGCTGAGGAGAGGAGGGTTGGCGAGGTATTGCTTCAGCTGTTCGAAGGCTTCTTGTTGAGGGGCACCCCATTCGAAGCCCCCTTTGCCGCGCAGAGCCTTGAAGAAGGGGAGAGATTTCTCCCCTGATTTGGAGAGGAAGCGACCGATTGCCGCCAACCGGCCTGTGAGTCTCTGCACCTCCTTGACGTTTAGGGGTGGGACCATGTCTATTATGGCCTGAATCTTCTCTGGGTTTGCCTCGATGCCGCGTTGGCTGACGACGAACCCCAGAAACTTTCCGGAGGAGACCCCAAATGCGCACTTGGCCGGGTTGAGCCTCATGTTGTGGTGCCGGAGGATTCCGAAGGCTTCCTCGAGGTTAGCGACGTGGTCCGGCCCGGCCCGACTTTTGACGAGCATGTCGTCGACATAGACCTCCATGTTGCGGCCGATTAGGTCTTTGAAGATTCGGTTCACGAGCCGTTGATAGGTGGCTCTGGCATTTTTCAGCCCGAAGGGCATAACGTGATAGCAAAAAAGACCCTGGTCGGTGACGAACGAGGCTTTCGCAATGTCGGGCGGGAATATCCGGATTTGATTATACCCTGCGAATGCGTCCATGAAGGACAGCAGCTCGTGTCCCGAGGTCGCGTCGATCAGGGCGTCGATGCTGGGGAGGGGGAAAGGATCTTTAGGGCATGCCTTGTTTAGATCCGTGAAATCTATACAGATCCGCCATCCCCCGGTCGCCTTTTTAACCCTGACGACGTTGGCCAACCACTCGGGGTAGCTGACCTCCTGAATGAACCGAGCGGACAAGAGTTTGTCCACCTCAGCTTTCACAGCTTGCTGCCTCTCCGGGGCGAACTTGCGCCTCTTCTGAGCGACCGGCATGGATCCCGGAGTGACGCTCAGTCTGTGCATGATCAGGTCTTCGAAAATCCCGGGCATGTCGGATGGCTTCCAGGCGAAGAGATCGACGTTGCGGTGGATGCAGTCAACTATGTCTGTCCTCAGGCCTTCGGAAAGCGAGCGGCTCACTCGGAACCACTTCGATTCGTCTGCGACCCTGAACGGGACCTCTTCTAGCTCGTCGGCTGGCTCTGGGGCGGAGCCGTTGCCCTCGGACCCGAGCTCTACGGCGTCGAGGGGGAAGACACCACCTCCGACGGTGGTCATGTAGCAGGACCGCGCCACCTCTTGGTTACCTCGGACGACACCGACCCCTTGTGGGGTGGGGAATTTTAGTTTTAAGTGATAGGCCGATGGTACCGCTTGAAGGGAGCACAGTCCTGGTCGGCCAAGTATGGCATTGTACGCCGCCTTGACGTTCACCACCATGAAGTCCATAGACTCGGTCCGCTGCACAGGGGCTGAGCCTGCGGTGACGTCGAGGGTCACGATCCCTTCTATGACGACAGGGACACCAGAGAACCCATGCAAGGTGTATCCGGTCGGTTTGAGCTTGCCCCTGGGCAGTTTGAGATTCTCGAAGGCTTCGAGAAAGAGGATGTTTACTGAACTGCCGTTGTCGACGAGGATCCGGCGTACTTCATAATTAGCCATATGGAGGCTAATGACGAGGGCGTCGCAGTGGGGGAGGCGGACGCCCTCGAGGTCCTCTCCGGAGAAGGAGACGGGTACCATTTGCAACCGAGGTGAGGGGAGATCTTGGACAGCGTTTACCTCGTGGACGTAGGCTTTCCGAGAGGTATTCGACTCTCCCCCCATCGGTCCCCCGTGGACGCAATGCAGGATTGCCGGGGTTCCAGTTCCCTCGGGGTCGGGATCCCGCCCCTGAATGAACTTCGGAGTGGGGATCGGAGGCGAAGGCCTCCGGTTCCTAGTGTCTCGTCGATCCTGTGGGTTCTCTCTCATGAACTCCCGGAGGTACCCTCGTGAAATGAGGGCCTCGATCTCGTCTTTCAGGGCCCGACACTGGTCGGTTTCGTGCCCATGGTCCCTGTGGAAACGACAGTAGAAGCGTTGGTCTCGCTTCTTGTTGTTGCTTCTCGGGGAGGGAGTCGGACGAGGCCTTTGTCCTCGATCTCCAAGAGGATGGCAGACACGTTCTGTGTCAGCGGGGTGTACCTTTCGAAGCGAGGGACCGGAGGTACCCTCTTCGCGCCGACCCCTTCCTTTGCTGCCTTCCTTGCGGGTTCGATCTCGTCGACCCTGCGCTTGCCTTTTCCTACGATCTCTTTGCTGTCCTCTGGGTTTAGAGCTTCTTCAGCTCGAATGTATTTCTCGACTCGATTGAGAAGGTCGGGAAAGTCCAGAGGTGGTTTCTTTGCCAGGGATACCTTCAGCTGGTTATGGCGGATGTTGTGCCGGAAGGCGGCCGAGGCGACCCCGACGTCGAAGGCAGAGACAGATCTTGCCTCGGTCGTGAACCTTTTGACGAAGTCACGGAGCGATTCCCCCTCCCTCTGGCGAAGGTCGAGCAGGGAGGTGCTCGTCTTCTCGGCTTTCCGGCTAGTGACGAAGTGGCCCACGAAGTTGGCTTCCAGCTGATCGAACGAAAAGATTGAGACTAGGGAGAGTTTGGAGAACCATTCCCTGGCCGGACTCCGGAGGGTAGCCGGGAAGGCTCGACACAGCAGGGAATCCGAAGCGCTATGAATCATCATGAGGGTCTTGAAGCCCTCCATGTGATCAGCTGGATCACCATCGCCGTTGTAAGTCTCGAATTGCGGAGGCCGGAAGTTCCGGGGGATCTCCGCTTCTAAAATGTTGACGGAGAATGGCGGTCAGGAAGGTGCTCGGCCGAGGACGGGGTTGGGATTCCCGTCGCCGATGCGCTCAAGGCGATTCTCCATCTCAGTGAGGCAACGGAGTACCTGGTCTGCGCGCTCCGGTGGAGGAGGCAGCGCGTGAGTGTAGCTCCTTCCTTCGCTCACTTGACGGGGTCGGTCGAGCGTTGCGGACCTTGGTGCTCCGTGAAGCGCCTCCATGATTTCCTCCCGAAAGCTTCGAAACTCGGCCCTTGTGACCGCTCCGTGGTCGGAAGGGTCGGGTCGGGGCACAGGAATTCGGCCGATTCGGCTGAGTGCCGATGGCCTGGAATGGTTCGGGGCCGAGTTGGAAGCGGTCCCTCCCCTGGCCTGACTAGCCCTTCGGTTCATAATGACCCGACGAAGGTCGGGTTGCTCGACGTGAGGTTCGCCTTGCTGGGGTCCGAGGTTCGCCCCCGGGTTATTGGATCCTTGCCCTCCCGTGGGGGTGCCCTGATTAGGGGGCCCGTTCCGGTGGGAGGAAGAGGCCGATCTCCGGGCCCTAGGAGGCATTGGAGGGTGAGTATCGGCGGCGAGGCTCGGACTGTCGTCTCTACCGAATAAGTAGAAGTTCCCGGATGGAGTGTGGATGCACCAGGTGTGAGTTCGGACTCAATTTGTAAGAGGGGAAAGGTTCGGTAGCGGACAGTGAGCTGTAGGCTCGCCTCGGCACTGGAGGAGCAGTTCGGATCGCCTCGCCTCGGGTACCTGCAGACGGTCTAGAAACACCGGGGTTTGTCTCGGTGGCAGACTCTCCGACGATCTAGTTAGTCTCTGTGAGAGAGTAGCAGTAACTAGGGTTTTGTGGGTGAAAGATTGATTACCTTTGAAGGTGGGTAAGGGTCTGGTATTTATAGATAACCCAACCGGGTTTGGATCCGCTTGGGGGCCGGGTCTGGACCCGAAAGCCCATGGGCCTGACGTGGCAAGAGGCCCAGGTGGTTTAGGGCACACGTGGCAGAGCCCAGAGCGGTTTAGGGCTGACATGGCAAGAGCCCTAAGTGGCTTTGGAGCTGACATGGCAGATCGTAGGGGACCGGTGTCTCTGGGAGGATCAGAGGGCCTAGGTTGCGCCAAGTCATCCTCCTCCCTTGGTACTGCGTCTTCCCTGTGGACGCCTTCGGAAGACGGTAAAGATGGACGCGCTTCCGACTATCTTGGAAGCTGGTGACTTGGAGGTTGCGCAGTCGCCGTACCACATCGGGGTCGGTTACGAACTCATGCTGCCGAGCCCTAGCCTCCGCCCTACCGACCCCCTGCCTGCTTGGTACTGCGTCTTCCCTGTGGACGCCTTCGGCTCCGGACTGAGGCTGCCTGTCCATCCGTTCGTTCGGAAGGTGCTGAATTGGGTATCCCTGGCTCCGATGCAGTATAGGCCGAATTCCTGGAAGCAGATCATCTGCTTCGTGCTGTTGTGTGAGGAGCAGAAGGTGCCCCTTAGGTTGGGCGTGTTTCGGGCGATGCTGGGGATCAGCTCGTCTGGGGAGTCGGAGGGGATTTATTATCTTTCGCCTCGGAGTAAGGGGAAGGTGGTACATGGTCATCCGGACTCCATCAAGGAGGGGAAAAGAAAGTATTTTGTGGTCCGGAGTGAGGAGCCTTGGGACATCCCTACTCGTTGGAATCACCACAAGCCGGGCTTCAATGCGCCGAGGCCGAAGGACCTGACGGCCGAGGAGTGGAAGTTTGTTGAGCGCCTCCGCCTGTCGCACAGCATCAGCTGGCCGAAGGTGACGGAGGGTCACTTGGCGAGCGCTGGACTGAGCCTGGCCGTGCTTTGTATGTAGTTGTTTCTTTCTCTCGGTCTTATTGTTCTTTTGTGCTCATTGTCCTTAATGGATCTTTTTGCAGGTATGGATCCAGAATCAATCAAGGCTCGGAGGCTCGCCTTGAAGCAGAAGAAGGCCAAGGAGGGGGGAGACGCGAAGAGGGCGAGGGGGCCGACCCAAGTGGCATCCGAGGCGACGCTGCAGCCAAGGGGCAAGAGAACGCGCTCGGAGACGAGCAAGGAGGTGGCTACCCAGGGGGGCTCGGGTCAGGCCAAGGTTTCCGAGGTGGCTACCCAGAGGGGAAGGGTCCCCTGGTCGAAGGCGAGGGAGTGGACAAGGTGACGGAGGAGCTGCGACAGCCGTGGATGCCGGACTGGTCGATACGGGTGGGGGATTGTTTAACCCGTGGGGTCCAGGCCGTCGAGGTGGCGGAGAAGCTGGCGACTCCCCGGGACCGCGCGGAGATGAACACCGAGACCTTGGAGCAGGCGTACACGCGCCTCGCGCAGGCCAACGTGCTGGTAAGTCCGCCGGCCCCACTTGCCTTGTGAATACGTCGTAAAGGAGGTTTCCTTAGTAGTGCACCAGGTCATCCTCCTCCCACAGACGGTGCCAACCTGATGCGGTTTGTTTTTGGATGGAGTGTGGATGCACCAGGTGTGAGTTCGGACTCAATTTGTAAGAGGGGAAATGTTCGGTAGCGGACAGTGAGCTGTAGGCTCGCCTCGGCACTGGAGGAGCGGTTCGGATCGCCTCGCCTCGGGTACCTGCAGACGGTCTAGAAACACCGGGGTTTGTCCCGGTGGCAGACCCTCCGACGATCTAGTTAGTCTCTGTGAGAGAGTAACAGTAACTAGGGTTTTGTGGGTGAAAGATTAATTACCTTTGAAGGTGGGCGAGGGTCTGGTATTTATAGATAACCCAACCGGGTTTGGATCCGCTTGGGGGCCGGGTCCGGACCCGAAAGCCCATGGGCCTGACGTGTCAAGAGGCCCAGGTGGTTTAGGGCACACGTGGCAGAGCCCAGAGCGGTTTAGGGCTGACATGGCAAGAGCCCTAAGTGGCGTTGGAGCTGACATGGCAGATCGTAGGGGCCCGGTGTCTCTAGGAGGATCAGTGGGCCTAGGTTGCGCCAGGTCATCCTCCTCCCTTACCCGGCTGAGTGGACGGCCCGTGAGACCTCCGAGGATCGGAGACCGAGGGTCGTGGAGGGTCGGAGAAACGGGGGGGGGGGGGGGGGGGGGCAGGTTTCGTGGTGGTGAACTTACGGCTCGGCACCGACCCTGTGGTGGTCCGGGGCCGAGCCGGATTGGCTTGGAGCGAAAAGCCATCCTGGGCCCCAGGCCATTTTTATCCTACCTCACTAAACAAATTGGTAATTTTCTAGTGAGTAATGCTATATTCACTATCAATTGCACAACATTTTTCTCCATTACCTTATATGGTGTACTTCAGTAGAGAGGAGAACTCTCCAATTGAAGTGTACCACCTAAGACAGTGAACAGAAATATGTTAAAATTGGCAGTAGATAAATCATTACTCTTTTCAAGTTACAACACACTAGTAATTTTCAGTGCGATGCACATTTTGATAAGAGTTGGAGGATTTTCAAGAGCAATATATGTGTTAAGAAATAGTTTTGCAGTTGGACGTACGTTGCACGTAATTTGAAAAAACATTTTGAAGAAAATGTATATTTGTACGTACAATGCACGTGTTTATAAATAGAATTTGATTTGTACGTGGGACATGTGTATGTTTTGTGTTAAAAAATATTGAAATTTTATTTTGCACGTTTTAAATAGGTGAAATTTTATTGTTCGTTAGTTTTTTGTTGCAATTAATTGGATAGTTTGAGTTGCACGCAAACGCACGAGTTTGAATGTTAACAAATTACAACTCCAATTTTCACATTATATATACTAGTATCATGCACGTGCGATGCACGTGGAGGAAGAAGGAAAAAGACAAAAAAAACCTACCAACACGTGCGTTGCACGTGTTTGCACACATACAAAAAAAAATAAAAATTTGTTTATTTGTTTGGAACCCCATCTCTCCCATTATAATAGTTATATATATATATATATATATATATATATATATATATATATATATATATATATATATATAGGGAAATGCTCCATTGAAAACGGGTCTAGTTTTCACAGGTTGGAAAACACCAATCTGAGCCGTTGGATCACTCATGATCGTGATCAACGACTCAGATCGAGCCCCCCATCACCCGGTTAAAATGATCAGTGGAGGGTTATTTTGGGAATTTCGTCCCAAATAACTCTTCGCCTGATCACGAAAGAAAAATTGATATAACCTAGGCCGTTGTTGGGAATAACGGCCTAGGTTATGAAAAATTGAATCATAGGCCGTTGTTCGGAACAACGGCCTTGTTTTCAACTTTTATAACCTAGGCCGTTGTTCCCAACAACGGCCTAGGCTATAAAATTTTATAGAAATTTTATAGCCTAGGCCATTGTCGGCAACAACGGCTTAGGTTATAAAAATTGAGAACAAGGTCATGTTCCGAACAACGACCTATGATTCAATTTTTTATAACCCCAAAAATGGCCAAGGTTATATCATTTTTTTCAGAACGAATCAGGTGAAAAGTTATTTGGGACGAAATTTCCAAAATAACCATCTACCACTTAAGTCATATTGGGTTATGGGCGGGCTCGATATGAGCCGCTGATTGCGATCATGAGCGATCCAATGACTCAGATTCGTGTTTTCCAACCTGTGAAAACAAACCCGTTTTCAATGGAGCATTTCCCATATATATATATATATATATATATATATATATATATATATATATATATATATATATATATAGATTAATGATAATTTACACATGTGATGCACATTTAATATATTAAAAAAAATTAAAGTAAAAAATCTGATGTGATGATGACTCGAACCTGAGACCTCAATCATATTAGTTATATATATATATATATATATATATATATATATATATATATATATATATATATATATATATATATATATATATATATATATATATATATTAATGATAATTTACACATGTGATGCACATTTAATATATTAAAAAAAATTAAAGTAAAAAATTTGATGTGATGATGACTCGAACCTGAGACCTCAATCATATTAGTTATGCACGTGCAATGCACGCGTTGAAAGAGTCACAAATAACAATAAGGTCTTCTCCCGTTATTATATTAGATATTAGAGATTATAGATTAGAGATTTTACACATAGGTTAAAACTAGACTAGAAAAATCTTTCATTTTAAAACACAATGCCATTATTGGCCCCACCCCAAAAAGTTTAATACAATATTTTTAAAAATCCTCCTCCTAATATCGATTTTTTTGCTGTCATAGGCCATTCTTGAAAATACTTGCAATTATGATATTTCCCACTATTAGATATTTTCCACAAATCCCAACTTGGTTATTTTGTTATTATTATCAGACAGACATATATGTGCAAAAAACAGAGTGAGAATAGCATGGGATAAACAATTAACAGGTTCGGGGTGACAGACAAACATATACAAACTAAAGATAACATATAAAAGAATAGTATAACGAAAATTCTAGTTCAGGACAGGAAGACAGTACTGCACTAAAATTGGGATTCCCGTTGCTACAAACATGCAAATCTAGATCCGTCAAAAAATCTGGAAAATAGACTCCCGACCGAATCTAGTAAATATATATAAGTCATATGGTATTTCACAACAACATGTCTCAAAACTGATTTGAATCCAGAAAATACGTTCAGTCAGAAATCAGAAGTTTGTATTCAAAGTCAGGAAAACAGCATGAAAACTCATTAATTAAATCCACGAAAAATCTGGGGTATTCCGCTATATGTGCAACATCAGAATATAAAGTTTCATAATTTTTCAATATAAATAGTTTAGTCAACTGATATGGCTAAAAATAGGATTAAATCGGACCCGTTCACATCAGACACGAATCTTAAAGCTCAAGGGTAAAACGGTAATTTCACATACAAATGGGGTCCAAAACGGGTACTGGGTCTCCTTCTCACAGATCCAATAATCCGCGAACGGATCCACCTCAACTAGGTACGGGTCTCGACCCGATACAAACCCAGTCCGACAGGATAGAATTATGGTCTCTGATTGAACCAAATCAACGGGCCTGATTCGCGACTATCCTCTCACCGGGAATTAAGGGATTACATTCCTAATCTGATTACGAGGATTTTACTCCTTATCAGATCACAGGAATTACATTCCTAATCTGATCCCTAAGGCGGCTATAAATACCCCCCACCCATCTCCATTAAGAGGTAATCAACCTTTTGCATATTAACGCTCTTTCTTAATCATCCCTGATTACTGACTTGAGCGTCGGAGGGTGCGTCGCCGGGATCCATCCCGGTGTCTCACACTTTTTGCAGGTGAACGGCGGGAGCAAACGGTCAAACTCCGGCGGATCAGGGTGTGTGCTATTCAGTTTTTTCCAAGAACTCACAAATTCTATCTGTTTACCCCCACACCAGATTCAGCGGTAACAGATTGGCGTCGTCTGTGGGAAACAAACGAATAGAAGCCTCCCCTCTTTCCGTTGGTCAGATCTTCTCCAGCCATGCCTCCTAGGAAAGTAAGATCCAGAGGGTCCAACCATGGGCCTACCCCTCCTCCAACATAACAAGAGATTCCCCATCAAACCGTCCTGCCGACGGGACCTGCCCCTCAGCCTAATCAGGCCCTTCAGCAGAACCAACCTCCTCCTCAGAATCA
The DNA here is from genome assembly GCA_017893485.1 of Hemerocallis citrina. Lineage (NCBI taxonomy): Eukaryota > Viridiplantae > Streptophyta > Magnoliopsida > Asparagales > Asphodelaceae > Hemerocallis > Hemerocallis citrina. Next base: position 6,545,481 of record CM030362.1, read on the forward strand.
TCAACCCCCTCTCGGTCAAACCGGTCCCCAGAATTTCGGTGCGGGGGGCTCCCGAGTCAATCCTTAGAAGCAACCTCTCCATCAGGACCGCATCTCAATACACAATGCCTCTACGGATTCTATGGCCTCCTACAATCCCCGAGCTTCTGATCTTCGCAATACCATCCTCAATCGGCAGAAGGAAGAAGATCTTCCCCGCCGTTTGGATGAAAGGCGGGCCCGAGAGGGAGCCTCCCGCCAACAACGTCCAAATGAACGATCTCCTCATCGCCAAGACTAAAAAAGGTCCCCTACTCGAAGAGGGCGAAGGGAGTCCCCTCAGTGTCATCGGCGGAGAACTCATTCTCCAGTAAGCCGAGCAACACATAGGGACCGCCAAGCAGGAGAGGCACCAGTCACAAGGGCAGACCCTCAAGACTTCCAAGCGACAGTCTTACGGGACCTCAATATCACCTCAAAGAACGACCAGAGGCCACCTACTCATGAGCCAACTAGGAGCCATCGCCTTCACACTCTCATTCCTCGTCCATCTCCAAGCTACCATCGTCGTAGCCCCAGTCCACCCTCGTACGAAGATGAGACCCGGGGCTCGGCAAGATATGATCAAAGATAAGACTCGGTCTACCACCATCTCCACGAGATGGAGAGGCGCCTCGGCCGACAAGGAAGAAGAGCAACGGGTGATAAACCTCCGCCCGAGCAGACCTCCATTCTCCCGCAACTTACTAACCTTTAACAACGAGTTCGGAGTCCAACACTTGGCTCGATTCCTCTTCAAATAACTTGCTCTTCAGCGGGTTAGAAGTGGTTCGCCAATCGAAATTGCTCCCACAACCGTTGAATAACTCTAACGATGGTTCAGAGTCCAACACTTGGCTCGATTCCTCTTCAAATAACTTGCTCTTCAGCGGGTTAGAAGTGGTTCGTCATTCGGAATTGCTCCCACAACCGTTGAATAACTCTAATGATAATTCGGAGTCCAATAGTTGGCTTGATTCCTCTTCAAATAACTTGCTCTTCAGCAGGTTAGAAGTGGTTCGCCATTCGGAATTGCTCCCACAACCGTTGAATAACTCTAACGATGGTTCGGAGTCCAACACTTGGCTCGATTCCTCTTCAAATAACTAGCTCTTCAGCGGGTTAGAAGTGGTTCGCCATTCGGAATTGCTCCCACAACCGTTGAATCCCTCTAATGACGAGTTCGGAGTCCAACACTTGGCTCGATTACTCTTCAAATAACTTGCTCTTCAGCGGGTTAGAAGTGGTTCGCCATTCGGAACTGCTCCCACAACCGTTGATTCTGTCATTTAAATAGCGAGTTCGGAGCACAACTCTCTGCTAGAGTTCCTCCTCACACTCGTCTCACAAATGGCTCTCTCCCAGAGCCGAGCTCTTCACTCTGCTCGCCTCCGAAGCGGACCTCTTCTCAAACGAGTTCAGAGCTAAAACTCTCTCCTAGAGTTGCTCCTCAAACTCGTCTTCCAGATCGCTCCCTCCTAGAGCCGACCTCTTCACTCCGCTCGCCTCCAAAGCGGAGCTATTCTCGACGAGTTCGGAGCACAACTCTCTCCTAGAGTTCCTCCTCAAACTTGTCTCTCAAATGGCTCTCCTAAAGCCGAGCTCTTCACTCCGCTCGCCTCCAAAGCGGAGCTCTTCTCGACGAGTTCGGAGCGCAACTCTCTCCCAGAGTTCCTCCTCAAAACTCGTCTTCCAAATGGCTCTCTCCCAGAGCCGAGCTCTTCGCCCCGTTCGCCTCCAAAGCGGACCTCTTCTCGATGAGTTCGGAGCACAACTCTCGCCTAGAGTTGCTCCTCAAACTCTTCCTCCAAATGTCTCTCTCCCAGAGCCGAGCTCTTCACTCCGCTCTCCTCCAAAGCGGACCTCTTCTCAACGAGTTCGGAGCACAACTCTCTCCTAGAGTTGCTCCTCAAACTCTTCTTCCAAATGGCTCTCTCACAGAGCCGAGCTCTTCACTCCGCTCGCCTCCGAAGCGGACCTCTTCTCAATGAGTTAGGAGCACAACTCTCTCCAAGAGTTTCTCCTCAAACTCGTCTTCCAAATGGCTCTCTCCCAGAGCCGAGCTCTTTGCTCCGCTCACCTCCAAGGCGGACCTTTTCTCATCGAGTTTGGAGCTCACAACTCTCCCCTAGAGTTGCTCCTCAAACTCGTCTTCCAGATCGCAACCTCCCAAAGCCGAGCTCTTCACTCCGCTCACCTCCGAAGCGGACCTCTTCTCAACAAGTTCGGAGCACGACTCTTTCCAAGAGTTGCTCCTCAAACTCACCTTCCAGATGGCTCTCCTAGAGCCGAGCTCTTCACTCCGCTCTCCTCCAAAGCGGACCTCTTCTCAACGAGTTCGGAGCACAACTCTCTCCTAGAGTTGCTCCTCAAACTCTTCTTCCAAATGGCGCTCTCACAGAGCCGAGCTCTTCACTCCGCTCGCCTCCGAAGCGGACCTCTTCTCAATGAGTTCGGAGCACAACTCTCTCCTAAAGTTGCTCCTCAAACTCTTCCTTCAAATGGCTCTCTCCCAGAGCCGAGCTCTTCACTCCGCTCGCCTCCGAAGCGTACCTCTTCTCAAACGAGTTCGGAGCTAAAACTCTCTCCTAGAGTTGCTCCTCAAACTCATCTTCCAAATGACTATCTCACAGAGCCGAGCTCTTCACTCCCCTCGCCTCCGAAGTGGACCTCTTCTCAATGAGTTCGGAGCACAACTCTCTCCTAGAGTTGCACCTCAAACTCGTCTTCCAAATGGCTCTCTCACAGAGCCGAGCTCTTCACTCCGCTCGCCTCCGAAGCGGACCTCTTTTCAATGAGTTCGGAGCACAACTCTCTCCAAGAGTTTCTCCTCAAACTCGTCTTCCAAATGGCTCTCTCCCAGAGCCGAGCTCTTTGCTCCGCTCACCTCCAAGGCGGACCTTTTCTCATCGAGTTTGGAGCTCACAACTCTCCCCTAGAGTTGCTCCTCAAACTCGTCTTCCAAATGGCTCTCTCCCAGAGCCGAGCCCTTTGCTCCGCTCACCTCCAAGGCGGACCTCTTCTCAAACGAGTTCGGAGCTAAAACTTTCTCCTAGAGTTGCTCCTCAAACTCGTCTTCCAGATCGCTCTCTCCCAGAACCGAGCTCTTCACTCCGCTCCCTCTAAAGCGGACCTCTTCTCAACAAGTTCGGAGCTCACACCTCTCCCCTAGAGTTTCTCCTCAAACTCGTCTTCCAAATGGCTCTCTCCCTGAGCCGAGCTCTTTGCTCCGCTCACCTCCAAGGCGGACCTCTTCTCAATGAGTTCGGAGCACAACTCTCTCCTAGAGTTGCTCCTCAAACTCTTCCTCCAAATGGCTCTCTCCCAGAGCCGAGCTCTTCACTCCGCTCGCCTCCGAAGCGGACCTTTTCTCAAATGAGTTCGGAGCTAAAACTCTCTCCTAGAATTGCTCCTCAAACTCGTCTTCCAAATGGCTCTCTCACAGAGCCGAGCTCTTCACTCCGCTTGCCTCCGAAGCGGACCTCTTCTCAAACGAGTTCGGAGCTAAAACTCTCTCCTAGAATTGCTCCCAAACTCGTCTTCCAAATGGCTCTCGCCCAGAGCCGAGCTCTTCAGTCCGCTCGCCTCCGAAGCGGACCTCTTCTCAAACGAGTTTGGAGCTAAAACTTTCTCCTAGAGTTGCTCCTCAAACTCGTCTTCCAAATGGCTCTCTCCCAGAGCCGAGCCCTTTGCTCCGCTCACCTCCAAGGCGGACCTCTTCTCAAACGAGTTCGGAGCTAAAACTTTCTCCTAGAGTTGCTCCTCAAACTCGTCTTCCAAATGGCTCTCTCTCAGAGCCGAGCTCTTCACTCCGCTCGCTTCCGAAGCGAACCTCTTCTCAACGAGTTTGGAGCTCACAACTCTCCCCTAGAGTTGCTCCTTGCACTCACTTCAAAGAATGAGTCTTCCCATGGCTCTTACGAGGATCTTCCTAGCACCTCTTCTCCACCCCTAGGAGTGGAGCTTCTCTTCAAAAATCTCCAAAACCAAACAGAGCATCACCTCTTCCATATGCCGACCCATCCCCTTCATCAACTCGCCGAGCTTCTCCTCACGCTCGAGCCGTCCGAACTCCGAGCTCCACTACACCGAGCTACTACGGGTTGAGGGTGAACTACTGAGTCACCGTGCCGAGCGGACGAGGTACCGACCTCCACATATGGAGAAAAATACCCCCGACCCGATTTCACCGTTAGATCATCTCAAAATTCGCACTCAAGCGTGATGGACGGATCAGATCGCGCCACGTCACCACAAAACGACAAGATAACGTTTTCTCGAAACTCGTGCCTCTTGTCTCGTGATTCGCGCCACGATCGTGATCAACCGTCCAGATTGAACCGCGTAGCTCGAATCTGCCAATCTACCGAACTGCGAAGCGGCAAAAAATGTGCCTCAAAATCTGTGCTCGGATTTGCCGAACAAGCAAGAAGATAAAGAGGAAGAAAGAAAAAGAGGCTAACGGGTCGGGGTCCGATCCGATACCCACGATCCGACCCATACCCTTCTTGGCTTCTTCATTCTTCTTCTCCTTCTTCTTCTTCTTCAGTTTTCCCGCCAAAAGTACCCAGTACTTCTCCTCTTCTTCACTGTGCGAAAGAACAAGGCAGAGGAGAGCACCCGAATGCCTCTCCTCCCCTTCTTCTTTCTTCTCAGGGCCGAGCTCTGACATGGCCGAGCCACCGAGCCGAGGTGCCGAGGTACCGACCTCCACATATGGAGAAAAATGCTGCCGAGCCAGTTTCACCGTCAGATTGTCTCAAAATTCGTGCTAGAACATGATGAACGGTTCAGATCGCGCCACGTCTCCACAAAACGACAAGATAACGCTTTCTCGAAATTTGAGCCTCTTGTCTCGTGATTCGCGCCACGATCGAGATCAACCGTCCAGATTGAGCCACGTAGCTCGGATCTGAAATCCAAGCTACCGAACTACCGAACTGCAAAGTGGCAAAAATGCACTTCAAAATCCGTGCTCGGATCTGCCTAACAAGAAGCATCTGCCGAACAGGAACAAAAAAAACGAGCAAAAAGGAAAAAGAGGCCGGGTTCGGACCCATTAAGGGGATCCAAACCCGAAGCCCTTCCTTTCCTCTTCTTCTCCACTCTCCCGCCAAAACAAGAACCAAACAAAAACAGAGCAAAAACCCAACATTCATCTTCAACCTTGGAGCGTCCAGCTCCCCTCCGCCGAAGCTCAAGATCTCCGCCAAGCTTCACCAAACCGAGCTCCGAACTCCTCTCCACGTCGAAGCTCCCTCACCTCCACCGAGCTCCTCCTCCTCCAAGCTCCACGAACGAGCTCCGAGCGTAATGTCGAGCCGAACCCATCACCTCCTCCAAGCTCCACGAACGAGCTCTGAGCACCACCATCGCGAGCTCCATTCGTGCCGAGCCCCGCTGCCGAGCTCACCTCCGAGCTCCAACGGTGCCGAACCCAACTCCTCCAAGGCCGTGCTCCGAGCTTCGCCACGTTCACCGAAGACGTTGAGCTCCTCTTCTCCTTCGCCGAACGACCCTTCACCCTCGTTCGACGAGCTCGCCGACCTCGACTGCGGTCGCCAAAAACTCCACAAGAGTTCCACCTCCGAAGCATGATCGTTCGCCATGGCCGAACTCCCGAGACTAAGCTCGCCTCCAAGTCACGAGCTCCTCGACCAAGCTCTCCCTAGCTCGCCAAGCTCCCCCAACAGCTCACGACAGTCAACCCTCTCTTCTCCCAGCTCGACCTCACGCTGTCCTCACCATGAGCGTCGAGCTCCTCGCGAGCGCTCCACCCACCGATGTCAAGCTCCGACCACCTCCACTCCGAACTCCTCTCTTCTTCACTGCGCCAAGAACCCCATATCACTCCCTCTCCTTCGTCGAAGCCGTCATCGCCTCATCAAGCTCCGCGAGCTCCCGACCTCGACTCCAAAAGCCCGAGCTCCGAGCTTCCCCGTCGACCTCCCTCGCGAGCTCCGACGTTGAGTCCCCTCCGTTCAGCTCCGCTGCCGAGGTCCACAAGCTCCGAGCTCGAACACGCTCTCGAGAGCTGACGAAGGACGAAGAAGAAAGATGGAGGAGAAGAAGCAGCGGCGAAGAAGAAGGAAAGAAAGAAGCAGAGGGAAAAAAAATGCCGCGTGGCGCCATCTCAAAGGGTCGGCAGATCCAAGCTGACGAGCCGAAGTGCTGAACCGAGCGGACGAGGTACCGACCCTCGTATATGGAGAAAAAACCTGCCGACCCACACGATCCGTCCGATCGTCTCAACATTCACGTCGCGACACGATCGACGCTCAGAAACGCACCACGTGTCCAGAACGTGATCTGCCTTACGATGCTCACATATGTTCATGATCGACGCTCAGAAACGCGCCACGTGTCCAGAGCATGATCTGCTTTGCGATGCGCGCCATCTGATCACGATCGACGTCCAAAAACGCGCAACGTATCCAGGTAATATTTAATTAATTAATTAATTAATTTGTTTGTTTTACTTATTTAAAAAATCTGAAAAATAATTAAAAAATCGAAAAAAATTTATTAAAAATTCTAAAAATAATTATTAATTGAGAAATTTTATTTTTAAACTCTGAAAAAAATAATTATTTAATTAGAATAATTAATTAATATTTTTGATAATTAATTATTTAATTCAGAAAATGAATAAAAAATTCAAAAAAATGAGAAAAAAATCAGAAAAATCACCAAAAATCCAGAAAATTCTGAGGATATTTTTGGGCATTTTACAAGCCAGAATAACACCGTTACACCCCGAGCAAGATCCAAACTCCCTTAAGAACACCGATAAAATCCCGTACGCCATTAGAACAGTAAAACTACTCCTCAAAGGCTGATCAAACTCAGTATTCAGGAGTGGGGGGCTCGTGATATGGCTAAAAATAGGATTAAATTGGGACCGTTCACATCGGACACGAATCTTAAAGCTCAGGGGTAAAACGGTAATTTCACATACAAATGGGTCTGAAATGGGTACTGGGTCTCCTTCTCACAGATCCAATAAACCGCGAACGGATCCACCTCAACTGGGTACGGATCTCGACCCGATACAAACCCAGTCCGACAGGATAGAATTAGGGTCTCTGATTGAACCAAATCAACGGGCCTGATTCGCGACTATCCTCTCACCGGGAATTAAGGGATTACATTCTTAATCTGATTACGAGGATTTTACTCCTTATCAGATCACAGAAATTACATTCCTGTTGCCGCTAAATTCGGTGTGGGGGCAAACAGATGAATTTGTGAGTTCGTAGAAAACCTGAATAGCAAACACCTAACCTGTTCTGCCGGATCTTGACCGTTGACTCCCGCCGTTCACCTGCAAGGAAGTGCGAGACACCGGGGTTGATCCCGGCGACGCACCCTCCGACGCTCAAGTCAGTAACCAGAAATGATTATGAAAGAGCGTTTAACTAGAGAAAGATTGATTACCTCTTAATGGAGATGGGTGAGGCGTATTTATAGGCGTCTTAGGGACTGGTTTTAGGAATGTAATCCCCGTGATTAGATAAGGAATATTCCCCGTAATCAGATAAGGCATGTAATCTGATAAGGTATATCCCCTATAATCAGTTAAGGAATTTAATCCCTAATCCCCAGTGAAAAGATAGCTGTGAATCATGGCCGTTGATTTAGATCTAATCAGGGACCTTGATTGTATCTTGTAGGATCGGGTTGGTAGCGGGTTGAAACCCGTACCCAGCTGAGGTGGATCCGTTTGCGGGTTATTGGATCTGTGAGAAGGAGACCCAGTACCTGCTTCGGACCCATTTGCATGTGAAATTACCGTTTTACCCCTGAGCTTTAAGATTCGAGTCCGATGTGAACGGTCCCGATTTAATCCTATTTTTAGCCGTATCACGAGCCCCCCACTCCTAAAGACTGAGTGTGATCAGCCTTTGAGGAGTAGTTTTACTGTTTCAATGGCGTACGGGATTTTATCGGTGTTCTCAAGGGAGTTTGGAATCTTGCTCGGGGTGTAACAGTGTTATTATGGGCTTGTAAAAGGCCCAAAAATATTCTCAGAATTTTCTGGATTTTCGGTGATTTTTCCAGATTTTTTTGAATTTTTTCTCATTTTTTTTGAATTTTTTATTCATTTTCCGAATTAAATAATTAATTATCAAAAATATTAATTAATTTTTCTAATTTAATAATTATTTTTTCAGAATTTAAAAATAATTTTTTCTGAATTAATAATTATTTTTAGAATTTTTAATTAATTTTTTTCGATTTTTTAATTATTTTTTCGGATTTTTTAAATAAAAAAAAAACAATTAAATAAATAAATAAATAATTTAAATATTACCTGGACACGTGGCAGATTTCTGGCCGTCCATCATGACCAGATGAGCGCGCATCGTGAGGCAGATCACGATCTGGACGCGTGGCAGATTTCTGGCCGTCCATCATGATCAGATGAGCACGCATCGTGAGGCAGATCACGATCTGGACACGTGGCGCGTTTTTGAGCGTCGATCGTGTCGCGACGCGAATTTTGAGACGATCGGACGGATCGTGTTGGTCGGTCTGTTTTTTTCTCAATTTACAGCATCGGTAACCCGGTACTTCGGTTCGGCGCCTCGGCAAAGACGGCTCGGCTCGGCCAGATGCGTAGGATGCTGCCACGTGGCGTATTATTTTTATTTTTATTTTTATTTTTTTTCCTTTCTTTTTCCCTTCTGGCCCCGCTGCTTCTTCTCTCTTCTTCTACTTCGTTTCTGCTTCTCTTCTTCGCTTCTCTCTTTCTTCTTCTTCCTTCTCGCTGCTGCTTCTCTTCTTCGCCGTCGTGAGCTTCGACAGTGGGAGGCTCCGGCGATTGTTGCGAGCTCGGCGACGAAGGTGGCGAGCACGGTGATGGGTTGAGCTCGTGACGAAGTGGATTTGTAGCTCGGCGAAGCTTCGAGCTTGGCACCGGAGTTTCGATGGGAGATGAAGGAGAGCTCAGCGAAGCGCTCGGTGATGCGGAGCTTCGGCGATGTGGAGTTCGGCAGTAATGGCGAGGAGCATGGCGGAGCTCGATGTAGGGGATGCTTGCTAGCGCCATGGTGATGGGTTCAAGTTCGGAGCTCAATCGCGAGGGAAGCTCGGCGAGAGTGGGAGCTCGGCGAAGTGGGTCGGCATCTTGACGAGCTCGATGCTTCGGTGCTCGACGAAGAGAAGAGGCGAGCGTGGGGTTGAAGGAGCTGTCGGCGCTGTGGGGAGCTCGACGGCGGTATTGGAGCTCGGCACGAATGAAGCTCGCGAAGGTGGTGCTCGGAGCTTGTTCGTGGGGCTTGGAGGAGGCAGTCGGTGAGGTTGTCTGCGATCGGTAGCGGAGCTCGGAGCTTCGACGGCGGCATTGGAGCTCGGCATGGAGAGTCGACGAAGGTGGCGAGGCGGTGGCTCGTCGAGGAGGATGACGGAGCTTTGTGGCGGAGCTTGATGGGTTCGGCTCGGCATGGAGTTTGGCCATGGAGAAGGAGGTCTCCGTTGGGTTTGCTTCGCATGGACGCTCGGTGAAGAAGAGTTTGGGTTTTTTTTTTTTTTTTCACTGATTGTTTTGGCGGGAGCTTGGACGAGAAGAAGAAAAAGCAGGGGAAGCTATTTATGGGGTTCGGATTTTCGGGTTCGGGTCCCCTTAACGGGTCCGAGCCCGGCCTTTTTTTTTTTTTTTTTCTCTCTCTCTCTCTCTCTCTCTCTCTCTCTTCTTCCTTGTTGCTCGGCTAATGCACCCGGTTCGGCAGATCCGAGCACGGAATTTGAGGAGAATTTTTTTTTTTCACTTTGCTGTTCGGTAGGTCGGTAGCTCGGATTTGAGATCCGAGCTACGTGGCTCAATCTGGACGGTTGATCACGATAGTGGCACGAATCACGAGACAAGAGGCACGAGTTTCGAGAAAACGTTATCTTGTCGTTTTGTGGTGACGTGGCGAGATCTGAGCCGTTCATCATGTTTTAGCACGAATTTTGAGACGATCCGACGGTGAGATGGGTTCGGTCGAATTTTTCTCCATATACGAGGGTCGGTACCCCGGCACCTCGGATCGGCACCTCGGATCGGCACCTCGGATCCTCTCTGGGAGCATCTGGTTTGCTCGGCAAATGAGTCTGGTTCGGCAGATCCGAGCACGGATTTTGAGGAGAATTTTTTCCCACTTTGCTGTTCGGTAGGTCGGTAGCTCTTCTGAGAAGAAAGAGGAAGGGGAGGAGAGGCATTTGGGTTCTCTCCTCTGCCTTGATCTTTCGTTCAGTGGAGAAGAGGAGAAGAGGAGAAGAGGAGAAGAGGAAGGGGAGGAGAGGCATTTGGGTTCTCTCCTCCGCCTTGTTCTTCCGCACAATGGAGAAGAGGAGAAGAGGAAGGGGAGGAGAAGCAATTGGGTTCTCTCCTCTGCCTTGTTCTTCCGCACAGTGGAGAAGAGAAGTGTTGGGGAAGAAGGAGAAGAATGAAGGAGCTAAGAAGTGTATGGGTCGGACCATGGGTATCGGATCCGACCCTGACCGTTAGCATCTTTTTCTTTCTTCCTCTTCATTTGCTTGCTTTGTTCGGCGAATGAGTCCGGTTCGGCAGATCCGAGCACGGATTTTGAGGAGAATTTTTTCCCACTCCGCAGTTGGGTAGATTGGCAGATCCGAGCTGCACGGCTCAATCTGGACCGTTGATCACGATCGTGGCGCGAATCACGAGACAAGATGCACGAGTTTCGAGAAAACGTTATCTTGTCGTTTTGTGGTGACGTGGCGAGATCTGAGCCGTTCATCACGCTTGAGTGCGAATTTGGAGATGATCTAACGGTGAGATTGCCTCGGGACGATTTTTCTCCAAAAACGAGGGTCGGTACCCCGACACCTCGGATCGGCACCTCGGATCCTTTCTGGGAACATCTGGTTTGCTCTGCAACTGAATCTGGTTCGGCAGATCCGAGCACGGATTTTGAGGAGAATTTTTTCCCACTTTGCTGTTCGGTAGGTCGGTAGCTCTTCTGGGAAGAAAGAGGAAGGGGAGGAGAGGCATTTGGGTTCTCTCCTCTGCCTCGTTCTTCCGCACAGTGGAGAAGAGGAGAAGAGGAAGGGGAGGAGAGGCAATTGGGTTCTCTCCTCTGCCTTGTTCTTCCGCACAGTGGAGAAGAGGAGAAGAGGAAGGGGAGGAGAGGCAATTGGGTTCTCTCCTCTGCCTCGTTCTCTCGCACAGTAGAGAAGCGGCGCTGGGAAGACCCTCGTAAGAGCCATGGGGAGAACCATTCTTTGAAGTGAGTGCAAGGAGCAACTCTAGGGGAAAGTAGTGCTCCGAACTTGTGGAGAAGAGCTCCGCTTTGGAAGTGAGCGGAGTGAAGAGCTTGACTTGTAGAAGAGCAATCTGGACGGTTGATCACGATCGTGGCGCGAATCACGAGACAAGAGGCACGAGTTTCAAGAAAACGTTATCTTGTCGTTTTGCGGTGACGTGGTGCGATCTGATCCGTCCATCACGCTTGAGTGTGAATTTTGAGATGATCCAACGGCTAGCTGGGGTCGGCCGAATTTTTCTCCATAAACGAGGGTCGGTACCCGGGCACCTCGGCTCGGAGGGTCAGTACCGTTGGCCGAGGTGCTGAGTTGTCTGTTTTGAAGGAAGTGTTCCTTGAAGGCTCGGTTGAGCTGTTCGGTAGCTCGGCTGTTCGGATGGCTCGAGCGTGAGGAGAAGCTTATTGAGTTGATGAAGGGGATAGGTCGGTGAAGCTCTGCTCCTTGGCTCGGGAGGATGGGTCAGCATATGGGAGAGGTGAGGAGCTCTGAAGTTGTCTCTATTCTGTTTGGTTTTGGAGATTTTTGAAGAGGAGCTCCACTCCTAGGAGAAGAGGTGCTGGGAAGACCCATTCTCTGAAGTGAGTGCAAGGAGCAACTCCAGGGGAGGGTTGTGAGCTCCGAACTCGTTGGGAAGAGCTCCGCTTTGGAGGCGAGCGGAGTGAAGAGCTTGGCCTTGAGAAGAAAGAGGAAGGGGAGGAGAGGCATTCGGGTTCTCTCCCCTGCCTCGTTCTTTCGCACAGTGAAGAAGAGCAGAAGTGTTGGGTACCTTTGGCGGGAAGACTGAAGAAGGAGAAAAATGAAGGAGCTAAGAAGGGTATGGGTCGGACCGAGGGTATTGGATCCGACCCTGACCCATTAGCCTCTTTTTCTTCTTGCTCTTCATCTGCTTAGCTGCTCGGTAGATGCATCTTGTTCGGCAGATCCGAGCACGGATTTTGGGGCACATTTTCCGCAACTTCGCTTCTCGGTAGATGGGTAGCTCAGCTCGGATGGTCGTGGGGGCAGTTCGGAATGGCTATCTTCCTCTGGCCCGTTTAAGGACGAGCCGGTGAAGTAAAAGTCGAGCCATAGGACCCCGACCATCGTGAGGTTAGTTTGAGGGATGCAGGAGCAGTTTCGAATGGCGAGCTACTTCTGGTCCGCCTTGGAGCGAACTTGCGAAGTAGGATCGAGCCAAGTGTTGGACTCCGATCCATTCGACGGCTGCGGGAGCAATTTCGAACGGCGATCTACTTCCGGCTCGTCTGTAGACGATCCGAGGAAGGAGTGTCGGACCGAGTGCTGGACTCCGAACCATCGTGTGGTGAGTTTAAGGGATGCAGGAGCAGTTTCGAATGGCGAGCTACTTCTGGTCCGCTTTGGAGCGAACTTGCGAAGTAGAATCGAGCCAAGTGTTGGACTCCGATCCATTCAACGGCTGCAGGAGCAATTTCGAACGGCGATCTACTTCCGGCTCGCCTGTAGACGAGCTGAGGAAGAAGTGTCGAGCCGAGTGCTGGACTCCGAACCATCGTGTGGTTAGTTTAAGAGATGCAGGAGCAGTTTCGAATGGCGAGCTACTTCTAGTCCGCTTAGGAGCGGACTTGCGAAGCAAAATCGAGCCAAGTGTTGGACTCCGATCCATTCAACGGCTGCAGGAGCAATTTCGAACGGCGATCTACCCCCGGCCCGTCTGAAGACGAGTCGAGGAGGAAGAGTCGAACCGAGTGCTGGACTCCGAACCATTGTGAGGTTAGCAAGTTGTGGGAGCAGCCATGTAGAAGAAGCTGGACTCCGAACTCGTTGAGGAGTGGTCCGCCTTGGAGGTGGGCGGAGCAAGGAGCTCGGAACTTGTTAATAAGGGGTCCGCTTCGGCGGCGAGCGGCAGTGAAGATCTCGGCTCTGGGAGAGAGCCGTTTGGAGGATGAGTGTAGGAAGGAACTCTAGGAGAGAGTTGTGCTCCGAACTCGTTCAGAAGAGGTTTGCCTTGGAGGTGAGCGGAGCAAAGAGCTGGGCACTGGAAGAGAGCTGTTTGTGAGGCGAGTGTGAGGAGGAGCCCTCGGAGAGAGTTGTGCTCCGAACTTCGATGAGAAGAGGTCCGCTTCGGAGGTGACCGAAGTGAAGAGCTCGGCTCTGGAAGAGAGCTGTTTGTGAAACGAGAGCGAGGAGGAGCTCTTTGTGAGAGTTGTGCTCCGAACTCGATGAGAAGAGGTCCGCCTTGGAGGTGGGCGAAGCAAAGAGTTCGGCTCTGGAAGAGAGTCATTTGGGAGAAGGGTTTGGGGAGCAACTCTAGGAGAGAGTTGTGAGCTCCGGGCTGTCTGAGAAGAGGTCCGCTTCGGAGGCGAGCGGAGCGGAAGAGCCCGGCTCTGGGAAAGAGTTGTTTTCGGGACGAGTGTGAGGAGCTCTTGGTGAGAGCTGTGAGTTCCGAATTCGTTGAGAAGAGGTCCCTTCCGAGGTGAGCAGAGTGGAGAGCTCGGCTCTGGAAGAGAGCCGTTTGTGAAACGAGAGCGAGGAGGAGCTCTTTGTGAGAGTTGTGCTCCGAACTCGATGAGAAGAGGTCCGCCTTGGAGGTGGGCGAAGCAAAGAGTTCGGCTCTGGAAGAGAGCCATTTGGGAGAAGAGTTTGGGGAGCAACTCTAGGAGAGAGTTGTGCGCTCCAAACTTGTTGATAAGAGGTCCGCTCCGAGATGAGCAGAGTGGAGAGCTCGGCTCTGGAAGAGAGCCGTTTGTGAGATGAGTGCGAGAAGGAGCTCTTGGTGAGAGTTGTGAGCTCCGAATTCGATGAGAAGAGGTCCGCTTCGGGGGTGACCAAAGTGAAGAGCTCGGCTCTGGAAGAGAGCCGTTTGTGAGACGAGAGCGAGGAGGAGCTCTTGGTGAGAGTTGTGAGCTCCGAACTCGTTGAGAAGAGGTCCGCCTTGGAGGTGGGCGGAGCAAAGAGCTGGGCACTGGAAGAGAGCTGTTTGGGAGAAGAGTTTGGGGAGCAACTCTAGGAGAGAGTTGTGAGCTCAGAACTGTCTGAGAAGAGGTCCGCTTCGGAGGCGAGCGGAGGGAGGACCCGGCTCTGGGAAAGAGCTGTTTGCGGGACGAATGTGAGGAGGAACTCTAGGAGAGAGTTGTGCTCCAAACTCGTCGAGAAGAGGTCCGCCTTGGAGGTGGGCGGAGCGAAGAGCTTGACTCTGGAAGGGAGCCGTTTGTGAGACGAGTGTGAGGAGGAACTCTTGGAGGGAGTTGTGCTTCCAACTTCGATGAGAAGAGGTCCGCTTCGGAGGTGACCGAAGTGAAGAGCTCGGCTCTGGAAGAGAGCCGTTTGTGAAACGAGAGCGAGGAGGAGCTCTTTGTGAGAGTTGTGCTCCGAACTCGATGAGAAGAGGTCCGCCTTGGAGGTGGGCGAAGCAAAGAGTTCGGCTCTGGAAGAGAGTCGTTTGTGAGACGAGTGTGAGGAGGAACTCTATGAGAGAGTTGTGCTCCAAACTCGTTGGGTCTCGGCGCGGGTGATTGGCGCCTCCTCGTTTCTAGGCTGCTGCCGAGCCGCGGGGGAGCGTGGTCTTCTTCTGCGATGCTCGGGGGATTCCCTTCGCCCCCTACGGTTAGGAGACCTTCTGTAATCCTGGTGACGGGGAGATCGTTCACCCGGACGATAGTGGCGGGAGGTTCCCTCTCGGGCCCGTTTTTCGTCCAGACGGTGACGAGGATCCACGTCCTTCTTCTGCCGATTCTGAGGGTTGTGTGAAGCCATGGAATCCGTAGAGGCATTGTGTATGGAGATGCGGTCTTGGTGGAGAGGTTGCTTTCCGCGGGAGCCCCCCGCACCAGCATTCTGAGGTCCGGTCGGACCCTTGGGGGGTTGCTGATTCTGAAGGGGCTGATCTTGCTGAAGGGGAGGTCGTTCCTGCTGCAGAACGGGTTGGTCAGGGACTGGCTCCTGCTGATCGGCGGGATTGGGCCCACGGTTGGACCCCCTAGATTTGGCTTTTCTCGGAGGCATGGCTGGAGAAGATCTAGTCGACGGAAAGAGGAGGGGCTGCTATTCGTATGTTTTTCCCACAGACGGCGCCAATCTGTTGCCGCTAAATTCGGTGTGGGGGCAAACAGATGAATTTGTGAGTTCGTAGAAAACCTGAATAGCAAACACCTAACCTGTTCTGCCGGATCTTGACCGTTGACTCCCGCCGTTCACCTGCAAGGAAGTGCGAGACACCGGGGTTGATCCCGGCGACGCACCCTCCGACGCTCAAGTCAGTAACCAGAAATGATTATGAAAGAGCGTTTAACTAGAGAAAGATTGATTACCTCTTAATGGAGATGGGTGAGGCGTATTTATAGGCGTCTTAGGGACTGGTTTTAGGAATGTAATCCCCGTGATTAGATAAGGAATATTCCCCGTAATCAGATAAGGCATGTAATCTGATAAGGTATATCCCCTATAATCAGTTAAGGAATTTAATCCCTAATCCCCAGTGAAAAGATAGCTGTGAATCATGGCCGTTGATTTAGATCTAATCAGGGACCTTGATTGTATCTTGTAGGATCGGGTTGGTAGCGGGTTGAAACCCGTACCCAGCTGAGGTGGATCCGTTTGCGGGTTATTGGATCTGTGAGAAGGAGACCCAGTACCTGCTTCGGACCCATTTGCATGTGAAATTACCGTTTTACCCCTGAGCTTTAAGATTCGAGTCCGATGTGAACGGTCCCGATTTAATCCTATTTTTAGCCGTATCAATTCCTAATCTGATCCCTAAGGCGGCTATAAATACCCCCCCACCCATCTCCATTAAGAGGTGATCAATCTTTTGCATATTAACACTCTTTCTTAATCATCCCTGATTACTGACTTGAGCGTCGGAGGGTGCGTCGCCGGGATCCATCCCGGTGTCTCATACTTTTGCAGGTGAACGGCAGGAGCGAACGGTCAAACTCCGGCGGATCAGGTTCAGGTGTGCTATTCAGGTTTTTCCAAGAACTCACAAATTCTATCTGTTTACCCCCACACCTGATTCAGCGGTAACATCAACAAAAATCAGAAAATTTCAAGATGTAGTAGTTTTGTAAATTTGGAATTATAAACACTGCAGTACAAAAACAGCAATATACCACAAACCATAAATGAAAATCCAAATCCGCCAAAAGTGTGATAAAATAGAAGCAGTAGGCTAACTTTCATATTCACAAATATTTTACAAACAGCAAGGAGAATTAGGTCGAAAATCAGGTTCTTTATTGAGCAATATGAAAATTCTGCATGTATAGTAATTGTTTGGAAACATACAAACAGCAAGTAAAACTCATCAAATAAATCCACAAAAATTCAGGGTTAATTCCAATCAAGTCTAGTTGTATTGTGCAAAATATTGGATCAAAATAATACTTTTAACACCACGATAAAAATAGATTACTCTTCAGAATTCATAGAAAACAAAATTTGGAAATCTCTCTACACCTCTGTAGTAAAATAGACATAATTCACAACTCATAAAACAAAACTGAGATCTGTCAAAAAGGTTGGAAAATAGACAGAATTCTCTATAGTTCATGTTTACAAAAAATATTCATATACTGAACTTAATAGGGTCTAAAATACTGATCAAAAGCAAGGTAACAGAAAAATACATAATTATTCTTCGAACATAAAATCGTCTAGTTCATGTCAAACTCATCCGAATCAACCCAAACATAAAATATAGTGTGCTAGATGTCCAAACAACATGGTATAGGGTATTTTTCAAGTCCATGACAAGTATAGCACGAATAACACATCAAGCACACAATATCACAAAATAACATGCATATATACATCCAAAAAGTGGTCATCCCTAGTTGTTTCATGTCATGTATGTCATGAGGCAACTATGGTCGAATCAACACAATAGAGACAATATATAACAGAGGATTCACACACGAATTGTCTCTAGAGCCCAACTATACTACATAGGGTATTTAGTACTTGTATTACACAAAGAAAAAAATACAAGTTACTTGTCTGAGAGACGACGATGAAAACGAAGCAAAAACGAGAATAACGGGAACGGATTCCCGGGGCACGAACACTATGAACGAACTCACGAACACAACCCCGAACACAATGAACAACTAACTACGAACTCCACGAACACAACCTCGAACACACATACACGACGAACCCACACGCACACCGAGAGGGAGAGAGATATGACGGACAGCGAGGAGCGGCTATCGTTGCTGTGTGTCGACAAAGCGGAGGAGGAACAGCGCCCTGGCTGTCGGTGCACTGACTGCACGAACATGAGGCCAAGGAGGGGAGCGTCGGGGTCTACTGGCACCACAGGGGAAGGAGAGGAACGGAGAGAAGCAGTCGGGAAAGGGGTCTGGCTGCTCTGGCAACACAGGCGGCGCAGGGAGAGAGGGAGAGAGCACATGGATGAGGGCTAGGCTGGAGGGAGGTCGGTAGCAGGGTGGATGAGAGGATGCGGCTGAAGCTTGGGGGGTGCACAGAACGAAGCATGGGTTCCAAATATATAAGAAGGAGAGTAGGGTTAGATGGGAGGAGGCAGCTAAGGGGGTACAAGGTGCTAACGGGTCGGGTATGGACAACGGGTAGTTATGTTGAGAAATAAATGGGTTCGGGTAGGGGATGGGTAGCAATTGGGTAGTTTAAAAATCAGGGTATTAATTAATGGGTATTAGAGTATAAGTGGATTGTAATTAGGGTTTTAAAAGGGTATGAATAGATCCAAAAATCAAGATAGAGCAAATGAACAAAATAATAAAAATAGGATATGAACAAATAAAATACAGGAGAAGAAAATAAGAGTTCGATCAAATAGACACGACCCAAAAAGAGACAATAGGATCAAGGAGATCAAATAGAAGACGAAAAAAACAAATAAACGAATATATTGAAAAAGAAGATCCAATATACGACCAAACAGAGATACAATGAGAGAAATACACCAAAAAGAAAAATAAACCCAAAAATACACAAAATGGAAAACAGGAGTTACAAATCCTACCCACCTAACAAGAAGAATTTCGTCCTCGAAATTCAATAAGAAGATACATAGGGTAATCCCAAAAAGAAAAGAAAGAACAAAACAAAAAGCTATACAAACAGATAAGGAAATTTCTGCTGAATTTCCTCCTTCAGCTCCCAAGTCGACTTACCCGGCGAGTGAGGATTCCAAGAAATACAAACCAGCTTGATGACCTTGTTCTTAAGCACTTTCTCCCGCCGATCCAAAATAGCAACTGGTAGAATCTCACAAGTCAAATCCGGCCGAACGGTCAACTTAGAATAGTTAATCACGTGGCTCTCATCTCGGATATATCTCCTGAGTTATGAGACATGGAAAACATCGTGCACTCCTGATAAAGATGGCGGCAATGCAAGATGATAGACCACCTTGCCTACTCGCTCCATAATATCAAACGGTCCAATAAACCTAGGGTTAAGCATGCCCCCACCACCGAACCGAATGACACCACGCCAAGGCGATACCTTTAGGAAAACATGGTCACTAACCTCAAACCCCAAAGCTCTCCAATGGACATCATCCCATCACCTTTGCCTATCCTGAGCTGCCTGCAAGTGCTTCCTGATCTAAACTACCGCATCAACTGTCCTGGTGATCAACTCTGGACCCAACAACTTCCTCTCACCAATGTCATTCCAGCACATTGGTGATCTGTACTTCCGCCCAAAAAGTGCCTCAAAAGGTGTAGCTTTAAGACTGACCTGTAAGTTGTTATTGTACGAGAACTCTACAAGATGAAAATGGTCCTCCCATGATCCACCGAATTGCAGCATACAAGACCGCAACATGTTCTTAACAATTTGGATGGTCCTCTCTGACTGTCCATCAGTCTGGGGATGAAAAGTTGTATTGTACTTTAATTTACTCTCCAAACTGTTTTGAAGACTCTCCCAAAACTGAGATCTGAATCTCGTATCGCTGTCCGATATAATACTGACTGGAACCCCATGAAGTCTGACCATCTCTTGCATGTACTTCTCAGCTAGGCTCTCAGTAAACTGTCCAACATGGAAGGAAATGAAGTGAGCACTCTTTGTTAAACGGTCGAAAATTACCCAAATGGCATTATGACCCTTAGGACTCTTTGGCAAAGAGGTCACAAAGTCCATAGTGATATGTTCCCACTTCCACTCCGGAATGGGAAGCGGTTGAAGAAGTTCGGCAATTCTCTGATACTCTACCTTAACCTGCTGGTAGATCAAACACTGAGATACAAACCGAGCCACATCTTTCTTCATACCATGCCATCAGAAATGAAGCTTCAAATCCCGATACATCTTAGTATCGCCAGGATGGATAGAATACGAGGACTGATGGGCTTCCTCAAGCAACCTCTGATGAACTTCACCCTTCGGGACACACAACCTGGATCCAAAACGAAGTGATCCATCAGCATGAATAACCATGTCAGTTCTGGAACCAGGCTCAACCTTAGCTCGAAAATCCTGCAACTGCTCATCACCAGCCTGAGTCTCTTTGATCTGATCAACAAGAGACGATTGCAACTGGAGCACCAAACAACTCCGATCAGAACTTAGCATAAAATATCCAACTCCAACCTTCGCATCTGCTCAATTATATCTCTCTGCTGAGTAAGGAACATAGCTGTCGGTCTCCTGCTCAAAGCATCTGGCACCAAGTTTACTTTACCATGGTGGTATTGCAAACTGATGTCATAATCGGCCATAAGATCCAACCAACGCTTTTGCCTCATGTTCAACTCCTTCTCGGTGAAGACGTACTTGAGACTTTTGTGGTCTGTAAAGATCTCCACTCGGTCCCCAAGTAAATAATGTCTCCACAGCTTCAAAGCAAAGATCACTGCCGCTAACTCCAAGTAATGAGTCCGATAGTTCTTCTCATGCGGCCTCAACTGCCTCGATGCATAAGCAACGACTCGGTCCTTCTGCAACAGAATCGTTCCAAGACCCTTACCAGAAGCATCACAGTGAACTACAAATCCGCATGAACCATCTGGAATAGTCAACACTTGCGTTGACGTCAACCTGTTCTTCAACTCAGCAAAAGCCTCACCACAAGCCTCAGACCAACAGAACTTCTGATCCTTCCCAGTCAGCTTAGTCAATGGTCCTGCTATCTTTGAAAAATCTTATACGAACTTTCCATAATAGCCAGCTAGACCAAGAAAACTCCTGACCTCTGAAACTGACTTGGGAATAGGCCAATCTTTCACAACTTCAACCTTGACCGGATCCACAGAAATACCATTACCTGAGATAATGTGCCCCAAGAAAGTGACCCTGTCAAGCCAAAACTCATACTTGCTGAGTTTCCCATAGAGCTGATTCTCCCTCAAAGTCTGCAGAACCAACCTAAGATGCTCAGCATGATCTTCCCGATTATGAGAATACACCAAAATATCATCAATGAAGACCACCATAAATCTATCCAGGAAATGGGAAAAGACCATGTTCATAAGACTTATCAATACAGCAGGCGCGTTCGTGACCCCGAACGACATCATAAGATACTCATAGTGCCTATATCTGGTCCTGAATGCAGTCTTCTGTACATCAGTCGCCTTCACTTTGACCTGATGATACCTAGAACGAAGATCCAACTTCGAGAAAATAGTAGCTCCACCCAACTGATCAAATAAGTCATCAACCTGAGCAACGGATACCGATTCTTCATAGTAACACTGTTTAGTTTCCGATAATCCATGCACAGTCGACGACTACCATACTTCTTATTGAAAAACATGACTAGAGCACCCCAAGGCAAATCACTGGGTCTGATGAACCCCAAATCAAGCAACTCCTGAATCTGCACCTTAAGCTCTGCTAACTCAACCGGTCGCATACTGTAGGGACTCTTCGATATAGGTGTCGTACCCGGCTGAACTTTAATACCGAACTCTACATCCCTATCAGGGGGTAAGCCATGCAACTCCTCTGGAAAAATATCCAGGAAATCCCGAACTGCTAGAGGCACAGCCTCACAACCTGAATGCAATTCCATCGCATAACTTCCAGATCAACTGCAGTCTCAGCTCGGCCAAGGGAAGACTCCCAGGAATGGAACTCAAACTCTCTGCGATTTGGAATTCGGAACACAACTTTCTTGGCACGACAATCAATAATGGCGTGGGACTTACCCAACCAATCCATACCGAGAATAACGACGAATCCTAAATTTCCAATTACAATCAGGTTGGCCTTGAAATCTGCGTCCCCAATAATCACGGGACACTGCCTGCACTCCCAGGAACAAATGACAACACCACCACCTGTCACAATGTTCCAAGCCTCTGACATGCTGCTGCAATCCAACTGATGGTGAGCCACAAATCGAGAGAAAACAAAAGAATGGTTTGCCCCGGAATAAAAAAGAACTTGAGCGGAAAAAGAGCAAACAAGGACAATACCTGCAACAACATCTTCAGCTGACTCGAAATCTGCTGCAGTCAGGTTGAAAGTCTGACCTATCATCGGAACAGCGGTCCTCTAACTGACAATCTGGCGTTGGGGAGGAAGGGGTAGCCTGACCGGACCACGAGCTGGGGCAACCTGCTGAATGGGGCCCCTGGCTGGAAGAGCCGACCGCTGCTATTGCAGAAAATTCCGAACTGAATGGTCAGCAGAGCCACATCTAAAGCATCGGCAGCTAGCGTGAAAATAGTTCTTACGCTCATGCCCAGACACCTGGCAGAAGTTGCAAAAACCACCCCTCGCGAAACCAGCAGAAGAGTAAGGAGCTACCTTGACAGGACGGGCGGGAACAGGCCTCCGAACCGGCCCACCAGAAGGCCTAGCAACCACAGAGGAGTGCGGAATAGTCCGCAGAGAAGGAGTCAATCCACCAGGAGCCTGCTCCTGAGCTCGAGTTTCCTCAAGAGCTTCTGCATAAGTGCGCAAGCAAAGGGAGACAAGCTGCACCCAAACCTCTCGCTCAAGCCCCAATATGAATCTACGAACCATGTCCACTTCGTTCGCCACAAGAACGACTGCGAAGCGGCTAAGTCTTGTAAATTCAGCTGCATACACATCTACAGATCTGGAGCCCTGTTTCAAGAAAGTCTCATGTTACAACATTGCATGGACAATATGTAACAAAATTTCAATAATAGACATAATGACCAACCTGTTTCAGGGCAAGAAATTACTGCTCTATCTCAACTCTAGTGCTGCTAGGGAATAACTTCTTCATGAAGCCCCTAGTGAAAGTGGCCCAAGTGATCGGTCATTCGAGCCTTTCGGACTCGAACCTCCACCAAATATGTGCCAGGTCCATCAGCTAGATGGCTACCACATCCACTCTATCAGCATCAGCAACTCTAGCTGTCAAAAGCAGTTGCTCAGAGCCTCCAAAGGCGTCTCAGTGCCTGAAAACCTGTCGGGATGCAGCCTCATGATGTCCATGACTATACCCGAACGGAGAGAAAGAGCTGCCTGCATAGGCACAGCAGGCGGCGGAACCCGAGTAGCTTCCAAAGAAGCCATCACCAAGTCACTGCGGTTCTGCTGTATATTGATCAGCCGTTCCAACACATTGCTGACGGCCTTAAATCTGGGATGATCATCCTAGGGACGAGAAGTAGAACCTCTACGAGCCATGGTCTGTACAAAAACAAAAATAATTAGCATCCAAATCAAAGTTGACAATAATTCATTTATGCATGCATGGTTGGTGAGATGTTGAGTCGATTCCAGTTCGAGTCAAGCTTGTCTAATATATTAGGCAATTAATACATTAGCCAAACCCGCGCTCTGATACCACTAAAAACCTTGTCACGCCCCGCTTCCCAAAACGAAAATACGGAATATAGATATGTGACTATGCCCAGAAAATGATTTTCATCATCCATAAGCTATTCAGAATCTTTATAACATTTAACAAGAATAATCGGAGTCGGAAGCAAGAGAAGTCAATCACGTATGCATAATCGAATCAAATATACCAACAGAAATTTATTTGAAACCAAAATGTAATAATCTCAAATAAATCAGATCTGAACAAGTTAATTATCCTGGGTCACATCGCCCAAATACAAAATAAATTCAAGTATCAAATAAAATTGTTCAAATAGCAACAGGAACTAATAATAGCAAAAACTCTAGCAACTAATATGTCATATCACCCACTCCATCTGGCAGCTGATCATCTTGGTCTGCAATTAAATAAATTTCAGGAAGAGGAAAAAGAAAATAAACTCCCGTTAATACAAGTTACGGGCTGCTTATAGTGCAGGATACAAGTATAGGAAAAGGGTAAACAAGTATGTAACAACAGCAGAAACTAACAAAGCATGGAATAGGCATATAACAGAAATATAATATCTAACATGAATCAGGAAAATAAATCAGATAGCATGGTATACTAACAAATACATATAACATGTGTCAAGTGTCCAGTGATATGCAGACAGATATACAGATGATAGTGTCAGATGATAGTCAGACAGATAACAGTTGAACAGATAACAGATGTCATATAACACATACAGATGAACAGATAACAGATGTCATGTTCTTATAAGTCTTGTGTTTATACTATCTAGGTAGCACTTCATGCGTCCATCCTTTTACCACATGGTTGCTACATTCAAACAGTCTTGTTTTAGATTTCATAGGGGATCATATAGGGCCGTGTACTTAGGTATCAGACAGACAGATATCAGATGCAGATCCAGACAGATAGATAGAACCTAAAGGTTCTCTTCTGAGTACACCTTCCTATAGGGAACTAATGTAGTCAGGGTTTAGATACCAGAATCATACCGCATAACAGATAATCAGATAGAAAACACGGGCCCCGTTCAAAGTACACATTTCTATATTTTTAACTACTAGATCTTTTCCACAAATCCCGGTGATATGGCTAAAGTTGGGGTTAAATCGAGACCGTCCAGATCGATCACGAAATCTAGAGCACGGGGGTAAAAAGGTAATTTCACATACAGATGGATCCAAAACGGGTATTGGGCCTCCTTCTCACAGAACCAACCACCCGCGAATAGATCCACTTCAATTGGGTACGGGTCCCGACCCGATACAAGCCCAATCCACCAAGAAGAGAATCAGGCCACTGATTTGGTCAAATCAATAAACCTGATTAGCTCTCACCAGGGAATCAAGGCCTAACTTCCCAAAACAGAATAGGAGGATTTTTCTCCTATTTGTTAGGCAGGAAATTAGGCCCCAAATCGTTCCAAAGGCGACTATAAATACAACCCCTCTACCACCGAGACCAGGTTAATCACTCTTTCACCACTTAAGCTCTTTCTTGATCTTTTCCTGATTACTGACAAGAGCGTCGGAGGGTGCGTCGCCGGAATCAACCCCGGTGTTTTGCACTTCCTTGCAGGTTGTGCCAGGAGCAAGGAGATCGAGTCAATCGTTCAGGTGTTTCCCGGACTCACAAATTCTATCTGTTTACCCCCACACCGAAATCAGCGGTAACAGATTGGCGCCGTCTGTGGGAAGACCACCACACGAACGACCTCAGCTTCTCCTTCATCGCCTCCCATCGCCATGCCTCCGAAGAAGAACAGATCCAAAGGATCCAACCGGGTGGCCAACCCCGCCGACCCTACGGAGGATACCCCCGTCAACCAAATTCCCCAATCTGGGCTTCCTCCGCCGACCCAACCGGTCCAGCCTCCTCATCCTCAGCAGCAACCGAACAATGGTCCCGCCGGTCTCAACGGCCAGAAGCTGAAGCAGCCCATCCAGGACCATGTCTCGGTCCATAACGGGTCCTCGGACTCGATGGCCTCCCATAACCCCGACCGGAACCGCCAGAAGGAGAACGACCTCCGCACGCACCTTGACGAGAGGCGGGCCCGAGCGGAGGCCTCCCGACAGCGTCAGGGCGAGCGGTCACCTCGTCGCCGAGACAGACAGAGATCTCCGTACCGGAGAGGCCGAGCGGCATCTCCCGAACACCGAAGGAGGAGGCCGCGTTCCCCCGAGGATCGGCATCGTACGAGGGACCGCGAGGTACCTATCAGCCGTGCCGAGTTCCTCCAGTTTCAGGAGACTGTACTGCAGGCCCTGAACGCCCGTGCCAACAACCAAAACCCCCCGAGGGTCCCAACACCCCCTCGGATTCCCAGTCCTCATCGCCGGTCACGAAGTCCTCTCCAGGCTCCCAGTCGTCAGCAACATTACAGTCCCCGCCGATCCGAGGGATACCGGCGCCGAAGTCCACGCTCTCCCTCTTATGATGAAGAGTCCGAAGGGTCATACGGTTACCGGCGAGGGGACGATGCCTTTGACCGCCGCCTCCATGAGGTGGAGAGGCGCATTGTCCGTATGGACCGAGAAGGGGAGTCCAGAGCAGGGACTATTCGCCCAAACCGACCGCCCTTCTCTCGGACAATCATGGAAGCTCGCATACCGAGGGGTTTCAAACCTCCACAGTTTGAAACGTACTCAGGCGAGTCCGACCCAGTAGATCACGTCGAGAGTTTTAAGACTCTGATGCTGATCCACCAAGTCTCCGATGCCATACTCTGCAGGACCTTCCCGGCCACCCTTCGGGGTTCGGCTCGGGAATGGTATTCCAGGCTTGCCCCCGCCTCCATCTTTTCATTTGAGCAGTTTGAGACGCTGTTCATAACTCACTTTGTAAGCAGCCGACGGGCCGAGAAGACGAGTCTCTCCCTTCTGAACCTCCGACAGGAAAGGGGAGAGAAGCTGCGTGACTATGTGAAGAGGTTCACTGCAGAAGTCAGGTCGATCGCCTCCTTAGACCAATCCGTGGCAACAGTGGCGTTCCAGTCGAACGTCCTCAACTCCAACCTCCGCTCGTCCCTAGCAAAGAAGCCGCCTACCAACTTCGCTGACCTCCTACTGAGGTGCGAGAAATACATCCGAGCCGAGGAGGCCGAGTCCCTCCCGAACTTCGGAGGACCCTCCTCCGGCTCGAAGAGGAAGGCAACGGAGGAAGAGGGGGCCAAGAAGACTATGAAGGACGGAGGCGGCCAGCGTCGTCCTCCCCCCAGGTTCGAGAAATTCACGCCCCTCACAACTAATGTCTCCACTATCCTCATGGAGGTAGAGAAGGAGGGGGTCCTCCCTCCAGCCCCGAGGATGCACAAACCGGCGAAGAGGAGGGACAAAGACAAGTGGTGTCGGTATCACCGGGACCACGGGCACGAGACGAATGACTGTCGGGCTTTGAGAGATGAGATCGAAGCTCTCATCCGAAGGGGGCAGTTGGCGAAGTTCGTGAAGGCTAACGATCGGACAGATCGGAACTCTCCTCCCCCTCGGGGGGCTAACAAGCGGCGCGAAGTAACGCCTGAGTTCGAAGAAGAAAGGGTTCTGCACATGATCCACGGGGGTCCCATGGGCGGCAACTCTAATACGTCCCGGAAAGCCTTCGTCCGAGAGGTGAACTCGGTCCATGGTGCTCCTCCTCCCAAGGGCTTCGGTGTGCCCGTGTCCTTCTCCGACGCTGATCTCGAAGGAGTCCGAACCCCTCACTGTGATGCCCTCGTCATCGACCTCCGCATGGCCAACTTCAAGGTGCAGAGGATTTTGGTTGACAACGGGAGTTCGGTCAACATTCTATTCCTCTCGGCCTTCCAGGGCCTCCAGCTGTCCCGAGACCGTCTCAAACCGGCCGGATACACTCTACACGGCTTCACGGGGGTCCCGGTAACCATCGAAGGGGTAATAACCCTCGACGTTACTGCGGGGAGCACCCCTACTACCCGGACCGAGCCCATGGACTTCATGGTCGTTGACGTCCCGGCAGCATACAATGTCATCCTCGGTCGCCCCGGCCTGGCCGCCCTTGAGGCCGTCCCATCAGCATACCATTTGAAGATGAAGTTCCCCACTCGGTCGGGAGTAGGGGAAGTCAGGGGGAGCCAGGAAACAGCCCGGAAGTGCTACATGACTTCCACCGGGGGACCAGTGCTTTCGCTCGAGACCCTCGAGATCCCCGAGCCGAAGGCTCGCCCAACGTCCGAAGCAGCGGACGAGTTGGAAGAAGTACTCTTCTCCGACGAGGATCCGAGCCGGAAATTCCTCGTCAGCAAGTCCTTACCGACCGTGCTATTCTCCGACCTTGTGAGATGCATCCGGGGTAACCGCGACCTATTTGCTTGGTCGGCCGCGGATATGCCCGGCATCTCCGAAGACTTGCTCGTCCACCGCCTAAGTGTCGAGCCGGGGTGCAAACCGGTTCAGCAGAAGAGGCGAAAGTTCGCTCTCGAGCGACAGCAGGCAATCAAGGAGGAAGTGAATAAGCTGTTGAAGGCCAAGTTCATCCAGGAGGTGAATTATCCCGAGTGGTTGTCGAATGTTGTGATGGTCAAGAAGTCCAACGGCTCGTGGAGGATATGCATCGACTTCACCGACCTCAACAAAGCATGTCCGAAGGATCCCTTCCCTCTCCCGAACATCGACACCCTAATCGACGCCACCTCGGGCCATGAGCTCCTCAGCTTCATGGATGCCTTCTCGGGCTACAACCAAATCCGGATGTTCCCTCCGGACATCCCGAAGACCTCCTTCGTCACCGACCAAGGCCTCTACTGCTACCGAGTAATGCCGTTCGGTTTGAAGAACGCGGGATCCACCTACCAGCGCCTCGTTAACAAGGTCTTTCAGCATCAGATCGGCCGAAATATGGAGGTGTACGTCGATGACATGCTCGTCAAGAGCATCCACGGTACCGACCATGTAGCCGACCTCCAAGAGGCGTTCGGCGTGTTGAGGAAGTACAACATGCGGCTGAACCCGGACAAGTGTGCGTTCGGAGTCTCCTCTGGCAAGTTCCTCGGTTTCATGGTGAGCCAGCGGGGGATTGAAGCTAACCCCGAAAAGATCAAAGCCATATTAGACATGGCCCCGCCTCGGAACGTCAGAGAAGTGCAGAAGCTCACCGGTCGGCTCGCAGCCATCGGTCGGTTCCTCTCCAAGTCAGGGGAAAAGTGCCTTCCCTTCTTCAAGGCACTCCGAGGCGCTAAGGGATTTGAATGGGGCGAGGCACAGCAAGCGTCGTTCGACCAGCTGAAAGCCTATTTGGTGAACCCCCCTCTGCTCAGTAAGCCGGTCCCAGGCGAGCCTCTCTTTCTCTACTTGGCAGCCTCCGAGCAGTCCCTGAGCGCTGTCCTGGTCAGAGAAGAGGACCGGACCCAGAGGCCTATTTACTACGTGAGCAAGGTACTTCGGGATGCCGAGCTCCGTTATCCGGGGATAGAAAAGATAGCCTACGCCCTCGTCATGGCAGCAAGAAAGCTTCGGCCCTACTTCCAATCTCATTCAGTCATCGTCCTCACCGATCAACCGCTCAAGCAAGTCCTCCATAAACCCGAAACCTCGGGCCGGCTGATGAAGTGGTCGATAGAGTTGAGTCAGCACGACATCTCCTATCAATCTCGGACGGCAATTAAGGCACAGGCCCTCGCCGACTTCATTGTAGAACCACCATCCCCGAGGTCGGCCACGTCCCGAACGGACCCCCCATTTGGACAGTCTTTGTGGACGGATCCTCTTGCAATGAGGGAAGCGGCGCCGGCATCATCCTGAACGGTCCTGATGGCTTCGTCCTACAGTACGCGATCCGCATGAGCTTCAAGGCCTCGAACAACGAGGCGGAGTACGAGGCACTCATAGCCGGTCTCGGACTCGCGCGAAGCGCTGGGGCGCATCGTCTCCGGATTCACAGTGATTCCCAGCTGGTCGTGAACCAGGTCTTGGGCGAATATGAAGCCCGGGACGAACGGATGGCGAAGTACCTCGCCAAGGTCCGGGATCTCATGGGTCGATTCGAAGAAGCCATCATCCAGCGGGTCCCTCGGGAGGAAAACGCACAGGCCGATGCACTTTCCAAGTTGGCCTCGTCCTCTTTACAAGGACTCGAGCAGACCGTACTAATTGAAGTCCTCGCTAAGCCGAGCATCGAAGACGAGGCACTAGGCTCGGCGGAGTCATTGCCAGTCATGCTGCAAGACAACTGGATGAAGCCACTGGTAGAATTTCTAAGGGATGGAGTTCTGCCCTCAGATCCCAAAGAAGCTCGCCGAGTTAGAACCCGAGCCGAGCGCTATGTCTTAATCGAGGGCATCCTATACAAGCGCTCCTTCTCCCAAATGGACGGCCGACCATATCTACGATGCCTCTCTCCGGAACAGGCCGAATATGCCCTACAGGAGCTTCATGAAGGGATCGGCGGGGCACACTCGGGATTTAGGTCCCTGGCCCGAAAAGCTCTGAATTATGGGTACTTCTGGCCGACACTTCTCCAAGACGCCGAGCGACACGTTCGGCAGTGCGGCTCCTGCCAGAGACACTCCAACATCCGACGCCTCCCTCAAGCCAACCTCGCCTCCCTATCGAGCCCTATCCCCTTCGCGATGTGGGGAATGGACTTGGTAGGGCCTTTCCCCCCAGCTCCGGGTCAGCTCAAGTTTTTAGTCGTCGCAATCGACTACTTCTCGAAGTGGGTCGAGGCCGAGCCCCTCGCCACGATAACCGAGAACAAAGTGGTGCAGTTCTTCTGGAAGAACATTATATGCAGATTCGGCGTCCCGCGCGTCCTCGTGACAGATAATGAGACCCAGTTCACTGGCTCAGCATTCCGAACCCTGTGCGACGACCTCGTCATTCAACAGCGTTTCTCGTCCGTCTCGCACCCCCAGTCGAACGGACAAGCCGAGAACGCTAACAAACAGATCCTTGCGGGGATCAAGAAGAGGTTGGACAAGTGCTCCAAAGGGCAGTGGGTCGATCAACTCCCTAATGTGTTGTGGAACTACCGCACAAGCAAGCGGACGCCCACTGGAGAGTCCCCTTTCAGCCTTACTTATAGGGCCGAAGCCGTAATACCCCTCGAGGTCGGGATTCCTTCCCCTCGGCTCATCGCCTATGACGAAGCACAGAATGCCAGGGAACTCAGAGGAAACTTGGACCTGATAGATGAACTGAGGGAAAGGGCATCGATTCGGCAGCAGAATTACAGAAGGAGAGTCGAGCTAGCCTACAACAAGAAAGTCCGACCCGCCAACCTTGAACAAGGAGACCTGGTGTTGAGAAAGCTAGCCATATCCCTCCCCAGTCAGAGGGGCAAGCTAGCTCCGAATTGGGAAGGGCCGTACCGGGTCGCAAAAGTTGTTCGGCCTGGAGCATATCGACTTGAGGACATGGATGGTAGAGAGCTTCCGAGGACCTGGAATGCCGATCACCTCCTGAAATACCAAGAGAGCGCCCCGGCGCCTCTCTAAGTAATCCGAGGTGTCGCGCCATTCCTCTCCTTTAACTTGTAACCTGTTCTATGAATCCCACTATGTAAAACGGTTCGCCGTCAAATATCAAATAAAGAAAGTTCCATTTTGTTTTCGAATTTGCCTGTTTTTTCCTCCCCTCTTTACTATACCGATGGTTCGGAGTCCAACACTCGGCTCGACTTTACCTCCTCGGTTCGTCTCCGGACGAACCAGGGGTAGATCGCCGTTCGGAATTGCTCCCACAGCCGTTGAACTACACCGATGGTTCGGAGTCCAACACTCGGCTCGACTTTACCTCCTCGGTTTGTCTCCGGACGAACCAGGGGTAGATCGCCGTTCGGAATTGCTCCCACAGCCGTTGAACTACACCGATGGTTCGAAGTCCAACACTCGGTTCGACTTTACCTCCTCGGTTCGTCTCCGGACGAACCAGGGGTAGATCGCCGTTCGGAATTGCTCCCACAGCCGTTGAACTACACCGATGGTTCGGAGTCCAACACTCGGTTCGACTTTACCTCCTCGGTTCGTCTCCGGACGAACCAGGGGTATATCGCCGTTCGGAATTGCTCCCACAGCCGTTGAACTACACCGTTGGTTCGGAGTCCAACACTCGGTTCGACTTTACCTCCTCGGTTCGTCTCCGGACGAACCAGGGGTAGATCGCCGTTCGGAATTGCTCCCACAGCCGTTGGACTATGCCTAAGGTCCGGAACACGCATCCAGACCACTCCTGACTGACAGCCGAGGGTCGAAGGCAGACATATCCGGTCGGCATCCGAGCAAGTGCCTTCCCGAGCTGGTAAACGGGGAAAACACACTTCCTCCTCAACTTTCGTGCCTGATCTTCCTCAGACGGCTCAGATCGTGCCACTCGCGCAAAACGACAAGATAACATTTTCTTGGAAAGCGAGCCACCTCGAGATCCGCGCCTACATTCAACGGCTCAGATCTCGCCACGGCGAAATAGCACTCTCGAGAACATCGCCGTGTCAGACCCACTAAGCGACAAATCGCCGTACCCCGGGGGATCCATTCGACTGAATAAACACACTCAGTTCAGATAGTTCGGCACGGCATACACAGTTATAAACAAAGACAGACGTACAAAAAAAACACCGAAAGGAGATTTTATTAAATATCGGCGTACAGTACAAAATAGACCATTACAAAAGTGTCGGCAAACAAAACATACACCCCCCGACCCACTACACTTGTCTTTCATAAAAATGCATCCTCTCCATCTTGTTCGCCCTCCTCGGCAGACGGTTCCTCCGCCTCACCTCGAAGCTTCGCCATTTCCGCCCGCAGCTGTCCCATCTCCGAGAGCAGGTCGTCCCGTTCGGCGATGAGCTTCGACTGAATGTGCCGAATACTTTTGACCCGAAGAGCATTGCTGAATGCGGTCTGCGAGTCCTCGTCCTCCCCTACGGGGCTCAGCTCGACGATCTTGCTCTCCAAGCGTTGTGTTTCGGCCTCCCGGAGACTGAGAACCAACGAAAGATGATTCCACTCGCCCTCGGATCGGCGTAGCTTCAGATCGACACTCCTGGGGCTCAGAACCACCGTCCCAGAAGTCGCCTCGGATGCGGTGTCATCATTCGGACGCCCTGAGTCCGACCCATGGATCGCCGCGACAAGCTGAAAAATAGAAAAAACGAACAAAGCGTTTTCAATACAGTGGCGAAGACAAACACTTAAAAAGTTTTTCAGAAAGTTTTGCATTCAGACATAATAGTGTTACAGACGGTCGACCGACCCTACAACTAAGTTATTACAACGGCCAACAGAAAGGAAAAGCGACGTAATCAAGTCCTCTTCGGAAGGGGAATGCTTCGGTTTAGGGAAACGCGAGGACGACGAGGCCGACCCTCTGAGCTCGACCCCAAACCAACGAAGCGCGACCCCCCTTCACTGCTAGTCCTAACAGCCGCGCCGACCGATGCCCCGCTCGACGAGACAGCCGCGCTGCTCTGAGCGTCAGTCGGACTCCGCCTGGTCGTTAGCGGGCGCGTCGCGAGCTCATAAAACGTGATCCCCCTCGCACTTTCCTCGCGAGTGCACGACGTGCTACGAACATTAGCCCTCTCCGGCGCAGGTTTAAGCGACGCGATCTCCTCCTCCAGTTCGATAATCCGATCCCTCAGGACGACGTCCTTCGCCAATTTCTTTGATCGAGGGGCCTTCAACGACCCGGAGGCATTGGGACTATCAGTTGCAAGCCGCCGATAGTGGGTGACCTCGATCCCCCTATCTACCGTGATCCTCCTGAGCATGTCGACTTCGGCCAATAGTCTCTTACGCTCAGCCAAAGCCCCCTCCAGCTCGGAGGCCATCTTCTCCCTTTCCGCAGAGCGCTCTCTCTCCGATAGCTCCAAGTGTTGTACCTCGTCCAAAAGGTCGTCGTTCTTCTGCTCGGCGGCTTTAAGCTCCCCGCGAAGCCGCTCAACTTCCCCTTCGGAACCAGGACCCAAGGAGCGCTTCCGGAGTTGATGCAGCTCGCGACAGTTCCTCCTCAGGACTGCCCTGACCTCCTCCGCCTGGCCGAGCAGGAGAAACCGCCTCTGCCGGCTGTCCGAGAGTTCACGCTTCAAGTTGGCCAATTCCTTCCGAAGGAAGACCAGCTCCGTGACCGGACCAAACACCACCTGAAAAGTGGAAATAAATCCGAGGCCCAACAGTTGGAGAAATTTACGCCCAAAACACCCGAAACGCACACTAAGTCCGAGGCTCAACACTTGGACAAATTTTTGGCCAAACAAAATACTTTTTCATTCAAAACAAGGGCGGTGGCCAGTCCGCGATAAGGCTTACAAAAAGAAAACAAAACCAAAAAGACTGAAAGTAGGAAGACAACCGAGTCAGGGGTCGACCTTTTTGCCGCTCGGATTCGTCGACCCCTCGGCCTTGCCGTCGCCGTCACCCTCGTCCCCGCCTTCGCTCCAGCTCTCCTCCTCGGAGAGTTCCTCCTCCTCGCCCTCGGCTTCGGTCTCACCATCACCTTCGGCGGGTTCTGTCTCACCATCGGGTCCGAGTAAACCCTCGGTGATCCCTTCTTCCCCTCCACGGGCTCGTAAAAGTCATAGGAGGACGAGTCGAAGCCGGGGTTCTTCGCGGCTACATGGGTCAGGGCGCGGCCGTAGGCGTCCAGCATATTCTGGATCATGTGCTGCGCGGCCTCCTCTTGCACGGCCTTCTTCACCTCCTTCACCTTCCTCAGGTGGTTGGCCTTGATCCTCTCGGCTCTCTTCCGAGCAGCCTCCCCTTCCGACCGAGCCTTGGCCAGCTCATCCTTCAGCCCGGTGACCTCCTTCTCGGCTCCCGACCGAGCGCTGGCCAGCTCCTCCTTCAGCTCGGCCACCTCCTTCTCAAACTTAGCCGCCGTATCCTTCGACGATTGGATAGCGTCGGCCAGCTTCTTCTCCAGGTCCTCCGCTTCGGCGACTCTCTTCGTCGAAAGAAGCAGCTCGGACTCAAGCCGCTTCGCCACCCGAACGTGCTCCGTCCTCTCCTTCTCCTTCTCCTGATCCTTCCTCGCCATCTCCTCGACCAGCCAACTGAAGTGGCAGAGGGTCTGGAAGAGAACAACGCGTTAAAATCCGAGCCCAAGAACTTAGAAAAAAAAATATCCATGAAAAATATGAATGAAGAAGGGTTTGACACACTCACCGACATAGTGCTCCGGGCCATCTGCATCACATTGTCCCCTGCCATCCCGGCCCTCAGGGTCGCTCGGTCCTTCGGGGTCGGCAGGTGCCTCACTGCCTCCATGCAGATGTTCCCGTCGCCCAAAAAGCCATCGACGTTCATCACCTGCCAATCAGGGACGAAGATCTGTTTATGACGCTCGGTCAAGATCTTCTCCGCGCCGGGGGTGAGTGGGGGAACCTGGAGGGACAGCGCATCGGCCACTCCGAACTCATTGCTCGACGGACCAGGAGCGTCCGCCTCCGGGGTAGGAGCAGTAGCACCCGGGGCCGAAGGATCGAGGTCCACGACCCCACCCTGCTCGGGGACCGCGACCTTTGCCGAAGGGACAAGAACCTCAACCTCTCCCTCCTTCAGGACCGCAACCTTCGGTTGATCGGCTGCCTTCACTACCGAGGCCTTCTTCGAAGCTCGGCTGTCCTGAGGCGCTGCCGACGGCCTCTTCTTCTTCTCCTGCTCGGACCTGCCCTTCGCCACCAGGGCCTTGTAATCGAGCTTCATGGTCTCTGCACGAGTCGAACGAAAAAACTTAGAAAAATTGAAGGCAAACTTTACGGAGAGAAGTATAAATACCAGAAGCGTACGAGGGTCGATCGGACTGAGACCCCCACGGAACAGATGCTCTTCGGTGATATCCTTCCAGCTAAGCGTCGGCAGAGCAAGGATCTTCTTCTGGACCTCGGTCTCTGCAGCATTCAGCGGAACGTCCTTCTTTGTACGCTTGGGTAGCCCGTCCGCCCAAACTGTCGGTATCACCCATGGCGTCAGATTCCGGACGAGGAAGTATTTGTCCTTCCAGTGTTTGATCGAGTCTGGATTCTCGATCAGTTTCACGCCCGGCCGAGGCGAAAGATAAAACCTCTTCTCGTCTTTCCTCGGCTGGACGGGTCGGAAGAGACTCCGAAAGAGGTACATGGTCGGCTTGGCGCCGATCTCTTGGCATCGGAGGAGGAACGCCACAACTTGCCTCCAGGTGTTCGGCATCAGTTGAGCGGGACTCAGACCATACCAAACCAGGACCTCAACCACGAACGGGTGGAGGGGAAAGCGAAGACCGGCAATGAGGGAGTCGACCGGAAAGACGCACATGTCCGGAGAGGACCCAGTGTTGGCTCGGAACCCCGGCCCAGGGAGGAGCAACGTGTACTCGAGAGGGATCCGGAAGCCCTCTCGGACCAGACGAAGGTCCCCTTCGGTAAGAGTCGAGATCTTGCGATCGACCTCGGATAGCTCCCTAGGCTCGTTCTCCTCCACCAGTTTAGCCGTGCCTTGGGTGACCTTCTCCAAGATATCCTCAGTATAATCCCGGACTCCTCCCACGCTCGACACGGCGATGGGCTGCCGACCGAACTCCCCCGCTCTCTTCGGCGTCTCCACTATAGTAATTACGGCTTTGCCCTTTCGGGACTCCGCCGTGACTTCCTGGGGCACCTCGGCCACTCCACCCTCCGCGTCCGGACGAACAACGTCCTGCTCGCTCGGCTCCACTACTCCTTTCTCTTTCTCCCCTCGGCCAACGGCTTGCTCCGAGGCGGGGGTCTCAACCGAAATCTTAACCATATTTTCCTAAAGAGAGAAGGGAAAGAGACTGACCTTGAATTGACAGCTACGGTCGGAAACTTCGCCGGAACTAGGAACGCTACCGCGACAGCTAGCGACACCACCAGGGAGCTAAAAACCTCGAAGCAAAGTAAATACGAAAGAGAGAGAGTAAAAGTGAAAAGTGAAGACTTGGTCAAAGGGGGGGGTAAAGATTTATAGTGAAAATGAGGCGCCTCTTGGACTTCCAGAGCGACTTTTGGGCTACTCTCGAAGCATCTCGAAGGCCCACCACAAAGTCAACCAGCTCGGCAAGATGGGACGAGAATCCGAGCTGCGAGCAAAACCGAACGTGGCTGCAATAGAGTCCGCTCGGAATCCGTGCAAGTGCCTTCCCGAGCTGGTAAATGGGGAAAACTCCTTTCCCCCTCAACTTCCGCGCCTGATCTTCATCAGACGGTCCAGATCTCGCCGAGAGCACTAAACGACAAGATAGTGTTTTCTTGGAGAACGCGCCCCATCTCGAGATGCGTGTCAGCATCCGGCGGCTCAGATAGCGCCACGTCGCTCGGACGATCGGGACCTCGGACGCCTCGCCTATGCATAAAAGAACCTGGAAAATTTTTGATTATGTTTTAAGGCGCCGCCCTCGGCAGGCGCCCCCCGGGTCCCGTGCCTCGGTTGGTATAACCCCGACAACAGGCCCCGGTCAGAAGCAGATCGGCACTCCCCCATCTCTAACTCCCCCGGGCTGACCTCCGTCAAAAGCCATCAGCCCGAGAAGGAAGACAGAGATGGGAGGGGACCCACCAACACTCAGAGGTCGAAAGAGACGCACCATCCCGAGCTAGTTGGTTGCAACTGGAAGGCTCGGCTTGTCGAAAGACTCTAACAGCGGCGCCTTCACAGTTGCAACAAACGGACTCAGATGGCCCGGAGATCGACATCAGACAGGGGTCGTCACTCTCCCACCAAGATCTCTGCCTACTTCAACACTCACTTCGGAGCAACCGAAGAAGGCAGAAGATCTTGGTGAGAGAACGGCGACCCGTCCTTCGAAAGAGGTCCGCGCCCCGGGTCCGGACCATGGCCGTCGACGCTACTGTCTTGTTGCCCCCACCCCTCACACCCCTTCGGAGCAGGGAGGGATGGGGAAACAACAAGACAGCGGGGCGACCGCCCGTCCTTCCGGGGAGGCCCATCCCTCGGATCCGGACTACGGTCGTCGCCACTCTTGCCTTATTCTCCTCCGCTCCCGACACCCACTTAGGAACCGTCCGGAACGGGAGAAGAATAAGGTAAGAGAGCGACCACCCGTCCTTCGGAGATAACTCATCCCCCGAGTGCGGACTACGGTCGTCACCACTACTGCCTCGTTCCCCCTCGCTCCTGACATCCACTTTGGGGCCGTCAGGAACAAAGGGAAAACCAGGCAGAAGAGCAACCACCACTCCGAACTTCAAGAGAGAAGCTACCCAAGGCAGATGCCTCCGAGGTCTGGAACCCAATTTGGTTGTGACGAAAATGACAAAAGGGATGGGGTACTTATAGCCTGCCCCCTATAACCAGCCATTACTACCCTCGGAAATTGAAGCGCCGCGTTTTAATTGAGGGAATTATTGATCCCCGGAAGTCGGAACGCCACGCATTAATCAAAGGAGTTATTCTTAATGGCCTGGGGAAGAGGAATGCAGCACAAACCCCGAGCGCCATTAATACCCTCGGAAGCGAGATCGCCTCCGAACAGATTGGCCACGAGATCGCCTTCGGTCGGCTGCCGAGCAGAGGCCTTCCCGAACTGGTAAATGGAGGAAAAAAGGCACCGAGCTACCTCAGCCGTCGGATCTCTCAGAAATTCACGCTCCCAATGGCGAACGGCTCAGATTGCGCCACGTGCGCTAGAAGACAAGATAACGTTTTCTTGGGAACCGTTCCCGTCTCGAGATGCGTGCCCACATCCAACGGCCCAGATTACGCCACGTCACTCAAAGCCCTCGGTCGGCTGCCGAACCCCCATCCCTTCGGTCGGCTGCCGAGCAGAGGCCTTCCCGAACTGGTAAACGGAGAAAAACGCTGCCGAGCAGCAGCAACCGTCAGATCTTTCCGAAATTCGCGCCCTTCCGCGATCAGCGGCCCAGATCGAGCCACGTCATAAATCGGTATTTAAATCATTTTTTATCTATTTAATTTGTTTTATTTGTTTAAAAATTGCGAGAAAATTGTTAAAAAATCGGAAAAATTAGCCAAAAATTCTGGAGAGTAATTGAGATTTAGGGGGCACATTTTCGAACCCTTGAACGAACAATTATCGCCCAGAATGTACGGCTAAGGCCCCCGAATGATTAGCAAACGCGTCGCAAAGTTAAACAAATAGTCCGAGAAAAATAGATAAAAACTCTTGAATACCCGATGTCACCAGAGAACCGCCAGCGGCGTCAAAAGTCCCCTCTCTACCCCCTTTTCAGATTCAAAATCCCACGTCTGGACTCCGATACAACTCCATCAGCCACCAAAACAGCTAAACTACTCCTCAAAGTCTGATCACACTCAGTCTTTAGGAGTGGGGGGCTCGTGATATGGCTAAAGTTGGGGTTAAATCGAGACCGTCCAGATCGATCACGAAATCTAGAGCACGGGGGTAAAAAGGTAATTTCACATACAGATGGATCCAAAACGGGTATTGGGCCTCCTTCTCACAGAACCAACCACCCGCGAATAGATCCACTTCAATTGGGTACGGGTCCCGACCCGATACAAGCCCAATCCACCAAGAAGAGAATCAGGCCACTGATTTGGTCAAATCAATAAACCTGATTAGCTCTCACCAGGGAATCAAGGCCTAACTTCCCAAAACAGAATAGGAGGATTTTTCTCCTATTTGTTAGGCAGGAAATTAGGCCCCAAATCGTTCCAAAGGCGACTATAAATACAACCCCTCTACCACCGAGACCAGGTTAATCACTCTTTCACCACTTAAGCTCTTTCTTGATCTTTTCCTGATTACTGACAAGAGCGTCGGAGGGTGCGTCGCCGGAATCAACCCCGGTGTTTCGCACTTCCTTGCAGGTTGTGCCAGGAGCAAGGAGATCGAGTCAATCGTTCAGGTGTTTCCCGGACTCACAAATTCTATCTGTTTACCCCCACACCGAAATCAGCGGTAACACCCGGCTTGGTTACTTTGTTATTATTATCAGACAGACATGTATGTACAGAAAACAGAGTGAGAATATCATGGTATAAACAATTAACAGGTTCAGGGTGATAGACAAACATATACAGACTAAAGATAACACATAAAAGAATAGTATAACAAAAATTCTAGTTCAGGACAGCTAGATAGTACTGCACTAAATTTGGGATTTCCATTGCTACAAACATGCAAATCTGGATCTGTCAAAGAATCTGAAAAATAGACTTCCGGCCGAATCCAGCAAATATATATAATTTATATGGTATTTCACAACAACATGTTTCAAAACTAATTTGAATCCAGAAAACACGTTCAGTAAGAAATCAGAAGTTTGTATTCAAAGTCAGGAAAATAGCATGAAAACTCATTAATTAAATCCACGAAAAATCTGAGATATTCCCCTATATGTGAAACATCATAATATAAAGTTTCATAATTTTTTAATATAAATAGTTTAGTCAATAAAAATCAGAAAACATCAAGATGCAGTAGTTTTGTAAATCTGGAATCATAAACACTGCAGTACGAAAAGAGCAATATCTCACAAACCATAAATCGAAATTCAAATCCGCCAAAACGGTGATAAAATAGACAAAGTAGGCTAACTTTCATATTCACAAATCTTTTACAAACAGCAAGTAGAATTAGGTCGAAAATCAGGTTTTTTACTGAATAGTATGAAAATTCTGCATGTATAGTAATTGTTTGGAAACATAGAACGGTTTGTAAAACTCATCAAATAAATCCACAAAAATTCAAGGTTAATACTGATCAAGTCTAGTTGTATTGTACAAAATATTGGATCAAAATAATACTTTTAATATCACGATAAAAATAGATAACTGTTCAGAATTTATAGAAAACAAAATTTGAAAATCTCTCTACACCTCTGTAGTAAAATAGACCTAACTCACAACTCGTAAAACGAAACTGAGATCTGTTAGAAGGGTTGGAAATAGACAGAATTCTCTACAGTTCATATTCACAAAAAAATATTCATATACTGACCTTATTAGGGTCTAAAATACTGATCAAAAGCAAGGTAACAGAAAAATACAGAATTATTCTTCGAACATAAAATTTTCTAGTTCATGTAAAACTCATCCAAATCAACCCAAACATGAAATATAGTGTACTAGATGTGCAAACAACATGGTATAGGGTATTTTTCAAGTCTATGACAAGTATAGCCCGAATAACACATCAAGCACACGATATCACAAAATAACATGCATATATACATCCAAAAGTGGTCATCCCTAGTTATTTTATGTCATGTATGTCTTGAGGCAACTATGGTCAAATCAACACAATAGAGACAATATATAACATAGGATTCACACACGAGTTATCTCTAGAACCTAACTAGACTACAAGCGGTATTTAGTACTTGTATTACACAAAGAAAGAATACAAGTTACTTGCCTGAGAGACGACGATAAAAACGAAGCAAAAACGAGAATAACGGGAACGGATTCCCGGGGCACGAACACTACGAACGAACTCTGAAACACTCTCACGAACACAACCTCGAACAAAATGAACAACTAACTACGAACTCCACAAACACAACCTCGAACACACGCACACGACGAACCGACACGCACATCGAGAGGGAGAGAGAAGCGACGGACACCGAGGAGCGGCTGTCGCTGCTGTGCGTCGACAAAGCAGAGGAGGAACAGCGCCCTGGCTGTCGGTGCAATGACTGCACGACAGGAGGCCGAGGAGGGGAGCGCCGGGGTCTGCTGGCACCACAGGGGAAGGAGAGGAACAGAGAGAAGCAGTCGGGAAGGGGGTCTGGCTGCTCTGGCGACGCAGGCGGCGCAGGGAGAGAGGGAGAGAACATAGGGATGAGGGCTAGGCCAGAGGGAGGTCGGGAGCAGGGCTGATGAAAGGAGGCGGCTGAAGCTTTAGGGGATGCACAGGACGATGCATGGGTTCCAAATATATAGGAAGGAGAGTAGGGTTAGATGGGAGGAGGCGGTTAACGGGGTACAGGGTGCTAACGGGTCGGGTATGGGCAATGGGTAGTTAGGTTGAGAAATAAATGGGTTCGGGTAGGAGATGGGTAGCAATTGGGAGTTTAAAAATCAGGGTAATAATTAATGGGTATTAGAGTATAAGTGGATTGTAATTAGGGTTTTAAAAGGATATGAATAGATCCAAAAATCAAGATAGAGCAAATGAACAAAATAATAAAAATAGGATATGAACAAATAAAATACACGAGATGAAAATAAGAGTTCGATCAAACAGAGATGACCCAAAAAGAGACAATAGGATCAAGTAGATCAAATAGAGGACGACAAAAACAAATAAATGATTATTAAAAAAGAAGATCCAATATACGGCCAAACAGAGATACAATGAGAGAAATACACAAAAAAGAAAAATATACCAAAAAATACACAAAATGGAAAACAGAGGGTACACTTCCAAAGAGAGCAAAAACTCTCTAGAAATCGCTAAGTGTCTCAATACATTTATTTGATGTCGTTAATCTCATTATCGACCTCATATATAATATGTTTGCTAGTGGAAATAGTAATAACAAACAAAAAATTTCAAATATTTTAAAACAGAGGCAGTTATTATCATTAGTGACGTTCAAAATGAAGTGTCGCTAATGAAAATAGCGGCCACTAGTTATGAGGCACAAAGTAGTCCATAGTTTGGAAACTTGTCCATAATCACAAATATTCAGAAAGTAATATTCAGAAAGTGGGTCTATTACAGCAAAAAAAACTCCTTAATATCACCCTCCTCATCTCCTCTCCTTCCGACTGCCAACATTCATCCCTTTTTTAATACTCGCTCTTCTCCGAATAAACCAAGAAATCACTCCTACAATCTCCAAACAATTCTAGATCCCCCCCCCCCCCCCTCAAAAAAAATCCTATAGGTCCACCTCCATGGGTTTCGACGACACCACCAACGTCGCCTCCTCCTCCACCCACTCCCTCCCCGTCTCCGAATCTCAAAGCATCCCCCTACTCAAACCCAGCCCTCCATCCCCCATCCTCTCCTCCCAGTCCAAAACCTTTGCCAACGTCTTCATCGCCATCGTCGGCGCCGGCGTTCTTGGCCTCCCCTACACCTTCAAGCGCACCGGGTGGCTCGCCGGTGTCCTCATGCTCGCCGCCGTCGGCCTCCTCACCTTCCACTGCATGCTCCTCCTCGTCCGCACCCGCCGCCGCCTCGACCTCCACCGCTCCTCCTCCAAGATCGCCTCCTTCGGCGACCTGGGCTTCGCTGTCTACGGCCCCGTCGGCCGCGCTGCCGTCGACGCCATGATCGTCCTCTCCCAGGCCGGCTTCTGCGTCGGCTACCTTATCTTCATCGCCAACACTCTCGTCCATCTCTTCAAAATCCAATCTTGGTGGCTCCTCGCCCCCAAATCCCTCTACATCTGGGCCATGTTTCCCTTCCAGTTGGGCCTCAATTCCATCAAAACCCTAACCCATCTCGCCCCTCTAAGCATCTTCGCAGATGTCGTCGATATCGGCGCGATGGGGGTCGTCATGGTTGAGGACTTGCACATCTTCTTGGCCGACCGGCCGCCGCTGCAGATGTTCAATGGCTTCTCCGTCATGCTTTACGGGCTCGGCGTTGCTGTTTTCGCCTTCGAGGGAATTGGAATGGTGTTGCCGTTGGAGTACGAGGCTGAGAACAAGGACAAGTTCGGGCCGACATTGGGGATTTCAATGGCTATCATTTCCTTGATGTACGCTCTTTTCGGAGCACTTGGGTATTTCGCATTTGGGGAGGAAACTAGGGATATTATTACAACTAATTTCGGAGGGGGTGTGGTTAC
Organism: Hemerocallis citrina; assembly: GCA_017893485.1. Classification (NCBI taxonomy): domain Eukaryota; kingdom Viridiplantae; phylum Streptophyta; class Magnoliopsida; order Asparagales; family Asphodelaceae; genus Hemerocallis; species Hemerocallis citrina. The sequence continues at coordinate 6,588,211 of CM030362.1, forward strand.
GGTTTTGGTGCAGGTCGGTTTGTGCATCAATTTGTTCTTCACGTTTCCGATCATGATGCATCCGGTTTACGAGGTGGGGGAGAGGTGGCTGTGCGGGAAGAATTACTGCCTGTGGTTGAGGTGGGTGTTGGTGGTGGTGGTGAGCCTGGTGGCAATGCTGGTTCCGAATTTCGCTGACTTTTTGTCCCTGGTGGGGAGCAGTGTTTGCATCTTATTAGGGTTTGTGTTGCCTGCGCTGTTCCATTTGAAAATTTTCGGGTCGGAGATGGGATGGGTTGCTGCTGGTTGCGACGTTGCCATTGTTGTGGTTGGGCTAGTGTTTGCAGTGTCTGGGACGTGGACTTCGCTGCAGGAGATCTTCTTTTCCATCAAAGTGTGAACTGGGATCTTGATCGATTGTGTTGTATTCGTCTCTTGATTGGGATTAGGAGGAAGATGGTTAGGTCTCTTTCTTCTTTCTTAGTAGTTAGGAGGAAGGACATTCTCCTTCTGTTTGATTGAGAGATTCTGAACAGCGACGACCGACGTGTTCAGAATTATGGATGTGTATGTAATGTGATGTACATGGACATGGATTAGTAGTTCAATTTGCGAATAAAATGTCATGTACTTAAAAGAAGCTTGCTTGTACTGTATTAGAACAACAACAACAGCAACAACATTAGCTAGCCTTGCTGTTCTTGTTCTGTTCTTTAGTATCATGTGCTATTGTTATTCTTCATGCACCTTCATCTTTGATAGTAGATTTGTTTTGATTTTCATTTAGTGTTTGCAGCGAGTAGATTGCCGGTCTCTCTCTCTCTTTCTGTCAGACGGCTTCGTGGCTTCATGAAATTTGTGTGAAGGAAGCGAGAACTGGCCATGAAAAGAGAGGATCCGGCTGTATGGTTTTGTAAGTGTTGTAGTAGCTAAATCAATGAACTGCTGTATGTATAGCTGATGTATTACATATGCAACGAAAAGATGACTATAATGTAAACTTGGTCCTAATTACTGCAGCATAGAATGGCATGCTCACTGTCGTCTATTAGATGATTTACCATAAGTGTGTTTTTTTGTGGTAAATTTGGACTTTGGGTGTTATGTAAGGAATGTTTGTTGCAGTCTGTCATTTCTTTGGGTGTTACTTATATTGTTTCAAATGAGAGTCCATGACGGTGTACATAAAAACAGCAAGCAAACTCTGGCCCTTATCACATCAGCTCTGAAACATTATTAGACCCACAAACCATCTCAATCACATGCTCAATAACAACTACATACTAATACAAAATAGCGTCAAGGAAATAAAAATAATAATAATTAGAAAACAGAGTAATCTGAACAAGAATTAGGCACATAAAACGTTAGCGCCTACATATATGAAGATTGTATTAGCTGAATGTACAACAAAAAACAGTCATAAAAACAATTTAGCCTATTCTGAACGCAATGTCGCAATTAATCTTAAAATAATAAAATGAACACACACAGAGAGAGACACATGCAGCACACAAGATGCTTCTTCAAGGGAAAGCGAGCACCATCTTCTACATTCTACAGTCAATTGCATCCCAAATGATTCAACAACCCTCCAAAGACTCTTCGGAGAAATAGATTTTTTTTCCCAAATGACCCTTTTTTTGAAAGTTTTTCCCAAACTGCCCTATTTTTTATTTTTGTTCCCTAAACGACCCACTCGATTTTTGAAAAAACGAGTTTGGTTAAAAATAACTCGCTTTTTGAAAAAGCGAATCTGGAACTTTTAATTTTCAAAATGTTAGACTCGCTTTTCGAAAAAGCGAGTTATTTTTAACCAAACTCGTTTTTTCAAAAAGCACACTTGGTTATTGTGGTAAATATTTTCGAAAGTGGGTCAGTTTGGTAAATACTTTTAGAAAATGGATTAGTTTGGTAAATCATTTCAGAAAGTGGGCTATTGTGGTAACAAGTTCTTTCTATATCACATTGTCACTTGATCTTCTTTAGACCACTATATATGAAATCGTTTGTCAGGACTTTCTATATCACATTGTCACTTCATCTTCTTTGGTTATGATTTTATAAATTTAGCAACTGTTTAGCAGTAGCAGAGGATATACATAACTTGACATTATTTCAGTATATACATAATTGGTGTGTTTTAAGTTGTTGAGAATGAGCCCATAGATACTCTCAATCCCCAGTTGATGCGGTTTATTTTTGGAAGACGTGTGGATGCACCAGGTGTGAGTTCGGACTCAATTTATATTGAAGGAGAAAGCTGCTTGTCAGACGACCCTTGGAGCGACCTGGCGGCACCTGCGATGGGCTCGGAATGAAGTGGATGCTTCGGCTCGGATCAGAGGGTTCGGATCCGAGGTCTTGTGTACCTGCAGACGGTCCTGAAATACCGGGGTTTATCCCGGTGGCGGACCCTCCGACGATCTAGTCAGTCTCTGTGAGAGAGTAGCAATAACTAGGTGAATTTAAGTGGCAAAAGATTGGTTACCTGAAAAGGTGGGTGAGGGTCTAGTATTTATAGAGACTTTCAACCGGGTTTGGATCTGCTTGGGGGCCGGGTCTGAACCCGAAAGCCCATGGGCCTGACGTGGCAGAAGGCCCAGGGGGTTTAGGGCTGACGTGGCAATACCACGAGTGGTATAGGGCTGACGTGGCAAATCCTTTGGTGGTATTTGGAGCTGACATGGCTGATCATGAGGCTCCTGTGTTCCTGGGAGAATCCGGTGGCCTAGGCTGTGCCAGGTCATCTTCATTCTTTATCAGGCTAGGCAGACGGCCCATGGAGCTGTCGTGGATCGGAGGCCGAGGGCCATCGAGACTCGCCGAATACGAGGAGGCCGGGTTTGTGGGGGTGAACTTAAGGTTCGGCGCCGACCCTGTAGTGGTTCGAAGCCGAGCCATATTGTTGTTTTCCCCATTTTGGAGTGCGAGCTGTACTGGGTCCTGGTGGGGCCCCAAGCCATTTTTACCCTACCACACAAGCCCCCCACTCCTGCGGGGATGCGGGAGCTAGCCGTGGAGGAGTGTTTACGGTTGTAGAAATGGGATGACGAGCCATTGTGCTTTTCTGAGGAGACTACCCTGGTGCTAGACCTGACCTCGAGCTGTCGAGGGATTACGAGCTAACAAGGGCGATGGCGAGCTGGTGTTTCTTCCTGAGAAGAAGGCCCTGGTGCTCGACCGAACCTCGAGAAGACGAGGAATTATGTGTCGGCAAGGGTGATGGCGAGCCGTTGTTTCTTCCTGAGAAGAGTACCCTGGTGCTCGACCGAACTTCGAGAAGACGAGGGATTATGTGTTGGCAAGGGTGATGGCGAGCCGGTGTTTCTTTCTGAGAAGAAGGCCCTGGTGCTCGACCGCACCTCGAGATGACGAGAGATTACGTGTCGGCAAGGGTGATGGTGAGCCGTTGTTTCTTCCTGAGAAGAGTACCCTGGTGCTCGACCGAACCTCGAGAAGACGAGGGATTATGTGTCGGCAAGGGTGATGGCGAGTCGGTGTTTCTTCCTGAGAAGAAGGCCCTGGTGCTCGACCGAACCTCGAGATGACGAGGGATTACGTGTCGGCAAGGGTGATGGCGAGCCGTTGTTTCTTCCTGAGAAGAGTACCCTGGTGCTCGACCGAACCTCGAGAAGACGAGGGATTATGTGTCGGCAAGGGTGATGGCGAGCCGGTGTTTCTTCCTGAGAAGAAGGCCCTGGTGCTCGACCGAACCTCGAGATGACGAGGGATTACGTGTCGGCAAGGGTGATGGCGAGCCGTTGTTTCTTCCTGAGAAGAGTACCCTGGTGCTCGACCGAACCTCGAGAAGACGAGGGATTATGTGTCGGTAAGGGTGATGGCGAGCCGGTGTTTCTTCCTGAGAAGAAGGCCCTGGTGCTCGACCGAACTTCGAGAAGACGAGGGATTATGTGTCGGCAAGGGTGATGGCGAGCCGTTGTTTCCTCCTAAGAAGAAGGTTTGAGTTGCGTGGTCTGTCGCCTTAGTGGAGTATTGATGGCATTTCCGGGATCCTTGCGATGTTTCAATTCTCTAGGGGCATTAAATGACGCCGCCTAATGAATGCAGGTGGCGCATGGGCTTCCGTCGATTGGCTTTCCCAATGTCATAAATGCTGGTCCGTGGGGGAGGCTATAAATACCTCTCCCCCCCTAGCGGGTTTGAGCTCAGCAAGGGTGGTCCAATGGCCACTAGAGGTGTCTGCTTCGGCGGATGTCTCTCTTCCGAAAAACATTTTTTAGCGACAAAGGGGCCTCGAATTGGTGGTGACTCTTCCGTCCGGATCCTTTTTCGGGTCAGACGACCGTCATACGGTTGTTTGGCCCGAGAAAGATCAGGACGGGAGGGGTACCCACCGTGTTCTGGACCTGGGGCTGAAGAGCCTCGGATATGCGGGTCGATCTGCTTTCTTATTAGGGTTCTAGGTGATGGTGGCTTTCCTCCCACCCGTGAACAATTCGGGGTTTCGGCCGACGAGGCCTTAAGCCCCGAGCTGTTCGCGGGTGAGAGAGGAGCCAACCGAGCCCTGGAGCCCGGGGCGCAGGCGATGGTGGCTTTCCTGCCACCCGGGAATAATTTGGGGTTTTCGGCTGCTGAGGCTGTAAGCCTCAAGTTGTTCGCTGGTGAGAGGGGAGCCAACCGAGCCCTGTAGCCTTAAATCCTTAAAAAGAACATTTTTCCGCCGAGTACTTCATTAGACCCGACCCCTGTGTCTGGCTGCCAGCCTGGCGCTGGATGACGTCAGCAGCCCACGTTTCGAGGACGTGGTGCGGTTTTCCAGGCGGCCGCTACACGTCAATCGGTGAACAGTAATTGCAGAAATCGAGGAGTCATTTTTGCCCTCTATAAATGTTCCCCCCTCTCCCCCTATCGTCCACTTCTTACTCGCCTCTTTCTCTTTCTAAAAATCTCCCAACATTTTAGTCTTCGTCCCTACCGTTCGCTGTACCAGGCTCGTTCTCCCGAAGCGACCCCAGGTTTGTTGGTAAGTTTGTTTAGTTTAGGCACAGATGGATAGGGCTCAGTCTGGCTCGTCGGCGTCGACGTCTGGGGGGGACGTAAAACCCGCCTCCAAACCGACTTCGTGGGAGGAGTCTGATCTCGAGGGGGAGTCTGTAGGCGAGGATCAGCCAGTGTATTATGTGAAGCCGCTACGGTCTCGGAGGCTTTTTGTTGTGGAGAGTAGCGATTCTGAGGAGGGGAGCGGTAGTTCCGCCGAAGTTTAGATTCTAGGGCTGGTTTCTGAAGAGGAGGGGGGAGCCGAAGGGGCTCAGATAGGAGGTCAGGGCGTGGGCTCGAGTTCCCTGCTGACAGGTCTGGGGCAATTATCTACCCCCTCCCCGGAACGAACCAAGAAGAAGAAGAGGGTTCCGAAGAAGAAGGGGTCGAGAATTGGGGGCTCGAGTCAGGCGCCTGTTAACTTGATGACAGGGTCGCCTGTACAGCCTAAGCCGTTCCGCCGGTACCCCGACGATCTTTCTAATAAGGAGGTGTGTGGGGTCCAGTCGTCGTCGCCGAACCGGAAGAGGGTGATAATGGACGCACTTCCGACCGTTCTGGAGGCAGGTAACTTGGAGGCTTTGCGGTTGGCGTACCATATAGGGTCCAGCTATGAGCTCATGTTGCCGAGCTCCACTCTTCGACCGACCGACCCCCTGCCGGATCGGTATTGCGTCTTCCCTGTGGACGCCTTTATCTCCGGCCTGAGGCTGCCCGTTCACCCGTTCGTTCGTGAGGTGCTGAACTGGGCGTCCTTGGCACCGATGCAGTACGGGCCCAATTCTTGGAAGCAGATCATCTGCTTCGTGTTGCTGTGTGAGGAGCAGATGGTACCTCTACGGCTGAACGTCTTCCAAGCGATGTTGATGATCAGCTCGTCGGCTGAGGGTATCTATTACATTTTGCCCCGGAGCAAGGGGAAGGTTGTCCATGGTCATCCGGACTCCATCAAGGAGTGGAAGAAGAAGTATCTGGTGATCCGGAGTGAGGAACCTTGGGACATTCCCACTCGGTGGAACCACTCCAAGCTGAGCTATAAAGCGCCGAAGCCGAGGGACCTGACCGCCGAGGAGTGGGGGTTTGTTGAGCGCCTCCATTTGTCATATAGTATCGACTGGGCGAAGGTTACCGAGGGCCACTTGGCGAATGCCGGACTGAGCCCGGCCGATCTATGTATGTAGTTGTTTCTTTCTTTTTGGCTTGGTTGTTCCTCTGTGCTCATTGTCCTTACTGGATCTTTTTGCAGATATGGATCCTGAGTCGATCAAAGCGAAAAGGCTCGCCCTGAAGAAGGAGGAGGCCGAGAAGAAGATGAAGACGAGGGGGTCGTCCCCGGTGGTTTCCGAGGCCCCAGTTCAGCCGAGGGCCAAAAGGACTCGCTCGGAGACGGTCAAGGATGCAGTGGTTCAGGGCGGTTCAGACCAGGGCAAGGTCGCCGATCTCGATAAGGGGAAGGGCCCTCTGGCGGATCCGGAGATAGAGGAGAGGCTTCGGCGACCGTGGGTGCCGATTTGGTCGATCCGCGAGGGAGACTGTTTGACCCGTGGGCGGCAAGCCGTCGAGGTGGCGAGTAAGGTGGCGACCCCCCGGGATCGTTCGGAGATGAAGACCGAGACCCTGGATGAGGCGTATACTCGTCTCGCACAGGCCAATGTGCTGGTAAGTCTGTCAACCTCTCTTGATCCGTGATTACGTTGTAGAGGAGGTTCCCTTAGTTGTGCTTGGTGACTACAGGCGACCGTGCAGGGGGCCCATGTGAGGGGCCTTTACGAGGCCGCTTTGAAGCGGGAGCGCGACCGGGCGGACAAGGCCGAGCAGGAGACGAAGGAGATGAAGATAGAGCTCGAAGGCTCTCAGAAGAGGGAGCAAGAGATGAAGACGGCCTTCGACAAGGAGAAGGAGGAATGGGCAGAGAAGATGGCGGCTCAGGAGAAGGAGTTTGCCAAGGAGCGGGAAGAGCTGACAGAGACGGGTCAGCTCCTGGTGATCAAGGCTCAAGACGAGTGTTATGCGAAGGCACTCAGCCATGTGAGGCACTTCTACCCGACCCTTGATCTGTCCAATTTTGAGTATGACATGGAGGTCGAGGGGACACCGAAGACCCCTGGCGAAGGAGGGCCTGCTCTTGACCCGCTCGTCGACCCTCTCGTGGACCCGCCTGCCGATGCTGAGGTGGGAAAATAAGTTGTATAATTTTTGTCTTTCTATTTCCTTCTCTCGATTGTATTTGCCTCCCGCGGACTGGCCACCGCATTTTTTGTAAGAAGCGACTCAATTTATAAAAAAGGATTTTTTGACCGGCCAAGTGTTTTGACTTCGGGTGTTTCCGATCCTCCTTGCTTATGTGTTTTGAGTTGGCTAGTTTTCTTGTAGGTTGCGGCTCCTCTTCCCGAGGTGGACCCCCGTCGTTCCGACGTGGCGTGGCTCCGGAGCAAAGTGGAAGCCTTGGAGGCCACGTTGGTTCGCTACCGAAAGGGGGCTCGTGACACTGATGCGGCCTTTAACTATTATCGGAATAAGTCTGAGGCCTTAAGTGAGGAGGCGAGCCGGCTGAGGAGGGCGATGGTGGACCGGGACCTCGGGGGTGTCGGACTTGGGCCTACCATGTCGAACGCCTCGGTACAGAGGCCGTCTTCCGAGAGGTTACTTCGCGATGTCATAGTGGAGAAGGAGATGGAGATACATCGCTACAAGATGATGCTGGGAGTCTCGTCATCTTCCTCCATGGGTCGGCGAACGGAGGGGGTTCCTTCTGCGCTGCTCTTGCTGGAGCGCATGCGACCAGTGGATGCCCAGAGCTCTGTGGCTGGCGTGTCGACCGTGGCTGAGCCCAAGGACCGCCATGATGAGGAGAGGGCTCCTAGCCATTCGGTCGGAGTGGTCCCGCCCTTTGTTGGACCTGAGGGGTCCTAAGATGGTTGTTTCCTTTAGTTTGAGATGAGTGGAGTGGTCCTGTAACGGTCTTTGTTTGTTTTCTCATAACCAAATAAAGGAGTATGGATAAAGAATTCTTTTCCTCATTTGCTCTGTTGAGAAGTGCGGTGAATGATGTCGGAGGCGTGGTTCAGCTTCGTCGATCCGTGAGGGATCAACGCGGGGCCTTAGGAAGAGCCCTTGGCCCGAAGCTGGATTGGACCTACCGAGACGCTGGGGATGATACCAGAGTGAGGACTCGGGTGCCGATCTGCCGAGTCATTTGAAATTTGACAAAAAAGAGATTTCTCTCATACTAGATAGGGACGGTCGTCGAAGCCGCCCTTTACACATGAAAGTTTACAAAGGGTTTTACATACATTAGCCAAGTTAGAACCTAGGTTCGCTTTTCTAGGAACTTCATTAGGTGCTCGGCGTTCCAGGGTCGGCTGATGAGCCGGCCGTCCATATCCGCCAGTCGGTACGTACCAGGGCGTACAGCTTCGACTACACGGTACGAGCCTTCCCAGTTGGGGGCCAATTTCCTCTTCTTGGTTGGATCAGAGACGGACAGTTTTCGTAGCACGAGGTCTCCCGCCTTGATGTTAGTGGGGCGGACTTTCTTGTTGTAAAACTTCTCGATCCGTTGTTGGTAGATATTTCTCCGGATTGAGGATTTCTCTCTGACTTCGGCGATGAGGTCCAGGTTGGCCCTTAAGCCTGATGAATTGCCAGCTTCGTCGAAGGCCATGATACGGGGAGAAGGCAGGCCGACCTCGACGGGGATGACTGCCTCCGTCCCGTAGGTCAAGGCGAACGGCGTCTCTCCCGTGGGGATCCTCTTGGTGGTTCGGTACGCCCATAGCACACTAGGCAGTTCTTCGACCCAAAGCCCTTTGGGAGAACTGTCGAGGCGCTTCTTGAGGCCGTCGAGGATTTCCCTGTTTGCGTTCTCTGCTTGGCCATTGGACTGAGGGTGGCAAATAGCAGAGAAGCGTTGCTGGATACCGATGTCCGCGCAGAAAGTTTGAAAGTTCTGACCCTGGAATTGGGTTCCGTTGTCTGTAACGAGGATCCGGGGGATGCCGAACCGGCAAATGATATTTTTCCAAAAGAATTATTGTACTTGGCACTCAGTGATGCTGGATAGAGGTTCGGCTTCGAGCCATTTGGTGAAGTAGTCGATGCGACTATCAGGAATTTCTTGTGTCTTACTACTGGGGGGAAGGGCCCTACAAGGTCCATGCCCCACATGGCGAACGGCGTAGGGCTTGCCAGGGATCAGAGATTGGCTTGAGGAAGCCTTTTGATAGGGGAGAACCTTTGGCAGGGACCGTACCTTTTGACTAAGTCTTGCGAGTCCTGGAGCATGGTCGGCCAATAGTACCCCTGATTTAGGGCCTTCCGAGCAAGGGTCCTGCTCCCCATGTGGCATCCGCCGATCCCCTCGTGTAGGTCTTTGAGGGCGTAGCTGACCTCGCCGCTAGTGAGACAGCGGAGGTATGGTTTGCCGTCGGCCAAGGTGTATGAGCGTTTGAAGAGGATATCATCAATCATGACAAATCTCTCAGCTCGGATTCTGACTCGTCTGGCCTCGGCTCTGTCTTCAGGGAGCTCGGCATTGATTAAGAATCTTCGGATGGGAGTGGTCCAGTCGTCTGGGCTAGCATCATCTTGCACACACATCGCCTCCGGCTCTAGGTCATTGATACTTGGCTTTAAGAGAATTTCTATGAGCACTGTCCGATCGAGACCCTTGAAGGAGGAAGAGGCGAGTTTGGATAACGCGTCTGCTTGAGCGTTCTGTTCCCTAGGGACTCTGATAACCGTGGTAGAGCTGAAGGACGCCAGGAGTCGTCGGACTGCCGCCAAGTATCTTATCATGCGATCATCGCGGGCTTCGTATTCTCCGGTGATCTGGTTGACTACGATTTGAGAATCGCTGAAGGCCCGAATTTGCTTGGCTCCGGCTCGGTAGGCGAGGGTTAATCCGGCGATCATGGCCTCACACTCTGCCTCGTTGTTGGAGGCCGGAAAGTTGAGGCGAAGGGAGTATTGAAGTAGGAATTGGTCGGGGCCATGAAGGATGATGCCTGCTCCGCTCCCGGTTTTGCATGATGAGCCGTCGACAAAGATTTCCCAGGTCGGATCCGAGCCCTCGATGCTGGGCTGCTCGGAGGCGGTGCATTCAGTTATAAACTCGGCGAGGGCCTGTCCTTTAATGGCCACCCTCAGATGATAGCTGATGTCAAACTGACTCAGCTCAATTGACCACTTGACTAAGCGGCCGGAGTTTTCGGGCTTGTGAAGGACAGTCTTTAGTGGCTGGTCTGTCAGTACTTGGACGGAGTGGGCCTGGAAGTAAGGACAGAGTTTCTGGGCTGCCATGATTAAGGCATAGGCCACCTTCTCTATCTTTGCGTACATCGTCTCGGCTGGGAGTAGTACTTTGCTCACATAGTACAATGGCCTTTGGACTCCTTCCTCTTCTCGGACGAGGACAGCGCTGAGGACGTTGTCCGAGGCCGACAGGTATAGCCAAAGTGGCTCGCCTGGCTCGGGTTTGCTGAGGAGAGGTGGGTTGGCGAGGTATTGCTTCAGTTGTTCGAAGGCTTCTTGTTGATGGGTACCCCACTCGAAGCCCCCTTTTCCGCGTAAGGCCTTGAAGAAGGGGAGAGACTTCTCCCCTGACTTGGAGAGGAAACGGCCGATTGCAGCCAACCGGCCCGTGAGCCTCTGAACCTCCTTGACATTCCGAGGGGGGGACATGTCCATAATGGCTTGGATTTTCTCGGGGTTTGCCTCAATGCCGCGTTGGCTGACGATGAACCCCAGGAATTTCCCAGTGGAGACGCCGAAGGTGCACTTAGCCGGGTTGAGCCTCATGTTATGATGTCGGAGGACACCGAAGGCCTCTTCGGGGTCGGCAACGTGGTCCGGTCCGGCCCGGCTTTTGACGAGCATGTTGTCGACGTAGACTTCCACGTTGCGGCCGATCAGGTCTTTGAATATTCTATTGACGAGCCATTGGTACGTGGCTCCGGCGTTTTTCAGCCCGAAGGGCATAACGCGGTAACAATAAAGACCCTGGTCGGTGACGAACGAGATTTTGGGGATGTCTGGTGGAAACATCCGGATCTGATTGTACCCCGAAAATGCATCCATGAAGGACAGTAGTTCATGCCCCGAGGTTGCGTCGATTAAAGCGTCGATGCGGGGGAGGGGCAAGGGATCTTTCGGACATGCTTTGTTAAGATCCGTGAAATCGATGCAGATCCGCCAACCCCCTGTTGCCTTCTTTACCATAACAACATTGGCCAACCACTCGGGGTAGCTGACTTCCTGAATGAATCGAGCGGACAAGAGTTTGTCCACTTCTGTCTTCACAATTTGTTGCCTCTCCGGGGCGACTTTGCGCCTCTTTTGGACGACCGGCTTAGAGTCAGGGATGACGCTCAGCCGATGCATAATCAAGTCTTCGGAGATCCCGGGCATGTCGGAGGGCTTCCAAGCGAAGAGATCAACGTTGCGACGGACGCAGGCGATGATGCCTGTTTTCAAGTCCCGGGTGAGCGAGCAGCTTACCCGGAACCACTTTGATTCATCCTCGGCGTTGAACAGGACCTCTTCTAGTTCGTCGATAGGCTCGGGGGCTGGGCCATCCCTCTCGGGTTCGAGTTCAACGGCGTCGAGAGGGGATACACCCCCTCCGACGTCGGCTATATAGCACGATCGCACGGCTTCGTGGCTACCTCGGACGATGCCGACCCCTTGGGGGGTGGGAAATTTGAGTTTCAGATGGTAGGTTGAAGGTACCGCTTGGAGGGAGTTCAGTCCGGGTCGGCCGAGAATGGCGTTGTAAGCTGCCTTGATGTTGATAATCATGAAATCCATGGATTCGGTCCTCTTGATAGTAGCCGATCCTGCGGTGACGTCGAGGGTAACAATCCCTTCTGTTACGACAGGGGCGCCGGAGAATCCATGCAACGTGTGTTTGGCAGGCTTGAGCTTTCCTCCGGGCAACTTGAGGCTCTCGAAGGTTTTGAGGAAGAGAATATTAACTGAGCTACCGTTGTCAACTAGGATTCGGCGAACCTCACAGTTAGCCATGTGGAGGCTGATGACGAGGGCATCGCAGTGGGGTAGGTGAACGTCTTCGAGGTCTTCTCCTGAGAAGGAGACTGGCCCTGGTTGTGGGTTGGACGAGGGGTTGTTTTGGACAGCATTCGCCTCTTGGATGAAGGCTTTTCGGGATGTATTTGACCCTCCTCTCATCGGCCCCCCGTGGACACAGTGCAAGTTGAAGGGCGTATCTGCGATTCCCTCGGACCCGAGATCCTGACCACGGAGGTGGGTCGAAGTAGGGTTCGGAGGCGAAAGTCTCAGGTTCCTATCATCTCGCCGATCCCGTCGGCCTTCTCGGGTGAACTGTCGGAGGAACCCTCGTGAAATGAGTTCCTCAATTTCGTCTTTCAGGGCTCGGCATTGGTCGGTATCGTGCCCACGATCTCTGTGGAAGCGGCAGTAGAAGCGCTGATCTTGATTCCTGTTGTTATTAGATCAGGGAGGTAGCCGGACGAGGCCTTTGTCTTCGATTTCTAAGAGGATGGCGGATACGTTATGTGTCAGGGGAGTGTACCTCTCGAAGCGGGGGACCGGCGGGATCTTCTTCATGGCCCCCGCGTCCCTCGGAGTCTTCTTTGAGGGTTCGATTTCTTTGGCCTTCCGTTTTCCCTTCGAGGTGGCCTCCCTAGCATCTTCGGGGCTAAGGGCCTCTTCTGTTCTAATGTATTTCTCGACCCTGTTGAGGAGATCGGGAAAGTCGATGGGGGGTCTCTTCGCCAGAGAAGCTTTCAGCTGTATGACGAACGTTGTGCCGAAAGGCCGCAGAGGCGACGCCTGGATCAAGAGAGGAGACCGACCTTGCCTCCGTGGTAAATCTCCGGACGAACACTCTGAGGAACTCTCCTTCTATCTGCCTGAGCCCAAGTAAAGAGGCGCTGGTCCTTTCCGCCTTCCGGCTGGTGACGAAGTGGGCGAGAAAATTGCCCTCTAGTTGGTCGAAGGAGTAAATGGAGCCGGGGGTGAGTTTCGAGTACCATTCACGAGCCGGACCCCGAAGTGTGGCAGGGAAGGCTCGGCATAGCAGGGGATCCAAGGCGCTGTGAATCATCATGAGGGTTTTGAAACCTTCCATGTGATCAGCGGGATCTCCTTCGCCGTCGTAGGTCTCGAATTGAGGTGGTCAGAAATTTCTGGGTATTTCCGCTTGGAGGATGGGGGCGGAGAAGGGAGGACGGACGGATCTGTACCCCTGAGCCACTCGTCGGTCGCCGTCTCCTATATGATCGAGGCGGTCCTCCATTTCTTGGAGGCGCCTTAGGAGTATGCCGTCGTCTTCTGGCTGGATAGTTGACGTGCGCGACACGCTGGCCTCGGCATCCGACCTAGTTTGGGAGTGGAGGGTTTCCTCCCTGGGGGCCCGTCGGAGGGCCTCGAGAATTTCTCTCCGGAAGTCTTGGAACTCCTTGTGAGTGACGGGGGCTCCCTCGACCCTGTTTGGTAGGTCTGAAGGCTACCTTCCGATGCGGCTGAGTGCTGACCTCCGTATCTCGGGTGGCGGTCTCGGATGGTTCGGGGCCGGGTTGGAAGCGGCCCTTCCCCTGCTGCGGCTAACCTGTCGGTTGACGATTACTCCCCGGAGGTCGGGCTGGACTTGGCGGGCGACGCTCCTTTGGGATCCCTGATGGGGAGCCCTGAGTTTTAAAGTATGTGGACCGGCGTTAACAGTTGGTGGGGGCGAGTCCCGTCGGTTGACGGAGGAAGCAGCCCCCTTGCCCTTTGAGGCCATGAGAGTTCGGCTGTCGAGGTGCCTTGATGGTCGTGCTTGAGTCGGCCTCTGAAGCAGTGTTCCCACAGACGGCGCCAACCTGATGCGGTTTATTTCTGGGAGACGTGTGGATGCACCAGGTGTGAGTTCGGACTCAATTTATATTGAAGGAGAAAGCTGCTTGTCAGACGACCCTTGGAGCGACCTGGCGGCACCTGCGATGGGCTCGGAATGAAGTGGATGCTTCGGCTCGGATCAGAGGGTTCGGATCCGAGGTCTTGTGTACCTGCAGACGGTCCTGAAACACCGGGGTTTATCCCGGTGGCGGACCCTCCGACGATCTAGTCAGTCTCTGTGAGAGAGTAGCAATAACTAGGTGAATTTAAGTGGTAAAAGAGTGGTTACCTGAAAAGGTGGGTGAGGGTCTAGTATTTATAGAGACTTTCAACCGGGTTTGGATCCGCTTGGGGGCCGGGTCTGAACCCGAAAGCCCATGGGCCTGACGTGGCAGAAGGCCCAGGGGGTTTAGGGCTGACGTGGCAATACCACGAGTGGTATAGGGCTGACGTGGCAAATCCTTTGGTGGTATTTGGAGCTGACATGGCTGATCATGGGGCTCCTGTGTTCCTGGGAGAATCCGGTGGCCTAGGCTGTGCCAGGTCATCTTCATTCATTTTCAGGCTGGGCAGACGGCCCGTGGAGCTGTCGTGGATCGGAGGCCGAGGGCCATCGAGACTCGCCGGATACGAGGAGGTCGGGTTTGTGGGGGTGAACTTAAGGTTCGGCGCCGACCCTGTAGTGGTTCGAAGCCGAGCCATATTGTTGTTTTCCCCATTTTGGAGTGCGAGCTGTACTGGGTCCTGGTGGGGCCCCAAGCCATTTTTACCCTACCACACCAGTATACACATAATTGGCTTTTGACCTATCAATCATATGCGCTGAGTTCTTGCGCCAAAAGTCTCACACTCGCTTTCTGAAAAAGCGAGGGTGGTTAAAATCTCATCTCTTTTTCATCAGCACACCTATCAACCAAAATAGTTCACCATTAGGTCACGATCTTAGAAATCAGATATAATGGTTAACAGATATGAGCCTCGACAACAATCTTAACATTTATCCATCCAAATACTGAATTGGCATATGTTGATGCTCCTACCAATAAATCAATGGAAAAATCATAAATAGAATGAACAATTCATAAACAACAATATAAACAAACGAAAGAAAAGTGATCAAGAGAGAAAATTTCTTCTTTGTTAGGAAAAAATAAACTCGGGCTTTCAAAACAAGTGCAAGAAATACAAAACAATATATTATGAGCAAACCTTAGTCTGCTGACAATATTCAGAACTAGAAAACAATGTCTCATCAATTATCACGTCAGGCTTTTGTGGTCTACCATTATGTATAACAGCAACCATGAACGAAGTTACAACCACCCTTTTAATATAAGAATTTTTGGCGCAAGAACTTAGCGCATATGATTGATAGGCCAAAAGCTAAGATTGATTGGGAGTATCTATGGGCTCATTCTCGACAACTTAAAACACACCAATTATGTGTATACTGAAATAATGTCAAGTTATGTATATCTTCGACTACTGCTAAACTGTTGCTAACTTTATAAATATAAATAACTTTATGTATGAAGATCTTCCGTTTCTCGGTGGATTTAATACTTTAAATATAAATAATATATATTAAATATATAAAGTTTATAATTAAAAAAAATTTGTGAAAGTGAGAGACGGATGAACTTCATCCGTCCCTCCCTACCGCATGACCTTTTTACCCCTAAGGTGATAATCTGGTTATATGAAGGAAGGGGTAACTTGGTCCTTTCCGCCAATGTGAAATACAAAAAAAAATCATGGACCCTTTTAACCACCTTCGCTTTTTCAGAAAGCGAGAGTGAGACTTTTGGTGCAAGAACTCAGCGCATATGATTGATAGGTCAAAAGCCAATTATGTGTATACCGGGGATTGAGAGTATCTATGGGCTTATTCTCGACAACTTAAAATACACCAATTATGTATATACTGAAATAATGTCAAGTTATGTATATCCTCTGCTACTGCTAAACAGTTGCTAAATTTATAAAATCATGACCAAAGAAGATGAAGTGACAATGTGATATAGAAAGTCATGACAAACGATTTCATATATAGTGGTCTAAAGAAGATAAAGTAACAATGTGATACAGAAAGAACTTGTTACCAAAATGACCCACTTCCTAAAATTATTTACCAAACTAACCCACTTTCTAAGAGTATTTACCATGCTAACCCACTTTCGAAAATATTTATCAAAATAATCAAGAGTGCTTTTTGAAAAAACAAGTTTGGTTAAAAATAACTCGTTTTTTCAAAAAGCAAGTCTTATATTTCGAAAATTAAAAGTTCCAGACTCGCTTTTTGAAAAAGCGAGTTATTTTTAACTAAACTCGGTTTTTCAAAAAACGAGTGGGTCGTTTAAGGAACAAAAATAAAAAATAGGGCAGTTTGGAAAAAACTTTCAAAAAAAGGATCAGTTTGGGAAAAAATTCGGAGAAATACTTACAACAGCAGTTGATCAACTTACAAGATGCGGAAATATTCTTAAAGAGGAAAGATATATGATGTGCCATATATTACAACATTCATGACTCACAAATCACACAAAAGAGGAAATCAAACAGCTAGCTAGCTGCATGTAGTTATCAAACACAGTTAATCTTCCTGGCTTCCATTGAAACTTCTGGCAGATCGATTCATCTTCACTCCTGCCATACGAGGAGAATTCTGCTCAAAACACTGGGACATAGGGAACTACTGCTTCTTTCATCGGCATTGACACTGAAACTGATGCACAAGATGATTTTGAGTGGGCTAGTTTCATCATCCGATCGAGTTGGCATGGCCTCACCCCGGCCTCTGGGATCAGGGTTTCTTTATCCAATATTGTGAAACTGATAGGCACCGGATAACTGTCGTTTATGAAGTAAATCCAACTGTACGTGTGTATTCAGTACAACAGTTTGAATCATCCATATTCGGCATGCAACGGGCACAAAATGGAGGGGAATATTTGGATTCGCTTTCACGGTAATAGGGCCGGGGATCATCACAGATTCTAAAGTTAGTCTAATTATTTGAGTATTAGTATTTGGAGTTCTGGAATAAAGACCGTATAGGGAATAAGAAGATTGAAGTTGTTTTAAGCTTTGGGGCCAAATATAATTACGCCAAAACTTATCAAGATTCAACCGCACTTTATGAATTCAAATTATATAACGCCTCATTTATCTTCTCAATAGTTCGACTTTAATGTTTGCAATTATCTTTTTTATATATAATAAGGATAGTGTTGTCGCTGAATTTGGTGTGGGGACAATAGATAGAGTTTGTGGATTCTTGAAAAAACGAATAAGGCAAACCTGTTGACCTTCACCAACGTGTTGACTTGATTTCTTGCTGCTGCTGCGAACCTGCAAAAAGTGCGAAACACCGGGATGATGCCGGTGACGTATCCTCCGATGCTCTTGTCAGTAATCAGAAAGATTATGAAAAGCTTGATGTAGAAAAAAATTGATTACCTTCTTACTTATGGTGGGAGGGTGAGGGGTTTTTATAGTTGCCTTAGGGATCCGTTTCGAGATAAAAACAAATCTTTACTTCCCGGTGTGGATGGATAGAAGTGGTTAAAACCATCTTTCAGGGATAATTATGAATCTGAATTCTTCTTTATCCTTCTAAACCGGTTTGTAACGGGTTGGGTGCCGTACCCAGTAATACAGATCCGTTTATGGGTGAAATTACCGTTTTACCCCTAATAGCTTTAAGATTCGTATCCGATTTGAACAATCCCGATTTAATCCCATTTTTAGCCATATCAGATAGAGTCATGAAAACTCCAGCCAGATATATATATATAACCAAAACATATTACATAAGAAAGAGAAATAGCAGGCATCAAAGCCAAGTCAGAAGAAGAACAGGGAAACAAGGATACATACATCCCATCCTCCATATAGGAGGAACAACAAACATACTACAAGATAAGTAGATGAAACATAGTCCTAGAAGAAGCATCAACTTAGCAGAACAAAACATTCAGAGATATAAAAGAAACCAAGCTAAGGATCTAAGATCACAATATCGTCCCATCATCATTGATCTGGTTATCCTCAGAAGAACTCCAGAGATGTACTCTTGCTGATAAATAGTCATGTTCGATATGGAGGCAAGGTAGTCGATATAGGATCAAGATCAAAACCTTCTAGATAAGTCAGACCATCATTATCAGGACAAGGAGAATTACCATGAAGATCATCCAGAACATCCGCCTGAGCCTCATCCTCAATAATAATAGTATCAGCATTATGAACAACATGTGACTACCCCAGCGAATACGAGAAATTGTGGGTGGCCCCAAATTTGCCTCTGTTCGCCACGAAATGAAGGATGCTTAGTACATAGCCATTGCGGCAACTACTTGGGTGTTATGGCTAGACAGAAATAATTTTTATTTTCGTACTTCATGTAATAGTATTTCTGGTAATCTCACTCATATCATGCATCTTATTTCCTTTTGGGCCACAGCTGTTACTACAGGAGCGAGAGGGAGGATTGCTAGAGTCTTCCAGGTGGAGGAATTCGATGATAAAGAGGTCGAGTTTGAACCGACATTGGACTGAGGGGTAGGTCCCCTTGAAACTCATAGGGAGCAGGATACAATTGGGAAGCCCACAGTCTGCAACTAGCTCTATTTTGTACCTTGTTTAGATCTAGTGTACCTCGGGTGTACTTTTGTACCCCACCCCCCAGGGTATTGTTGGGGGATTATGTTCTACTTTCTGCACTGTTTCTTTTTGTATTTTTCCCCGGTACGCCGGGGTTGTTTTATTAACTTCTTATTAATGAAGCAGGGTAACGTTATTCTACCTTTACCTTAAAAAAAAGCATTATGAACAACATCATTAGAAGAGTGTGAAGAGACCCCACAATCAGCATCGAAGCAGAAGAGCCATTGACATTATCACTACTAGCAGTGCGGATGAAAGACTTGCAGATATCAATAAAGGCAGACAAATCTACCTTAGTCCTCTTAGAAGAAGGAAGTAAAAAAGAAACAAAAAAACACAAAGATCAAGGATCTCTACTATTTTAATGGGAGAGTTTGTCACCAAACAAATATGTGCATTGTAACCCATCAAACACGTGCAATGCACATGCATAACAATATAAAGGAGGTCTTAAGTTCGATGCCAGGTAACGTCAGAATTATATATATATATATATATATATATATATATATATATATATATATATATATATATATATATATATATATATATATATATATATATATATATGGGATTTCTTCCATTGCAAACGCAAATGTTGTGCAAACGCATGCACACCACTTAACCCATCATTGGCAATGACGGGTTAATGCTTAAGGCAAAAATTTATATTTTGCCTTAACCAGTCATTACCAATGACGGGTTAAGTGGTTTGCACAAATATTTGTGTTTGCAATGGAAGAAACCTCTCGCTCTCTTTATATATATATATATATATATATATATATGAGAAAAGTGAGCCTCATATTTGTATGAGAAAATTTCCTCATACAAAGTGAGGTGTCAAATTAAGAGCCCTTAGATCATTGTTTTAATCAAAGGGCTCATTTGCAAAAATAAAATTGACAATTATTTGTTAACTTCCAAAATTAATTGATCTGATTTTCTCTCTCCAATCCCTCTTCCTGCACATCATGAAGTTAACAAATAATTGTCAATTTTATTTTTGCAAATGAGCCCTTTGATTAAAACAATGATCTAAGGGCTCTTAATTTGATACCTCACTTTGTATGAGGAAATTTCCTTATACAAATATGAGGCTCACTTTTCTCATATATATATATATCAATGAGAGAGTTTGTCAACCAACAAACTTTATTTGTAACCAAACAAACACGTGCATTGTAACCCAACAAATACGTGCATTGCACATGCATAACTAATATAAAGGAGGTCTTAGGTTCAATACCAGACAACGTCAGAATTTTTTTAAAATATATGTATTATAAAGATGTGCTTCACACGTGTAAATTACCAGTATTAATAATATCAGAATATTTTTTAAGAAAAACTATATTATTTCTTTCCTTCCATATTACCCAAATTAAACCCATCATAATTATATCCCATTTAAATATAAAAAAACTTAGAAATCCTTTTCACTCTCCATAGAGCCCACCCGGATTTAATTGAAGAAGGGAAACCTCTGAATTTAAAAGTCATTTTCAGAATAAACCAAATTTGTTTAACAAAAGGGCATTTGAGAAAAATGCGTGAAGCAGATTCAGCCGAGCAAGAGCAAAGTATACATTTTTTTTTTCCAATTGCAAGATTTCTATTATTTAAATTATCTAGTTTAAGAAGTTTGTTATGAACAAGTAATCAAACTAAAATTCTAACTTTACTTTAAGATGTGCAACATTTTGCCAGATAAGGTTACAAAAAGGGCAAATTTATCCCAAGCGTTAAAGAAATTATAAAATGACTTAACAGTAAAACAGCCAGAATTGTTCCATCTCCATCTGAAACCATTTCTTAGTTCCAATCATAATTATGTAATAAGTGAAGAAGAGAATTAAAATCATGAGTTTTTTGTAAAGAAAGTTCTCTTCTAAAATTAATATTTCAAACTTTCCTATATCTATTAGTAGTGTATAAGGAAAAACCAGAAGCATTCAGGAAACAAGAAATTTTAAAAATACTAGGAAAGGTAGTAGATGAACAACAGTTATCAATCCAAATATCTTTCCAAAACCTCACATTCTTACCATCTCCACAAATTTTTTGTAACCCACACTTGAAATGAGCTGCAATTTTCCATATGCCTTTCCAAAAAGAAGAAGTGAAGAACCAATAGAATGAGAGATATCAAAGAAATCTTCAAGAATTCTTCTACAAAAATATTTTCTTTTAATAATTCTAATCCACATTTTTTTTTCAGAAGAGACAATTCCACAACACTTCCCAAGTAAACAATATTTTGATGCCTCAAATTGATAATCCCTAAACCCTCCTTGTTTACTTTTGCAAACTCTAGACCAATTCATAAGACACTTACCTTGATCATAATTACTGGAGGAACCCACCCAAAAAAATCCCATTCTAAGTTGATCAATATTTTTAATAACCCACACAAGGAGATAGAAAAAAGACATAAGATAGAGGGGAATACTAGAAATGATAGAATTAATAAGAATCAGTCTATCAGCTCTAGATAAAGATTTTCCTGACCAACTGTTAAGTCTATTTTCAATCTTATCAAAAATAGGTACCAATCAGATTTATGTAAGTTACATACTATTAGAGGGATATCTACATAAGTCAAAGGAAAAGAGCCTTTAGGGCAATTGAAGAAAGCAACAATCTCATCTTGTCTAAATGAGTCCCCTCCAATCCAGATAGTAGAAGATTTAGAGAAATTTATCTTCATGCCAGAAACACTTTCAAAGCAATAAAGAAGGAATTCAAGATTTCTAACTTTCAAATCATCACAAGAAGAAAAAAGAATAGTATCATCAGCATATTGTGAATTAAGGATACCCGTAAAAGAGGGGAAGTCACCTAATCCTTCAATAAAATCATGATCCCAAGCCTTAGAAAGCATACAATGAAAAACAACAACAACTAGAACAAAAAAAAAGGAGAAATGGGATCACTTTGTCTAAGATCTCTTTTGCAAATGATTTTTTTTACCTTCAGTATTGTTAATAATCACAAATAAAGTTCCAGAATAAAGGCTCTGGAAGGTCCAGTTAATCCATCTATTGCAAAAACCTTTAGCAATCAAAATCTTTCTCAAAAACTCCCTATTAACTCTATCATAGGCTTTTTCAAAATCTAATTTTAATAGAATACCCTAAAATTTCTCAATGTGAATAGAATGAATAACTTCTTGAGAAACATCAATACTATCCAAAATGAATATATCTTTAATAAAACCAGATTGAGTAATATTAACAAGTTTACCAATCACACTAGCTAATTTTTTTAGCCAAAACCTTCATAATGATCTTGAAAATAACATTGAGAAGACTAATAGGTCTGAATTGATAAACTTTATTAGCTAGCAAATTTAGGGATTAACACATTGTGGGCATAATTGATCTTAAAAATATCTAGAGAATTATCATAAAGCTCATGAAAAATGTGTAAAATGTCATCCTTCAACTTCATCCAATTTTTTTTTTTATAAAAATGGTGGGAATATCATCAGGACCAGGAGTAGAATCCATAGGAATGTCACAAATAGCTTTATAAATTTCCTGTTCAGTAAAAAGAACTTCTAATTCCCGAAGGTCAATATTATCAGAAGCAGGATATAAAGAATCTCAGTTTACACTAAGAAAAGTGTCACATGTACAACTCATCAATTTTTTATAGAAATGATAAAACTCAGAATGGATAAGATTTAAATCAGAGATATCACCCCTCTCTGTCTGAAGATAAAGGAATGTTATTAACTCTTCTTCTATGAGAAGCATAGTTGTGGAAAAACTTGGTATTACCATCACCCAAAGTAAGCCACTTAATCTTAGCTCTTTGAAATCATTTGATTTTTCCATATTAAGAAGGTGTTGGTATTTTTTTTTTGGAAAATGAGATATCTTAACCCTATCAAAGATGAAAGAGGATTGTGTTCCTCTAATAAATCCAAGTTTGAGATTTCTTTCTTCAACCAATTCTTTCTATCAATCATAGGACCAAATCTTTCTTTTCTCCACAATTTGCAGTTATTCTTAATATCTTTGATCTTTGCAAGAAATTTTCTCAAGCCAGAATAATGAATGAAACTAACCGAGTTTAAGCAAGAATGAAGCCTATGAAGAAATGGAGGGTCCTCAAGTCAGAATTTTTCAAATTTAAAATTAAGAATTTTTGAAGAAGAAGACTGAGAAAAGAGAATTAGAGGAACATGATCAGAGATGATGTTAGAAGAAGCCTGAACATAAGATAAAGAAAAGGAGGTATTCCAATCATTAAAAACAAGGAATCTATCAAGTTTAACAAAAGTAGGAATAATTCTCTTATTAGACAAAGTAAACAGTCTACCAAGAATAGAATAATCAATAAGAGAAAGCTCTGTAATAGCATAACTGAAATTATCAGAGTCACTTCTATTATAAGTGTAACCATTTCTTTCAGAGACAAATTTAACCGCATTGAAATCCCTTCCAAAAAATAACCCAACCCTTCATAAGATTTTTCAACTTTAAAAATTCTTTCCAAAAACCATCTTTTAAAGAATTAATACAAGGCCCATAAACTGATATAAAAAAAAGAGTACAGTCAAAAGTAAAACATTCCAATTCAACTTCTAAAAAGAATTTCTTCCTAAAAACATTAGAGCAATGAAACATGCTATATTTGAAACCTATAAGCACACCACCAAATGCCCCAATAAAATTTAAAGAAATCCATTCAGTAATAATAGAGCCTCCTAAAGCTCTAAACAGAGAGGGAGTAGGGGAAGGAATTTTGGATTCATAAGATTGATAATGTTCGCAAGTATCAATCTTGATTTTTAGCTAAGAGGCTTACCGCTAACAAGAAATATAATAAAGTAAAATATCAAAAGTAGAACAAATTAATTAATTTTTTTAAAAAAATCATTAAAAAAAACGAAATTAAAATAAAATACTGGACCATAGTTCGGATCAATAAGGTCATTGGGCCTAGTTCTCAATTCTCAAGTAAAAGACCCACTCAAAAACAAAATCCAAGAGCAAGCCTAAATTGTGAAGAAGGTCCAAGTTCACAAATAAAACTAAAAATAATCCTCTTGTTTAATCCATCACATCTTTTAGAATGGAGAAAAATATACCTATTAAATTCATGGGATTCATTCATAAGGATATGACAAAAGTATCCATATTACAATAAGTTTCATCTCGAACATGTTGTATAAGCAAGCAAGCGTGCAGAGTTGAACAATATATACACTAAACTCAACTGCAAGAACAAATTTGAAAGATTTGTTACCATGCGATGGTCAGACTGTGAGCTCTGGTCTTAACTGTTTCACAACAGGATCCTCAATGATAATGTCAACATAAAAGGATATAAGTCCAAACAGTTCTTAAATTTCACAAGATATATGTTTTATAAAAAGATAATCCTTAACGAGGAAATCACCATAGAAATTAATTACCATTTAAGTTAGAAAATTATGATGCTTTACTGATTTTATATTGCTAACAAGACATACCTTCATCTTCCTATTTGCCCCATTCTTCATCCCTGGCAACTTCCCCTTCTTGTGCCAGGTTGCCATGAATTCAAAAAGCACTAAAAAGTATTGCTTAAGCGAAGCTAAAGCATTTAACTGAGTAACCACTTTTTGTTGTTGTGAAAAGTGTTAGAAAAGCGAAAGTGAGTAAAAAGCGGATGAATACGCAAAAAAAAAAATCAATCAAGAGTAATGTTACATCCACTACCTATTTCACTATATTTCACTTCATTACCTTATGTGGCACACTCCAATAGGTGGTGTAAGAGAGAGTAGGTGGGAAAACTCTTCAATAGGAATGTGCCACCTAAGATAGTGAAATTGATAGTGGATGAAGTATTACTCATAAATCAAAAGATATATTAAATCGCTTAAGCGGCACGTTTTTTCTAGTAAACATGCATATTTGCTTTGAAAGATTGTCATGTTTGTCAATGAGGAAGGGATTTTCTTTTTTCTTTCTTTGTCATTGTTTGTGGAAATTATTCTTGCAGTTGTGTAAATTTTAAACTACACTGTGCAATTAAACTTATTAATTATTTGTGTATTTAAGGAAGCTCCTATTCATAATTGTCCTTTCATATTTTGCAAACTATGTATGTTTCTTCGAGTACAACTCTAAAAGCAAGTTTCTGAGCTGTGAAGTCACTAAAGTATCACTGTGCGGGTATTTTCTGCCATAATCGGCTCAAATTGGAGGGATTTCTCAACATTCCAAATAATTCGTACGTATATGAAGTGAGAGTACATGTCAGCTTCTATGAAAACAGTAATGATATGTAACATGTTCTTTTGTTCTTACTATCCCCCTTCCTACTTGTTAGTGGTCCTCCATTCTTGTATTTGCTTCGGCTTTTGCTTAGAATGATTGTTGAAGAAGCACCACTGATCGAACAGGTCGGACATAAGTAAGAATAAAGCCAATAAGATTTAGACATATTTCTGCTAT
This sequence comes from Hemerocallis citrina, assembly GCA_017893485.1. NCBI lineage: Eukaryota > Viridiplantae > Streptophyta > Magnoliopsida > Asparagales > Asphodelaceae > Hemerocallis > Hemerocallis citrina. The sequence goes on from CM030362.1 coordinate 6,613,173, forward strand.
TACTTAATTCTCGCACGGTAATGTTCCTAGTTTTGGGAAATATAAATTTCAATTTTTTCCCCTTATGAATGAAACCCAATTTCCAACTGGATTTGGACCGACTCCATATATGATTTAGCGAAAAAAATCCTACCACCAGGCCACAAATTGCCTGATGGAATTGCACTTGTATTTAAACAAATTCATGCAAGTCGAATGCCCACTTTTTGATGGGCTCCATCGAGTTTAGAATCTTGAATGATCTGATATCATGTAAAAAAATTTGCCACTAGTGACAAAGACTTTCAAGTTGCAGAAGGGTTGAGAAAATTGCATATGTATTCTAACATTAAAGGCATTTGTCTTCAATCATGTGTTCACTAGTACTAATAGGTGTCAAGGAATTGGACATGAAACAAACAAAGAAAAATCTCTTTTTCGATGTGAATGAATGTTAGATATATTGTTATGGTACTCTCCTTTCCGTTCACATGGACATATTTATATGGACCACTTGATTAGCTAGCTAGCTACCTACATTACTCATTTTCTCTTTATAACAGTAGAGCCCATTGAACTTAATTTTTTTGCTTTTAGAGAATTTTCAGCGCGGACACAGTTGCAACTGTATTAAAGCAACTCACTGTAACAAAAAATCACTATGGCTAAATGATTGCAAGGTAAAAAAACTGTAAAAAACACGTTGCAGTCATTTATACTTAAAAATAGCTTTTTTTGGATGAAACGGAAGATCATATATCGTCTGAGATCTGTATTTTTTTTAAAATATAAATAGTGTGAAGGACGGCAGATGATGATCTGCCGTCCTGTAAATATTTTTTTAAAAATCAAAAAATGTGAAGGACGACACAGCACATGTTGTGCCGTCCAACACCTATGCAAAAATGGCCAACTTTTCTCTCTTCCCCAAACGGAAGAACATCTTCCGATTACATTTTTTTCCACTCATTTCGCAATTAAAAAATTGGTCTCATACGACATATCATATACCGTCCGACGCTAAGATGGTAAATCATCTTCTGATTTTTAAAATATGCATAATGTTATTTTCGCTGTCAATTATAGACGTTTCCTATTCATCCAAAATTCAGAAAATAGATATTTAGATGACGACTACAGTCATTTTTTTCTTCAAAATATCTATTGCTCTTAAAAGGTGAATATAGCAACCACTGCATAATAATCTGTTGGCCTCTAAATTAAAGATATTTTTAGAGGAAATAAAGTTATTGATAATGTGGGTTTCTAAATAGAAATCATGCTCAGAGAGTCAGAGGTTGATCATGTGATTAATTGTGTTGTCACCTTCAAAATTTACACACGCTTGCATACGTATTAATAGTTGAGCTAACTAAGCCTAGGAACACATAGTACATAGGTTTCAGGAATTGGGTCACCATTAAAAGCAAATTAAGAGTAGGAACCAATCATCATCAATCTTTTCCTTCTAAAGTCAAATTGGACATATATCAAAATTGAATGACTCCACATATAATAGTTGACAGGGAATGACAAATTATTGTATGAGTTGTCTTCACTCAATTCAAGCGTCAAGGATTTGAGAATCTCTTATCTTCTCCTTCTTCAGTGTCATTAGTCGTATCGAATACTGTTAAAAAAATCTATTAAATTGTACCTCAGATGATAAAAAGGTTGAAAATTTGAAATTGGTTAGAGATAAATCTTGTGTTCCAAACCACACTCTGACTTTGGTCTTTTATTCACAAAAAAAAAAAACTCTACAATGAAAAAATATCTTATAGCGCTGATAAATTACTGACCCTTGAATTAGAGGAGAAGAAGAGAAGAAGCGTCAAGAGTTTTTTTTTTTTATCATAAAAGGTTGACCGAGACCTTCCGTATTTTATTAAATTTTTTTTAAAAAAACAGACAATCAAGAAAAAATAAATAATAATATTCATGTCACCCACAAACATCAAGAGTTACTCCATGAATTTTGGAGAGATCATAGGTACACCGCAGAAAGATGGACACTCCAAACTTGTTGGACTAGAAAACATTTCTATCTGTATAATAGGAAAAATATGGATGAATCTCTGGTCCTCCAAAATATTGAAATATTCTGAGTCAGGGGGATTTAATCCCGTTAGTTTAATCATAGTGAAGCCGGACGAGAAAGTAGTAGTCGGTCCCGTACAACATCTATACATGCGGTAATCGATAGGTTCCCATCTTGGACTGGGTCTTGGAGCACCAGATGAAAACGAGTGAAGTTTTTATTGAATGGCTTGCACACCTTAACCGGTGATGCCAATACTTTATTTATAGAATTTTACATAACAAACTAGATTTTATTGGTTACAAATCCTATCCTTTAGGGATACAGATAATTGCAGTTGCAGACCCATTCTTCTGGAGATCGATTGTTGACACGGTTGTATCTTTGCTGATCTTGAGGGATTGTAACGGATCGGGTACAGTCGACTGTAGTGTGCTATCAGTCGACTGTACCGAGAGTTTTGTTGAAAAAGTTGCAGGCTTATTCAGTCGACTGATTAGAAGCTTCAGTCGACTTATTTGAAGATCAGTCGACTGATTGAGGCTCAGTCGACTTGGTCTTAACACTCCCCTGCAAGTTGAACGGCCAAGACTGGATGGTCAACTTGTTCCTTAGCTCTTGAAACCTGTTACTGCTGAGTCCCTTGGTGAAGATGTCGGCCAGCTGATCTTTGGTGGAGATAAATCGAACACTGAGTTGTTTGGAAGCAACACGTTCACGGACAAAATGGTAATCTATTTCGATATGCTTTGTGCGAGCATGGAAGATAGGATTTACCGTGAGATACGTAGCCCCTAAGTTGTCACACCAGAGAGTTGGCGGCGAAAGTTTGGAGAAACCAAATTCTTTTAGTAGAGATTGAATCCAAATAACTTCTGCGGTAGCAATTGCGACGCCCCTGTATTCAGCTTCCGTGCTTGAACGGGAAACTGTCTTTTGCTTCCTTGCACTCCAGGAGATGAGGTTGCCACCAAATAAAGACACAATAGCCGCTTGTAGACCTGCGATCATCAGGACATCCTGCCCAGTCCGAGTCCGAATATGCATGAATTGTGGAAGTTGTTGGTGTAGACAACTGCAAGCCAAAGTTGATGGTGTGTTTGAGATAACGAAGAATTCGCTTGACAGCAGACCAATGGACATCGCGAAGGTTATGCATGAACTGACATACTTTGTTGACAGCCACTGTAATGTCAGGTCTAGTGAAAGATAGATACTGCAAAGATCCCACAATACTTTGATATTGGGTAGGATCACTGTGAGTTGGCCCATCATGTTTAGAGAGTGGAGTGTTGGCTGCCAGAGGTGTGGTGATAGGTTTGACACCATCGAACTTAGAGCTGAGTAATAGATCGAGAATATATTTGCGCTGAGAGAGAAAAAGGCCATTGCGATTTGGAAGAACTTCGATGCCCAAGAAGTAACTCAATGGGCCCAGGTCCTTGATTGCAAATGTAGACTGGAGCTGGGATATGAGTGTATTGATATGGTTCCCCGGTGTGCCTGTGATAATAATGTCATCAACATATATTAAAATAAATAGAGTAGAGTCACCAGTTTGTCTTGTGAGCAGAGATGAGTCGGCCTTGGAACTGACAAAACCAAGAGAGCAAAGATACCCAGTGAGTCTCGAGTACCAAGCTCTGGGGGCTTGCTTGAGCCCATAGAGAGATTTCCGTAGGCGACAAACATGCTTTGGAAATCTGGAATCTACATACCCTGGTGGTTGTTTCATGTAAACTTCTTCTGTGAGATGGCCATGAAGAAAGGCATTTTGAACATCTAATTGACGGAGTGCCCATTTGTTCATTAATGCGATGGAAATGACAAGCCTAATTGTGCAGGGTTTAATCACAGGGCTGAAAGTTTCTCCATAATCAATACCTGCTTGTTGATGAAATTCTTTGGCGACAAGACGAGCTTTGTAGTGGTCAATAGTGCCATCGGATTTTCGTTTGATACGAAAGACCCATTTGTAGCCCACAATGTTCTGATTGCTTTGAGCAGGGGTGAGGGTCCATGTGCCATTCTGTAGTAGGGCATTGATCTCATCATCCATAGCACTACACCATTGAGGATGGCTCTGTGCTTGTGTGAAGTAGGTTGGTTCCTCTAACTCTGCATCCTGCAAAGGGTGTTTAGTGGCATGCAAACATAATCTATTAACAGGTTTACGTATACCACCTTTTGCCCTAGTAATCATATGGTGTTGGGAAAGGGGTTCTTGTGTTTGGGGTGCAGCAGTAGGAGCAGTCGACTGTAGGGTTATGTCAGTCGACTGTACCGAAAGTGGTGGAGCGGTATCCTCAGTCGACTGTATAGTACTAATAGTCGACTGTACCGAGGATGGTTGAGGGGCAGTTTGAGATGGGTTAATGTTAGGTGGGTTATTTGGTATAGGTGGTATGTGAGGGGCTTGTAGAGTGGGTAAGAGTGATGTGGTTTGTAAAGGTGCAGAGGATGCAGAAGTAGTACTTACATCGGTAGGGTTGCTTTGCACTGCCGAATAGGGAAAGATTGTTTCTTCAAAATCGACGTGACGAGAGATGTATATCCTTTGGGTTGGTCGATGAAAGCAAATGTATCCTTTTTGAGTGCTGGAATAGCCAATAAAGACACAGGTAAGGGATCTTTTATCTAATTTATTTGACGCATAGGGTCTGAGATATGGGTAGCAAAGACACCCAAAGAATTTTAAGGCATTGTAGTCTGGAGTGGAACCAAAAAACAGTTCAAGGGGAGTTTGACATTTTAGTGGTGAGGATGGTAGGCAATTTATGAGGTAGCAACTGGTGACAAAGGCATCAGTCCAAAATGTTAAGGGCATGGATGCATGGTTTAAGAGAGAGAGACCAGACTCAACAATATGTCTGTGGCGTCTCTCTGCTAATCCATTTTGAGCTGAGGTGTGTGGACATGTAAAGTGATGGACAACACCACTTTGGAGAAGAAAGGGAGTGAATTTTTTGAACTCAGTTCCATTGTCGGTTTGAAAAATTTTGATCTTTTTGCCAGTGAGATTTTCAATTTGTAACTCAAACTGTTTGAAGACTGTAAAAGCATCACTTTTGTGAGATAGGGGATAGACCCATGTGTATCTACTGAATGCATCCATTAACAGTAAATAATAACGAGAACCATTTCTAGAAAGCATTGGAGCAGGGCCCCATAAATCTGAGACAATCAGTTGTAAAGGTTCTTTATAAATTGTGGAACTCAATGAAAAAGGCAATTTATGACTCTTGCTAATACGACAAGCATGACAAAACAAAGTAGATTTATTATCTACTGGCAATAAGTAGTTGGACACAATCTTATTGACAGTTTTTAGCATTGGATGACCAAGCCGGTGATGCCACAATGACACCGATTGAAAAGCAAAAGGAGAACTAGCTGGCTTGTCGTCAAAGTGATACAATCCTCCTCTATTCGTGCCGTGCAACAGCGGTGTCCCCGTTTCCTGATCCTTCACAACAAAAGAGAATGGGTGAAATTCAAAAAAGACGTTGTTGTCAATGCAAAATTTGGATACAGAAAGTAGATTAGTAGAGATAGATGGTACGTGGTAAATTTGATTGAAAAGAAAAGTTCGATTATTAAGGCAAAAGGATGATTTACCAACATGTTTAATAGAAAGTGTATTACCATTGCCAACTTTGATTTGATCAGGACCATCATATGGGGACTGGATGTGAAGATTGTTCAGATCAGGGGTTAAGTGGTGTGTAGCACCACTATCTGGGCACCAATTTCCAGCAAGGAGGGATCCAGGGGCAGCAACATATGCAGCTGGGGGGGTGGATGAAGAGGCAGCAGTGAAATTGCGATCAAAGCGATACCAACAGTCCATAGCAGTGTGGTTCTTCCTGCCACAGAGCTGACAAGGTCCTTGGGGATTGCGATTCGGTTGAGGGCAGCCTTGGGTTCTGTTGAAAGGCCGATTCTTCTGACCTTGAGAGCCGAACCTTGAGTTGTTGAATCGATTGTTGGGACGGGGAGGGCCCTGATGGGCAATGTTTGCCATGGGCTGAGGGGAGGTTGCATGTTGAGCTTCCCAGCGCATCTCATAGGCTAACAGATTTGAGTAGAAGTCATCCATATGAAGATCAGCTGCGGTTGCAGTAAGCACCGTCACAATCGGATCATAGGATGAGTCAAGACCACCTAGCATCATGTGCTGGAGATCAGTGGTTGAGATAGCATTGCCAGAAGTAGCAAGATTGTCAGCGAGTTGTTTCGCATGGAGGTAATATTCAGCCATTGTCTTGTTTCCCTTACGCATATTTTGGAGTTCACGTTTGAGATACAAGACCCTGGACTGAGATTGGGAGGAGAAGTGTTTGCGGAGTGATTCCCATACATCTTGAGACGTGCTAAGACCGACTACTTGAGCCAGCACTGACTCGGAGAAGGATGATAATAACCATCCTAGGAGAATTTGATCTTGCTTCTTCCAGGCGGTATAGGCTGGATTAATCTCTGTGGATTGTGGGAGAAGACGTGTGGGGCAAGGGAAGCTCCCATCGACGTATTCTTCGAGGTCGTACCCCTTTAGAAGAGGTCGAAATTGGGTGAGCCATAGAAGGTAGTTGTTGTTGTCGAGCTTAACGGAGATTAGGTGGTGAACTTGAATTGGTGGGAGTGTAGATGGTGTTGTGGATACAATGTTGGTTGCAGCGGATTGAGGGGTGGCCATGATAGGGAGAAGTTAAGCTAGGTTTAGGATCAGATCTGCTCTGATACCAAGTGAAGTTTTTATTGAATGGCTTGCACACCTTAACCGGTGATGCTAATACTTTATTTATAGAATTTTACATAACAAACTAGATTTTATTGGTTACAAATCCTATCCTTTAGGGATATAGATAATTGCAGTTGCAGACCCATTCTTCTGGAGATCGGTTGTTTACACGGTTGTATCTTTGCTGATCTTGAGGGATTGTAACGGATTGGGTACAGTCGACTGTAGTGTGCTATCAGTCGACTGTACCGAGAGTTTTGTTGAAAAAGTTGCAGGCTTATTCAGTCGACTGATTAGAAGCTTCAGTCGACTTATTTGAAGATCAGTCGACTGATTGAGGCTCAGTCGACTTGGTCTTAACAAAACGCAACACTACACTTGATACTAATTCTAGAACAATTACCAATTACTAAGATTTGATTTCGATATAAAGAACCCAAGCCTCCTTTATTTTGGTTAGTCTAAGAGCATCCATAATGGTGTTTCTCATTTTTGAGAAGATGACATCTACAGTAATAGGAAATAGGAATTATGTCTGTAGTGGTGGTTTGCTAAAATTTTGCTAAAATTTGAGAAAAACGATACATGTTGTTTCGTCCTTTTTTTTAAATTATTTTTTATTATTTTTATTTTTTTTACTACAGTTGATTAATTAATGATTAGATATTAAAATAGGTTAATTAAATAACTTAAATAATAAAATATATCCTAAATCCCTTAATTAATCACTGAACCTAATAATTAGATGCTAAAAAAGTGGGTTAGGGGGCTGGACGGACATGTTGTCCCGTCCAAGCCTAAAAACCTTGGAACGGGACAACATGTCTCGTTTAAGCTATTTTTGATTTTTGATTTTTTTTTTTTCGAACGGTACATGTTGTACCGTCTTGTCATTAAAAAATATAAAAAATATTAGACGAAATAACATATCTCGCCTGATCCCAAAAATTTTAAAAAAAAAGGATGTTGTTCCGTCCTCTATAATTTGATAATCGCAATTTCGTTTCTCAAAAATGAGAAGCGACTGTAGCGATTTTGCTAAAATTTGACAAAATAGCAAACGACTACAACACCTTGTTTCTCAAAAAATGAGAAATTGACAAATATAGCAAATGACTATGGATGCTGAACACCTTGTTTCTAAAAAAATGAGAAATTGGCAAATATAGCAATTGACTATGGATGCTCTAAAGTAACATTTCAAGTCTAATATCCATTTGAGGAACAATTGACCTGTAGTTCAGATGGTAAATATTTAGGACGAATAAATGAAGATCTCATATTCGAGATTATAGTTCGACGTAGATCTTTATTCAAGTGAAATATCTATTTGAGGAATAGTCCTATCTCTCACTCGTACTTTGTGGGCATGTTCCACTAAGTTGGAGACCAAAACATGAGGGGAATGATGGCTAATAATTTCTATGAACTCGTATTATAGAGCTTCTGAGCTCCACCCATGTCTATACTCTTTCAAACACTTGATGAAAGTCAGTGGAAAATTGAAAGCAGGAGTAAATGCCTCTGAACAGGCCAGTGTTTGTCGCTGTCATGGATCATGTCTCATGTGACATGAATCTGGCTCACCCTAATTTTGGGACCTGTATAGATAGATTGATACTCTCTAGTTATAACCATAGTTTGGACTTTAGAGGATCGGCTGGATCGGATCTATTAGATTTAGGGACATGAATAAATAGTTTATTGAGTTTAATTAACTCAGTACAACATGTTCATATATATAGGAGATAAGAGAAAATTAAACTAATATATTAATTGATATGAGACTAAACTAATATATCATCTAATATAATATTTAACACTCTCTCTCAAACTCAAGTTGGTTCAAGTAACATGAGTTTGGTATATTAATGATGTTCTTGATGAAGTGACGGCTCACGGTGATGCACTTGGTGATGACACATGGCATAGGGAAGGCGCTCAAGTAGATGGCGCATTGGACGGCGCACTATGGCACATGGACGTACGATCCAGCTCTTGGATCTTGAAAGGTGTAGAAGTGGGAAGGTAGGAGTTTGTGTCAGCTCCTAACACTGAAGAAGTTGTAGTAATATATAGTTGGATCTTGAAAGGTGTAGAACTGGGAAGTTGTAGAAGGAGTTGCGCACGGTAGATGGAAAACTGAGTTCGGATCTCACCCCTGAACTAAGAGATAGTAGAAGAAGTGGTGGCGTATGGTAGTAACGCATATTGGGATCTCACCTCCGAACTGAGAAGTAGTAAAAGTAGAAGTGGCGCACGGTAGTGGCATATGTTGGGATCTCATCCACGAACTGAGAAGTAGAAGAAGTATGTTGGGATCTCACCCCCTATTTGGAGAAGTAGTAGTGGAAGGAAGTAGTATGTTGGTGGACAGTAGTGGCGAGATGGCCTCGGCGGACGGGATAGACGCCATGATCTGGCATGATGTTGAGATATCCCCCTCTCAAACTCACGATGGATTAATCAGTGTGGGTTTGTATTGAGATCTGAATGCGGAAGTTGGTGGGCTTCGACGAAAGGTGGGATGAGGGAGACGGGAACTAGGATGATGTCGATATCCCCCCTCTCAAACTCATGATTGATCAACCAATGTTAGTTTGTTGACGAAGTATGGAAATCTCTCGGGATCGGGACGACTGTAGAAGCTTGAAGAACCTGCAAGAAAGAGTTTTATTTTATTTTATTTTTTTGAAAGAAAAAAACGGGTTTCGAGTTTGGAGTTTTAGTGGAAAGTGGTTAGGGTTTGGAGCGGGGTGGGTTTGTGTGAGGGGATTAGAATATGAATAATAACTGGGGTAAGGGTTGCAGGATTAGGAGTTTGAAGAAAGGCGGCTAGGGTTGCAGAGGAGGGTGCACACGATGAGCATTGCACGTGGCCGAAGTTAGAGGAGGTCGACGGAATCCGAAGAGAACGGGATCCTCAGGGATTGGGTTTGGGGGGATGTCAGGATCTGGAGTGGATTTGGGTAATAAGAGATTCGAAGGAGATGCTGGCGACGGGGAGGTGACGTCGAGGAGTGGTTGGTTGTCTTGGGCTTTGGTGTAGCTGCTCAGGTGGTGGAGGCAAGGGGAGTTCGGGTGGAGTTCATGAAGGAGTTTGGGGGGCGGAATTGATAGGAAATTTTGTGGGTTGGAGGTGATGTGGGAGAAGAAGGTAATGGCGGTGGGATATTAAGGGCGAGGAGCAGCAGGTGGATATCAGGTATAGAAGATGGCAATCGGGTGTGGATTTTGGTGGGTTAGTAGGCTTAGGTTGCGGGGTGTTGAGACGGGGGAGTTGGGTTTTCGAAGATGGAGGAGGTCGACGGGGTGCTGAAGGATGTCGTCATGGTCGGAGATGACAGAGGATGTCGCTGTGGTTGGAGATGACAGAGGTCGATGGGTTTTCAGATGACGGACATTCGTGATAGGGGAGTGGATGCTATTGTGATTGGTAGAGGACTCTTCTGTTGTTGCTGTTATCGGCAGGAGGATGTCGGAAGTGGTTGTCACTGAAGGTGTGTGGAGGTGGATAAGATGGTGTTGTTGTCGAAGTTGTTGGTGTAGCCGCTTACTGTTGATGATGGCAGCTAGGGTTTCGAGAGAGGTAGGTGATGACGGCTAAGGATTCGGATCTTGGTGTTGTTGACTCTAGTGGCGACTATCGATGGAGAACGATTAGGGTTTGCTGTGGATTAGGAATTGATTAGGAGAATTTTGGGATTTGATCGAGAGAGAGATGTTGTCGACAGAAGGTGGAGTGATTTCTATGAAGACGGAAACCACTCCACCTCGATGGCGAGGAGAAAAATAGTACAAGCCTTATAGGAGTATAGGCTCTGATACCATATTAAATTTATGGATAGGAATAAATAGTTTATTGAGTTTAATTAACTGAGTGTATATGTCTCCTATATATATGGGAGAAGAAAAGACTAAACAAATACATTATTTGATATGAGACTAAACTTATATATCATCTAATATAATATTTAACATGATCGATTGTGTAGGGCCAGTCTGATCCCCCTCCAAAAGATCGGGATTGGAGACCAACTAAGATGAATGTCAGATTTGCCGGATTGGACAAATCTTTGAAGATACCACTGATCCACAAATATTTTTTATAGTAAAAATAAATTGATCAATTAAATTTTAAAAAAATATTAAATTTTTTTAATCAATAATAGAAAATATTTAAATATTCCTTTTACCAATTTTTTAAAAAAAAATTTACACCAAAAATCTCATCTACAAATATGATACTGCTGATTTCACCAATACTAATCCCGATGCAAAAAAAATTAGCAACTCAATACCGTGATTTTGAACTATAGTTATAACTTATATATTACTTTTCAACTGAAAGAACCTCTGAGAGCATCCATAGTCGTTGTTCATTTTGCCAAAATTTTCAAAAACAGGAATTTTTGTGCTGCAGTCGTTGGCTATACACCCAAAAAAATGGGTTTTAGACAGTTGTTTGCCAAATTTGGCAGACGAAATCGAAAGTTGGGAAAAATAGTTGACGAAAGATGATTTTTCTGCCGTTCGATCGGACGAAAGATCATTTTTTGTTGCTTGATTTTTTTTAAACCCCATCGGACGGGAAATCATTTCCCGCCCCAATTTTTTTTATAAAAAAACGTCGGACGGAGAATGGTTCCCCTTCCCAATTTTTTTTATTAAATCGATTGTACGGGAAATGATTTGATTTCCCGTACGATCGATTTAATTTTAAAATATATATATGGGATCCCACAATTTTTTTTAAAAATTAAAAATAAAATAAATCGTAGGACGGGATTCCCGTCCCTTGATTTTTAATCACAATTTTTTTTTAGCATACAACGACTACAGCGCAAACACAAATTTTAATTTCTAATATGCCAAATACCCAAAATTTGAATCTCAACGACTACAGATGCTCTGAAGTATACCTAGAATAGTAGGCATTGGTTAATCAAATTTGAAAATTTACATTATGCGGTCAGATTTTCTGTGCTTCTGAATTTACAATTTTTCACTTTTCTCTCTATTAAAGTAAAGTAAATTTTTTAGGAGCAATATCATAGATAGTATTTCTTTCGTCTCGTCTTAGCGCGGTTATCTCTCCTATGATTGACCCAGCTCAATCGGGATTTATTAAAGATCGATTTATTCTTGATAGCGTGGCGTCGGTTCAAGAAATCATTTCCGATTGCCATAGATTAAATTCGGAGGGTATTCTTTTAAAATTAGATTTTCACAAAGCATATGATAGTGTGAGTTGATATTTCCTTTTCGAAATCCTTCTTCACCGTGGCTTCGGTCCGAAATGGATTGCTTGGATTAAATCCGGTCTTTTTGCTGGTACCTCATCCATTATTATTAATGGTACGGAAGGACACAAATTTAAGTGTAAATATGGCCTCCGTTAAGGTGATTCGATCTCCTCCCTTATGTTCTCTCTTGTGGCTGATATTTTTAGTAAGTTGCTTTGTAATGCCTGGGAGGCAGGTGTTATTGACGGTCTTGGAGGTTCTTAAAGTTTTTGTGGTGTGCTAAACCTCCAGTATGTTGATGATACTATTATTTTTGCCAAACCCAATGGGTATTCCTTACGTAACCTCAAGCTTCTTCTTTACCTTTTTGAATTTGCGTCTGGCTTATTGATCAATTTTCATAAATCTTCGGTTGTGTGGCTGGGAGGAGCTCCCAACTGTCAAGTCGAAATAGGTCAATTTTTCAACTGTGCTCCCGCCTCCTTTCCTATCAGATATCTGGGTATTCCTTTGAGATGGGGGAAACTCCATAAATCGGATTGGATGCCGATGATGGAAAAAGTTGAATCTAGACTTAATGTTTGGTCTTGAAAATAGCTGTCGCGTGGTGGCAGGCTTACCCTTATCAACTCTGTCATCTCCTCTATTCCTCTTTATATGATGTCCTTCTTTTATGTCCCGGTTTGGGTTATCAAGAGAATTGATCAAATCCGTAGGAACTTTTTCTGGTCTGGAGCAGATCATTATAGAGCTGGCTCACATCTTTGCAACTGGAAGTTGATTTGTTCCTCTAAAGAGGCTGGAGGCCTTGGGGTGCTTGACCTCAAGCATCAAAATTTAGCCCTCCTTGGTAAATGGTTATGGAGAATTCTGAAATACGATCATTTGACATGGGCTCGTCTTATCTCCCTTAAATTTTTTTCCTGTCTCAAGGTGTGGGAATTTCATCCCACCCTATCTACCAATTCCTCCTCATTTTGGAAGGGGGTTTGGAAGGCGGTGGGGCCCTTTCAATGCGGTATTTCCTACGTTTGTGTTAATGGTGCCAAGACCAAGTTTTGGGTCGACTTATGGCTCGGTAATATGAGGCTTGCTTCGGCATTCCCTTCTTTATTCCAAATGGCCTCTAATCCCGCTACTACTGTAGCGGATTGTGTTACCATCTTCAATAATCAAAAATTCTGATCTACTCATTTTAGTTGCATTCTTCAATCGTCGCTTGAACTTGAGCTTCAAGAGCTTTTCGTTATCCTTAATCTTTATTCCTGGAATCCCACAGATGTTTTCAAATGGCGTTGGGCCTGCTCCAGTAACTACTCGGTTAAATCGTTCTACAAATTTCTTAATTTTGGTGGCTCCAGTTCCCCGCTTGCTAAGCCCTTATGGGGTAATTGCGCTCTCTTAAAAGTTAAGGTCCTTACCTGGCTTGCCCTCAACAACAAACTCCTCACCGTTGAGGTTCTTAATAAGTGGAACCTGGCTTTTGGTTTATTATGTTCTTTATTCTCTTCCGCTCATGAAGATGCCGACCACCTGTTTCTCCATTGCAACTTTACTCAGCAATTGTGGATCATTAATACGCTTGCTTGGCAAGTCCCCCGCTATCCCAAATGATTTGTTCTCTTGCTGGAGGTCTCAAGACCTTAAGCGCGAGTTTTTTTATTTCTGGTTTCTATACTTGATGGCGATCATATGGGTGATCTGGGTGGAACGGAACAAACACATTTTTACCCTTTCTTCTTCTCCTATCGATAACATTATCGATAATTTTTTATTCTTTACCAATTTTTGGCCTTCCATTTTATCGCGCGACAAAGTGGAAGCTTTGCAATAAGGTCGCCTAGAAAAGGTTGTATGTGGACGACATGCTGTTAGAAGGTTCATGTATAGAGAAGATCAAGGAAGTGAAAAAGGCGCTAGCTTCGAAATTTTCAATGAAGGACTTGGGTGAAGCAAAGCAAATCCTCGACATGAAAATCAGTAGAGACAGAAGTAGAAAGAAGCTTTGGTTATCTCAAGCAGAATATGTGAAGAAGGTATTGAAGAGATTCAATATGGATGGCATGAGGCCAGTCACTTGTCCCTTGGCTGCTCACTTCAAGTTATCAATGGACTTGTGTCCTAAGACAGAGGCAGAGATGAAGAAATGGCAGCTATTCCTTATGCCTTAGTCGTTGGAAGTTTGATGTATGCGATGATGTCTACAAGACCAGACATCGCACAAGCAGTGAGAGTTTTAGCCGTTACATAAAGAATCCAGGTAAACAGCATTGAGATGCAGTAAGGTGGATTCTCAGATATCTAGCAGGTACTTTGAATCACTCTCTTTGTTTTAGGGAGATTCTTTGCATATACATGGTTATGTAGATGCGGATTTTTTGGGCGATCGTGATGGTTGCAGAAATACTACAGGGTATGTATTTATAGTTGGCGGAATAGCTGTTAGTTGGGCTTCACAATTACAAAAGGTTGTACAACAGTCAACCACGGAGTCAGAGTATATGACACTTACGGAAGCGACGAAAGACATGTTGTGGATTTCGGAGCTTATGAAACAGTTGGGCAGGAAGCAACTCAAAGGTGAACTATGGTGTGACAGTCAAAGTGCAGTTTTCTTGGCAAAAAACTCGGCATATCACTCTAGGACTTGGCACATTCAAATGAGGTATCATTTTTTCAGAATGGCGGTTGAGAAGAAATGGTTAAAGCTAACTAAGATTCTTGGCACTAAGAATCCAGCGGACATGCTCACTAAGGTGGTGGATAGCAAGAAATATCAGTTTTGCTATACCGCTATCAGATTGTCTCTAGGTTAATTGTTGAGGAGACTCGCAGAGGCACAGGCCTAGACTAGGCCAATGAAAGAATGAAGAACAGGTTAGAGACTTCGTGTATATGTCTCCAAATTGGAGATTATTGGGGTTTATGGATCTAATACACGATACTGAGGTTGGAGAAGATAGGCGAGAAGGAGAGTCGAAGTGGGAGCAAGTGGCTACAACAGAGTTGCGGTCGACTGCACCCCCCCGACCGACGACCGGTCGACCGCACAGTCGATCGTCCCGTTCTCTGGTTCAACCTGCAGTCTTGAAGAAGTGACTGGTCGACCGCGCTGTCGACCAACCTGCTCTCTGTTGGAACTCGTGCAGCCAAAGGAGAAGACCGGTCGACCGTTAAGATGGTGCGGTTGACCATCCCGATGCTGATTGATGAGCGATTGAGATGGAAAGTTGTGGAATCCTATATATATTGTATTGTGTACGATTTTAGGGTTAAGTAAAAAAGAAAATAGAGATTTACCAACCGTTATTAAAAGAGAGAGGGAGATAGAGATAAACCAAACACCTTGGTGGTGAGTTTTTGAGAGATTTGTAAAACCTAATCTTTATATTTCTAGTAGAAATCGCAGGAGAGCCTTTGCGCGGGGAAGTAGCTATTGTTTGGGTAAACCTCGATAAAAATCTTGTGTGTTCTTGTGTATTGCTTTTGGTTGTTCTTTCTTCTCTTATTTTGATTCTATAGTTCTTGCATCTCGTCGTCGTTGTTGAATTTATTCCGCAGTTAGAATTCAAGACCACCTCCTCTCATGCGTTTCATGACATCCAGTACTACACTTCCTGAACCTATTGAAGCATCACCTTTCGTACGTCGTGTAGAGCAGATCACTTATGATAAGTATTGGGCAAAGGTTTCAATTGGTCCGATAATGCCGACACTCTCCCATGCAGCAAATATCGATTTCATTGGGCCAGCATCAATTAGAGATCCTTCCGCTCAGTTGCCATATGCTGCACCTCCAATGTGGCTACCGGCCGAGTATCCATGTTAATCGACTGTAGATAATTCAGTAATGCTTGGCCAACCTTACGTTGAAGTGCCACTTTTTCAAGGCGGTACTCTTATCAAGAATTTGGACGCTAATATCATTGTCTTGTTTCATCAAAGTGGGCAACCATCATATGTGAGTTACCAAATTCGTATATACATTTTCGGCTTTAATAACGTTATTATGTTAGAATGTATTTTACGTACTCTCATTATTTTATATATCTTATGCCTTTCCACAGCAGGAGTTATACACTCGTCAAAAATTGAGCAACATTGAAGCACAGCTTCGATGAATAATACTTTCAGAAATGGTTTTGAGAGAATCAATTCCACCTGAATTACCAAATGTTAGGCGATCTGTATCGATGAGCAGACCATCTAATTCCCGACATAGACCATTAAATCCGAATTTAGTTGACACCGGAGCATCCACGTCTTCATTTGTGCCTGAAACACAATATAATTATGAAGAATAAAAAAAATAGTACATCATTTATTATGTATATAGCTTGATGGTATTAATATCAATTTATAAATGTCAACTTGTAAATGTCACATGAGGGTGTAAATGTCAACTTCAAATTTGTTTTTCTCATTTAACCACAACATTAATGTCATCATGTATTAACTTGGGGAAAGTAAACTTGAGGGTCTTGTAGTCACAATATTAATGTCACATGCCTACAAGGTTTATACTTGTATTGTAGTGACATACATTTTTGTATTTATTCACTTCCATACCCATTATTCACAGTTACTTTCCTATCTACGAAGTATAGGTTTTGACTTTTTTTACACCTATTTATTAACTTTTAGATTGGACGGAACATTGATGATTCGTTCTTCTTCAAGCGGCATGATCAGTATTTATATGTTGCCATCCTGTGTACATTTATTTCTCCAGTAGACTTTGTAAACATCAACTCCAAAATTACCCACTACAAAAATGAACCTTCTAATCAAACCATGGCTAATTTACATGTACCTTCTTCCTCGAGTTCATCTTTTGATTCATCAGAGGAGGACAACAATGTTGTTGCTAGGATTGTTCACAACCGTTTAATAAGGATTGACAAGGCAATCCAAGCTAGTGAACAAAACCATCGTCGTCGTTACATTCGTCGAGAAAGAGAAGAAGGTCATAGACGGATGTGGAAAGACTACTTCGCCGAAAATTCAGTTTACCCAGATTCAATTTTCCTTCGTCGATTCCGTATGCGCCGACAACTCTTCAACCGGGTGTTGGATGCTGTAGTGAGTTACGATCAGTATTTTCTCCAGTCCTAGGATGCTTGTAAACAACTTGGCTTAACTCTTCATCAAAAAATTACAGCGACACTACGATGTTTTGCGTACGGAGGTGCGGCTGATGCGGTTGACAAATATATACGTATAGGCGAAACAACAGTATTAAAAACTCTGCGTCATTTTTGTTTTGCTATTGTTACTTTATTTAGTACTCAATATATGAGGAAACCAACACCAGCCGATGTGGAAAGACTACTCGAAGAGAACAGCGCTCGAGGCTTTCCTAGTAGTGTAGATTGCATGCATTGGAAGTGAAAAAATTATCCAACAGCATGGCAGGGATAGTACACAAGACATGTTCGGGGACCGACTATTATTCTCGAAGCAGTTATTTCTTATGATCTTTGGTTCTGACATTCATTCTTCGAAGTGCCATGATGCAATAATGATCTAAATGTGTTGAACCAGTCAATTTTGTTTAATGAGATTCTCGATGGTTGTGCACCTTCGGCTAATTTTGTCATGATCAACAACCACAATTACAATATGGACTATTATTTAGAGGATGGTATATACCCACCGTTGGTAACCATCGTCAAAACTTACACTGCACCAGATACCCAAAAGAAAAGGAAATTCATGAAAATGCAAGAGAGTGCAAGAAAAGATGTGCAACGTGCTTTTGGAGTTTTACAATCACGATTTGCAATAGTGAAGGGACCAGCATGTATGTGGGATGCAGATAGTCTGTCATATATTATAAAACCATGTATCATCTTACACAACATGATTGTTGAGAATGAACATGACAAATGAATTCTTGATTATGATTATGATCAAATTCCTGACTCGATTGGAATCGAACCAAGCACAGGTGGACCAATAGATGAAGAAGGTTGAATCGTTCGCAATGTAATTCTGCATGATCGGCAAAAACACCATGCACTTCGTTAAGATCTGGTGGAACATATTTGGTCACAATATGGAGATGAGTAACTGCACTTAGCATGTATTACTATGTATTCCCATTTTCTTGTAACTTTTACTTTGTATTGGGTAATAATTAAAAACGTAGTTCATGTACAATATTGAACTATGATATAATATTTGAAGCGTATTGTAAGCTGATTAATTATGGGTATAAACTATCGAGCCATATTTTAAACACAGGATACACTCGCAATTAAAATTGAAAATAATAACGTAGGATCCTTCTTTCTTAAATAAGATTCAATTTAATCAACCAGGATACCATCGAGCCATATTGTGAAAACATGATCCTTCTTCATAAAATACAAATACGTAGGATATATTAGCAATTAAAATTGCATGCTTACATTATATGAAGATAAAATACAAAATTTTGGGTTTATGTTCTTTACTCAGGAATGTAACCTCGTTTTTGCAGAATTTCATTTTGCCTACGCATAAAATAATATCGTTGATTAATTGGTAACGTGTTCAGATCGATACCCATAATGCGATCTTCCTCGGCCCGTTCTTTAATATCGCATTCTCGGTTTTTTATCGCATTCCTCATATCTTGCGATTCTTTGTATACAGCTGTAAAAATGGCTGTTTCTTCGGCCATATCTTTGTATTCTGATGTTTCGGCCACTCTTTTTCCTTTCCTCTTAGCAGCTTTGCGACCTGGTGGTCGGGTAAGGGGTGTAGGTGAATCCGTAACAACGGGTATATCTAAGTCCCAGTTGTTTATTGTGGGAGAGTTTTGGCTACCACTCCCTTCACCGGATTGGGTATTTTTTACTCGTTCAAACACTTGTGTAGTACGCAATGAAAACTTTGGCTAATCTTTAAGAATCTCATAACATTCATCATATTTGAAAGCTCTCCCCAAAGTTGCCTTATATTCTACTCTGGCTTCGCGAATCTCACACAACATTGAAATTCCAAACATTATTATGTACACAAATAATACAAATCATGATTTTAAATCCTATTTTTTCTTACATACCTTATCTGTCTCGGTTTTTCCGCTACTGACCCTAGTAGTTGTATTTCTCATTTTTGCTATGAATAAGGCTACTTTTTTCAAAATCAGCTGAAATCGACTAGTAAGTGAGCTAACTGTTCTGTCAGTCGGAGTCCCTAATAATACCTTAAACGTAGAAAAAATACGCTCCCAGAACTGTGCCCCAGATTGATCGTTAGCGATCACTGGATCTTGAGTTATACTGATCCAACTCTGACAGAGAAGAACATCTTCCTGAGCTGTATATGCTCTCCCCCTTGCACCACTTCGACTCGCCATTTATTTTCTTTCAAAAATAACTCAGTACAAGACAGAGAGGGAAAAGAAACATGAGATCTGGAAAAAAAAAGGATAATTATGATGCTAATATTGGGTTCAGAATGGGTACTATATATAACAAAATTTTAGTGAGCTGTTCAGATAGAGAAAGAGCCGTTGGATTGATCTAGGAAAGCAAACAAGAGCCGTTGAATGAGGAGGAGGGCAAAAGGGTAATTCAATTTTTTTTTATAAAAAAATCACAACGGACGGAACTTCTAGTTCCGTCCGACATTTACGAAAGTATAGGACGCAACTCGAAGTTGCGTCCAAGGGGTTTGATTTTTTTCAGTTTTTTTTATTACGAAAAATTGTATTTTTGGGGAGGAACGCAAATTCACTTTGCGTCGTTAAAAATATGCATAATTCTCATATCCATTCTCATTTATAGCAATCTATTGTTGCTTTTTATCCAAAATATGCATAAATAGCAAATGACTACAGCTAGTCGTTTGCTATATAATGCATTTTATGGATAATTGGCAAACGACTGTGGATGCTCTTATTAGAAGGTAAAAGGATGCCTTCTCATCCCTAAAAACATTTATAGCATGCAATACATTTCAAGTTTCTTCAAATGGTTACACCTGTCAGTTACTTATAGCGATTTTTTCATATACGTCAACAGTGAATCACTTATTTACATATTCATCTCCGCAAATTTATATATATCTTAAGCTAATAGGCCTGCCCCATATCTCCTTTCTCTATTTTGAAATAGAGAAAGGAATAGGAACTGACACGTGCAGCTCACACCAATTGCCAAAACAGAATTAATTAAAAAAAACACCCAAAAAAATCTTTCCTCTTCCACATCTCCCCAAAACCCACAAACTCTAACTCCACCTCTGCTCCGCCCCCCGCTCGCCGCCTCCACCTCCTGCGCTCCTCGCCATCGCCCACAGTCGTCGTCTCCTCCTCCAACGCTCCTCCCGCCGCTCGTGCTCTCCGCCTCCACCTCCCACGCTCCTTTCGCCGTCCGCTCTCGCTGCCTCCACCTCCCAAGCTCCTCGCCACCACCTGCGCTCTCCGCCTCCACTTCCCACGCTCCTTCCGTTGCCCATTCTCGCTGCCTGATTGTGTCAACGAAAAGGTAAGCCTTTTTACCATTTAATTTATAATTTTAAATTCATATAAATATTCAGTTACTCTACTTTTGATCAAGTTTCTTTTCAATTAGTAATTTAGAGCTGGTTTAATTTTTAGATCTGTTAGATATGTTCAGTTGATGGGTTGATTCCATTTACGGATTTAGTTTCTTGAATTTTGTTTGATGGGTATTTTGTTCTGCTTCAAAATACATAGTAGCCTCTCGATCCACTTTAAAACTAATTGAAATTGATCAATTCGGAAATCAAGTGGAACATCACGAAATTCTCATCTGTTGAACTAATAGAGAAAAACTCTCAAGTAAAATGGTCCTAAGAGAGTTGAAAAACCATGGAAATTTTGCATCTGCATATATTTGCATTCACTATAACTTTCTGGAATTTGGTTGAGAACAGAAGGCTAGAAAAAACTTTTAGATTTAGATTGGAGACTAAGTTTGTTGCACTCATCAGGTAATGATACATTAGAAATATAACATTAACTTATCAACATTCTCTTCTCTCGACAGTTAATCTTTATCGTCGACCTATGTGGAAACATTCCTTTTCAAAATAAAGGTTAAGTGCTAAATCTAAAAATCAGTGTGACAAGGAAGTGCTCTAATAAGCTTAATTAACCTTTACTAAAATAACTCAACAGTTCCTTTTTACTTATGATTTTTTTATCTTTCTCTAAGGCAAATTCAGTGGATTCTAATTATTATGATGATGTGATTGAGGCTTTCAGTGTGGAGTTGTTTGTTGGACTAATCGTACTATATCTTAATTAAGCTAATAGACATACCTCATCTCTCCTTTCTCTATTTGAAATAGAGAAAGAAGAGCAAAAGTAGGAGTTCAGCCTAATTTTATCACGTGCAGAGCAGACCTTTAACTTAACAAAACAAAATAAACACAAAACAAAACACACAAAAACCTCCCTCTCCCAAATCCCCCAACACCCCCCCCCCCCAAATCCATCCTCACCATTCTTCGTCCGTCGCCGTTCGCCAATCCTTGCTGTCGCCCCTCGGCCCTCGCCCAAAAAACAACAACCATCGTTCGCCGATCCTCGCGCCGTCGCCCCTCGGCCCTCACCCAAAAAATAGCAGCCATCGTCCGCCGTCGACCCTCGGTCCTCGCACAAAAACCATCCACGATCGTTCGCCATTCGACAACAAGCCCATATCCAAACTGAAATTGAAATCGGTATGTATAATAATCTCTTCTCCCATCTTTTTATTCTTTTACTCAATTTAATTTGATTTTTTCTTTGTTGAACTCTAAAGTTGTGATTTTTAAAGTGTTTTTTCAGTTATTTTGATGGAGGATTTTGGTTAAATTCAGCTAAACATTATTAACAAGTGATTGGAGTACATTAATAGACCTTGGGCAATTTTTTTTGTTTCTAGATGAACAAGCAATGAGGCTGAACAAAATTTAACTGCTTTTAGTCTCTCAAGTTACTCTTAATATATAATTTAATTGACAATAGTAAATGTTGTGTTTTCTTCATAATCAAAGTGATTGTAGAGTGAATCTGATTTGATCTCAAATGGAGTTTTCCTTCTTTTATGAATCGGGAGTACCGTGGATGGAGGAAGAACACCGAAAATTTCTAGTAGGACTTGAAGAGCTTGGGTAGGGAGACTGGACAGGAATTTTAAGAAACTTTGTGACCACAAGAACTCCAATGCAAGTAGCCAGTCATGCTCAGAAGTATTTCCTAAGGCAGTGTAATCCCAACAAAAGAAGAGATGATCCAGACTCCTTGATGTGGGGGTAATGATAATGTAAGTATTTATATTTCGCGTTCTTCAACAGTAACCTCTTTTTTGTTTCTTAAATTGATGCCTTAATAGTCGAGTGCAATCTTTATGCTTGCAGGTCAGACCTGCGCCAACTGAAGCTCCTACTCTGTCATTCACAAAAGTAGATTTAGTTGATGAAGGAACTAATCACATCTCTAGGTAAATCTGACCGACTCATGTGTTGTGATATTCATATTATATCTATATATTATACTAATAGGTCTACACCACATCCCCTTCCTCTATTTTTAAATAGAGTAAAGAGAGCAAAAATAGGGACTAACATGTTCAACACGCATACAAAAAGAAAAAGAAAAAATACGACATCACGTACTCATCCTCCCTCACTTCCAAAACTCTTCAAACCCTTCCTCTTCCCCAACCCCCAACCTCTTCTAACCCTTCTACTCGCCACACGTCGCCCTACACTGCATGCCTCACGCCGCCAGATGTCTGATCATTCCTCCCCTTTTTTGCAAATTTTTCAAAATTTTTGGGTGAATTTTTAGACTAATTTGATTCATTTTTATGGATTTTTTATTCCGCATCTTTTGTACAGGGATTTCAAATTGATCATATATTCTTTGCTACTATTGTCACCAAAAACGGAGTTGTGTGAGTGATTAGTTTGATTCATTGTGTTTTATTTGTAGATTAGTTATTTGCCGATTTAATTTGGATTACTGTGTTTGTTGACTTTCAGGATTTCTTTTTTAGTTAGTTGTTGATTTTTAGTTGTGATTTTCAATTACTATCTGAACCGAAGATGATGTTGTAACAACTTTGTCACCTTATAATGCAAGATAATGTTATTCCCACTGATTATGAGTGGTCAAGAATGTTGATTATGATGTTCGCAAAAAATATGTGGATACTGTTGCATTAAAAAATAAAGGGCATCTCTAAATTTAGTGACTTAGGGTTTACATTTGTCTTGGTGGTGGAATTGTTGAAAAATTACACATCTAAAATTTTGGGGTTTCCTTTCAATAGAATATAAAATGTAGACTGATGTTGGTTTTAAAATATGAATTGGTTAATCTGTATATTTGTCATATTTTGATGTAGCTAATTATCAATTATTGTTTCTCCATGTATTTCTAATGTTGATTATGATTGATTTTAGAGAGAATGTTTGATTTAAGAGAGAATGTGGTTGAGAAGCACGCTGTGGAGAAGGAGATAGCAGAGTACATCAAGGAGTCTACGAAAAGCCACAACCCAATTTTGGTAATTATTTGACTTTTTCTCTCTCTTTCCTTTCAATTGAATAGAAATATAGAATGATATTGGTTGGTTTGAAAATTGCTTGGTTTACAAATATGAATTGGTTAACTGTAGAATTTTCATTTTTTGATTATATTGTAATTGAAATAGTTAAAAGACATCTCTAAAATTTTGAATTACATACAATTTTATAAGTCTCTCAAAATTATTTTGGTCAGTACAATTTGCACAGGATAAAACTAGTTAGTATTTGAATGTTCTTCTAATCATATCTAAATCCATAAAAAATAACTGAGTTAGATACTAATGCGTTCATTATGTTGACTTTTAATCTTCTAACAATCAAATTATTTTCTGTTTTTTTTTCCCAGATTCAAAGATGATAGAGGAGGGCTATATTGTTTAAACCATTTTGGGGTTCTTTTACAGTTTAGCTCCTCAATTAATATAAATTTACAATTTAATCTCTCAAATTATTACGATTGCGATTTTAGTCTCCAATTAGAGAGCGTTTAGTATGCGGATTGAAAGATTGCCGAGATTAAGAGAAATTTCAGAAATATGATGGTGGGAATGAAGATATCCAAAAATGTTGTATTACCATTTCAGTATAATAGATTGCATTCCGAAAAAATCCTTTATTATTATTAGTAATTTGCATGTGCGATGCATGTTTTTTGTTTTTTTAAGTTCTCACTTTTCACAAATAACCCCCAAGAGTATCAACATTTATTTTATGTAAATTATTTTATGTAAATGACATTGTTTATAAATAACTATTTCGTAAGTAAATTTAAAGTTTGAGGATTTTATGGCGTGTTCTTTTTTTATTCCATTTTATAGATATAGGATGGTCATACACAAATAAATTTGTCTAATTATTAATAAATTGATAGTTAATACATATTGTTGAGATAAGATTAATTTAGTTGGTTTGTCTACAAATTATACAACTCCGACTCTTGAGTTATAGTAGTAGAGATTATTATTTTTGATTTCTTTTGGGTTATTCATTACTATGTTTTATCTCACGAAAAACCTTAAATCTAATGATTTTAGGGGGAAATAAATCACAAAAGCGATTTTGATTCTCATGTGAGTATCATTTCCTCAAAAATGTACTTGCTACTCAGCAAGTAAGTTAATTTAGGGGGAAATTCATAATTCTCTTGCACATTCTCATATACCAAATGCCCATTTAGAGTAAGTAATCTCTTTTAGATTTTTAATTCATTACATTTAACAGAATCTACTAAAACCAACATGAAATAAACCTACTCTAATTTTTTAACTAAATTTAGCTTAATTGTGTAAATTCAATTTTAAAAAAATTGAGGGAAAAGGTGGAATATGGCCACCATGTTTCATTAATAAGAGTTTAACGACACAAACCCAGAGTACTAGGCTCAAGTACAAACTACATACAGAAAATAAAACATACATGAAGCAACAAGACGCGTACAAACAACACATCCCTCCAACAACCCTGGAGGGTGGGCCGACAAACAAGCTCGGTCCAGCAAAATTGTAGTACGTCAGTTTAACTTTGTGCAGTGCCTCCACGGCACATGCACACCCACCTGAGACAACTCTGGCAGGATTTTATCACCCGCCGATCCCTGCCTTCACCTCGCTAGGGAACCCCATCTATGGACCCAAGCCTCGCAGATCGAAAACTGACCCCACGGCACAAGCACAATGATCGCAGCCTCCCACCATCTCCACCACTCATCCTACAAACGTGCCAGTAGCTCCCACAGCCGCTACCAAAGAGATAGCCGTGAAGATGATATCTTTACCTCTCACACGATAGTACTTTCTTAGACGATTTCTCACCCAAACAACTATCTCGCTCACCCCACCTAACACCACACTCCAGGAGAGAGCCGTAGAGAGGATACCTTCACCTCTCTCACGTTGAAGCTCTCTCCGGCAATTTCTCACCACACAGACTTATCTCGACTCATATTCCCAATCCGAGGAAAGAGGCGACGCTGTCACGAGCCAATAGCCTAAGCTGGAGGAAGCTCAATAGCCTGATAGTAGGCATTATAAGTACTTCACCAGCGATATCGTAGGACATTCCAGACCAACCATACCCAAACCCCACACCCCATCACCCCCACCGGGCCCCAAATCGAACCACCGTCCCT